>JAYEVJ010000135.1:0-500000 GCA_036346265.1 Melocanna baccifera | reverse complement strand
ATTTCAAGCGACAGATGGTTTCTCTTCATCCAGTCCTGTTGGTTAGGGAAGATTTGGATTGGTATACAGATGATTTATTTCAAGCGACAGATGGTCCATTGGATAAAAAGAATGGATAGCTCATATTTATTTTTTGCATTGGTACCATAAAAAAGCCCTATTTTGATACTGAAAAAATGAATAATTATTTATAGTATGACATTCAATAGGAGTATACATAATCCAATAATATTAATTTTTTAAAATTTAATATCTCATTGATCTCTATGGGGGCGCTCGTTTTAGCAATGGCTTCTAGCTTTTGATTGAAATTTCACTGTAGCTGGCTTTTTTTACTGTAGCTGATTTGGTTTTTTGGGTATAATTAATTTTTAAAAATGTAAAAATAAAAAAAACATGTTAACCCATCAGGGACAATATAAAGGAACACGAAAAAAAAAGAAAATACAAAAAAGTCTAAAATATCTAAAAAAATCAGAAAAAGATGAAATACTGAATAGTGAAAAAAACAGAAGCTAGAAGCTGAAGTCGAAACGAGCGAGGCCTATATACAGTGAGCTTTGAAGTTATATTACAGATCGGAGGGAGTATGATAGAATCATGTGTACCCACCCCTCACCTCTGGGCGGCGCGCGCGAGCCAAGTTGGTGAGTTAACGGAGGAAAAAGTATTGCCTATAAGAGAACCACAAAGCTCACAACTCTGAACCCACACATCACACGAGAGTAGTTCCACGCTTACCCACTCGACGTTGTACGCAGTTGTATACTTCACTCGCAGCAAGCAAATTTCTCTTCTTAGAAATGAGGGATGTATGCCCTTTCATTTTGTATTGTCAGATACATACACGTAGGCCTGTGAGGTAGAATCCATCGCATTTATAGCATCGTATAAACTTTTTTCCCAATCTAGCCCCTGGGCACACATTTTGCAAATTTAGCACCCTCTGTGACTACAGTAGCAGTAGCAGACAACATATGTCGACCGCAGTGCCAGTTGCTGTGTCTGCCACCTACCGCGATGGGCGAGCGTGGCAAGTGATATATGTCATTTACTGCTGCTACTAGAAGACTAAATTTGTAAAATCGTATTTATAGGGGTTAGATTGGAAAAAAGTTGCTTCAATGCTATTTCTGCGCTGGATTCACTGGATGCACAAAGTTTAAGTACAATAATGCATGAAAACATGTGTTGGTAATTTGTTTGAGTGCTTCTTTTGCTGCAGGAAATTTGTTGGAAACTCCTTTCAAATAGAAAATTGTGAGAATGGAGTTTGCAAAAAATATCAGGAACCTTGGATGGGCTTTGAGATCTGTACCACTCTCTAACTCAATTTTTTTTATAAAAAAGACCATCCTTGTCTCTTCCTTCCCCTCTCCCCTTCCCTCTCTCCCATCTCGGGCATGGACTTCGGCGCGGCGTACTGGATCCATTCCGATAGTGACGGCGTCGGAGGCCGCCGGATCGGGGTTGCTGACAACGGGGACGGCCTGGAACGGAGGCAGCGGTGCCGGATCTGGTGGCCACAGCGGCGACGCGTGGCTCTGGCTGGAGAAGGGTGGCGGCGTGCGCGCATGTGCCACGGCGTCGGCTCTGGCTAGAGAAAGGGAGGGAAGAGAGAGAGGGCAGCGCAGGGGCTTGGCAGCATGGCGTCAGTGTCGCTGCTCCTGGCGGCGGCTTCATGGCTCGGGGTGGTGGTCGGCAGCGCGATGGCGGGAACCGAGAGGGAAGGGGGGGAAGAGGATAATGAAAAGAATTGGAGGCTTTTCTGCAAAATAGATGGATGTTGGAGGGAGAAAGGCACGCATATCAAAGCCGATCCAACGGAGGAGGATGCACATGGAGTTCCATGAACAAGTGGGAAAGCTCTGCTCGGAAAACATACATGTGCGTATGTTCATTTACATAATCATCCAAGTATTGCGCAGGATGTTCTCCATGAGCAAACAAGATACATATCTCCCAGCAACCATCTTAAGAACTATGACGGCAGCATAAAATTGCTCTTGGCCCTGTAATTCGTCGAGTACAGTGTACAGACTACATATTCTTAATGTCCAAACAATCACCCAAAACCTTAAAAAAAATATCAACAAGAAGGCTAAAATAGAGGAAATTGCACTTTACCCTAGGTATATCGTTTTTAGTTTCATAAAACCTCAAGTTTAATCAATACTTTCACTTAACCATCTATTTTGACTCTTGTTGCAGTCTTGCAGATTGCCCAGCCGTATGATCTTGCTCGAGTCCGAAGCACAACGCATGCGCCGCGCTAGAGTCCGAAGCGTTACGCGCCTATGGCACGGCCGTGTGATGCTTCGGACGCTCGCGACCCACATGAGTGGCCGCTTTAGGCTCGAGCTAGACCATACAGGTGGGGCAAACTAAAATGAAGAGTCAAAATACATATGGTTAAGTGAATGTATTGGTTAAACATGTGGTTTTATGAAACTAACGATGTCATATCTGGGTTAAGTGCAGTTCCTTCATTAAAATATAATAGAAAAGTGAAAAGCTTAATGCCATGATGGATTGCTGCCAACAACGCGCTCACTGCCGTCGTTGGACGATGTAGAAAAACACAACAATTTCTGAGCGGTTTCAATTAGTGTCCTACATAACTACATGAGTAAGATTTCATGTTCATGTTTTTTTTTGACAGAACCGTGTTCATGCATTCGGCATCTGGGAAGGACTGTTACGTAAGAAACTAGAGGGAACAGCCACATCTGAATTGTTAAACTTCAATGACAGGGAGAACTCTGTATCCCAATCTGTTTGAAATGCGCATTGAGTGATCGTTTGGCCTTTGAGAATATGTAGTCTGTACACATACATATTATTTAGACCAATGAACTTGAGAATTGCATATTTAGACCCCTTAAATAATGTAAATAGCGGTAGTACCTTCGGCGCCGATGGTAATATGAACTGATACATATGTATCAAGTTCTTATGTATCAGTTTTTTTCAGAGTGAAGTGCGCTGTAGTTTCATAAACTTGCGCATACATGTCATTTAGACCAATGAACTTTAGAATTGCATATTTAGATCCCTTAAATAATGTAAATAGCGGTAGCACCTTCGGCGCCGATGGTAAAAGACTTTCTTACACCGTGGAGGCGCGGCGGACGCCGATGGCAATCATGTCATGGAGGGCAAGCTCCATTTGATCCAGTACCTCACGTAGCTGCTTGGACAGCTTCCCCGCCGGCCAAATGGCGACGACGTTCCTCCTCTGGCAGGCCGCGACGAGCGTGCGGGCGTGACGGAAGCTCTCGAGGAGCTTCTCCAGCTGGGCGCTCATCGCCGGGTCCTCCGTCGTCTCCGTCTTCTCAAGCCTCGACACGAGGTCACCGATTCTGTTCGCGCGCTTATCGATCTCAGCGCACTCCTCCCTGTTCTGCCGAACCGTCTGCGCCGCCTCCCTGATCTCGAGCGCCACTTGGCCAATTTCGCGCGGCAGGCTGAGCTGTTGGTCGGCCGTCACACCACCAGGGGGTGGGCGAGCGGGCTACATAGTGTGATTCTTTATCATCAATAGGGGGCCAAATAGCGCACATAGAAAAATGTACGAAACAGTAAGGGCCCGAGGCAAAAATTAAAAGTCTGTGACAAATGCAAACCACTGTGCACCGTTTTCTTCTTACCGATATTCTCGTTTGAGCGTAGCACCGGAAGTATCCAAGGAGTGTTGCTGGATAATTGGTTTTGTAGACACCGCTCAAGTTAGTGATGGTTTCTAAATTCTGATTTTTATTATTATTTTTTAATTTTATTTTTTCTAGTTTTTTTAAGTTTTTAGAATTTTGTTGCCTTTTTTTTCTGTATTCCTTTTAAATTTAATTATATCAACTAAATTATTTAACTATAGTAAAAAATAAGCTAACAATAGTAAAAAAGTAATAAACTATTGGTAATCTGAGCACCCTAAGTCCCAATAGCTTGTCAAGGCCTGGTACTAGTTCTAGTCCCGTATTGTAGAGACCCTGTCTCAACTATATGAAGGGGGCAGGGCCATCCAATTGTACACGTCAGAAATTATCAATAAATAGATAAAGGCTCCGGGACTATTTTGTGTCGTGCTTGATCGATCTAAAGCGTTCTACCCCGAATTACAACAATCTATACTATATGATAACATCCAAAAAATATATTATTACACATATGAACACGTACACACACTTTGGGTATATTCGTATACTAATTATAAGATACTTCAATATGAACCACACGAAAAAATAAATAAAAAAGGAGTCTATAGTTTTTAGCATATTTTATGAATACATTTATATACACAGATAAAAACGATTATGTCTAAAAAATATACATATCACCTAGATAGTCTTATATACTCGTATACTATACGTATATACCCTCTGTTACATGTAATACTCTCTACATTGTGAGATACATTATTAGGAGTAACTACTCCCAGGAGTAGAAAAGAGACTTCCTATATATAAGAAAATGATTCTATACTCGTAGGAGTACGTACTCATATTTCTCATATACCGCTTAAGTGATATTATTATACCTCTTTATCTTTTTATCATACTTTAATAATAATTATTAGATACTCTAAAGTGAGTTCGATAAAAAATTTCATCAAAGTCCATTTTTTATAGCATAATTTGTGTATATACCTCTTTTATATATAGAAAATGGTATAAAGCAAAAATAAAAGGTTCCGATCAAAAAAATTAACCATGTCACATTGGAATATCTTAAAATTAGTATATAAGTCTACCAAAAGTAATAAAGATATATAACACACTTGTTTAAATGGTATATTGAAAGTGAGAGTACGTACTCTCGAGAGTACAAAAAATGTATTATTATGCATGAGTGAAGTTACTATCTAATACATGTAGAGTTACTGTCAGTTTTATAGTGTTATAACTAATAGTAACTCTATCTATGTTTGGCAGTAGCTTCACTCACACACGGCAACAACTTTTCGGCACACATTCTACACTTGCGCGATAATAGTACTTCCACACACACACACACACATATAGAAAAATGATTCCATACTCCTAAGAGTACATACTCCCAGTCCCAGGAGTATATAGCATTTAAATGGTGTTGTTATACCGCTCTATCTATTTTAGCATACTCTAATAATAATTATAAAATACTTCAAAATGAGTTTCATAAAATATTTCATTAAATTTCACTTTTATAACATAATTTGTGTATATACTCCATTTACATATGTAAAATGGTATATAGCAAAAATAAAAAATTCTGATAAAAAATTTCAATAAAGTCACATTAAAATATCTTAGAATTAGTATTTAAATATACAAAAATGATTAAAAATATATATTTGTACTATATATATACTCCTAGAGCACGTACACCCACTTCTCATATACCACTTAAATAATGCTGTTATACATCTTTATCTATTTGAGTATATTGTAATAATGATTATTAGATATTTCAAAGTGAATTTCATAAACAATTTCATTAAAATTCACTTTTGATAATATAATTTATGTATATACTCTTTTATGTATGGAAAAGGATATATATATATATATATATATATATATATATATATATATATATATATATATATATATATATATATATATATATGACAAAAATAAAGAGTTCGATGAATGATAAAGAGATATAAAATATTCATTTAAGTGATATATTAAAAGTGAGAGTATATACTCTTAGGAGTATGGAAAAGGCTATGTGTGTGTGTGTGTGAAAATAATCAAACCTTTGGCGCGGAGGAGGATGAGCTGATTTCGGTATCTGGTGGACAAGGAATTTTCACGCACACTATCTTTCATACTATATGATAGCATAAAAAACACTACTACTAACAAGATATACTACAAAGGTGTTATAACATGAGTTTTTTGTGGATACTTAACCTGGCCCATAAAAGGTTGAGACCCTTCTTCCAATCTCACCCAGGTGTAATTACACCTACACCTCTAATATACCAAGATATTATTTATTCTATTACGAAGGGACCTCCTCTGTATGCCAAGGGGTATTTATTATACACACTAAAAGATATCAATAGAGACATAGAGTCAAGAGAGAGAGGTCCTTGGAGACCATATCTTTGTGTTCTTCTGCTTTTGTGTTGTAAGTGCTTCGTCATCGGCAGAACGACCATAGTTCCAATAACAGTAGGGAATTCGCTTCCAAAGTAGGAAAATAATCATACCTTTTGTGGCCTCACGGCCGGTCCTGGATATGCGTAGACCACCGGAAAGAATGGGAATGGGAATGGGCATAATGGGAAATGTGGGCTCTCGTCCATCCTCACCTGGTAGACAGCGAATGATTCACGCATACCATCTTTTATATACCGTACGATCCCATCCAAAAAAAACACTTCTACTGATAAGATTGGAGTAGTATTTAGGAATAGTAAAAATAATCATACCGGGGGCGGAGGATGAGCAACGTCTTGACTTTGTTTTAGCATTTGGTAGGCCAAGATGGCGAGCGTTGCTTCCGAGGATAAATTCGATATATCCTGATCCACCTTACCTAGCTGCCTGGACAGCTTCCCAGCCGCGCAGTAGAGGCACACGAAGCTCCTCTCCTGGCAGTCCGCGACGAGCCCGAGGGCCTCGCCGAGGATCCCGCCGAGCTCCTGAAGCACGGCGCTCACCGCCGAGTCCTTCATCAGCTCCGCGTTGTTCTCGCACAGCGACAGCGTCTGACGGAGTCTCTCCACGCGGCGTCTGATCTGGAGGCAAGCCTCCTTATTCCGGCGAACCGTCTCCACCGCGTCCTTGATCTTGAGCGCTACTTCGACGATCTGCGTCACGATGTCCACTGCGTCGGCCATCCTGAGGCCGAAGGGTGGAATCTACAGATCGAACGCATACGCATCGAATTAGCCCGTGCAATTAGTCTGATAAACAGAGAAAAGACGTTTCCAGTTTTCTCGTAATAATCAGCGTGATTAAGAATGCGACCGGTGGGACGCCAACCTAGCTTCTTGGCTGTTTCTTTTCTTACCTCCCAGGCTCTCGCTTCCTCCAAGCTCGTACCAAGCGATTCCCGGTCTTCTACTCGCTTGGCAGCAAGTCTGCTAGAGTGAGCTATTATATTATAGTATACTCGCTTATTTATCAAAGAACGAAGCAATTGCGACCGAGCAAGCGCTCGGGTGGCAACTCTGCCGGTGGCAGTGCCCCGGATAGTGCCTATCTGAAAAGTGACTTGGGTACACTTACGTAGATCCATACATGTAGGTCTTTTCAGTAGTCAAAACACATGCCATACTCTGGACACTTTTCAATCTCCGTCTTATCGTAAGCATATGTATTAAACATACTTATGTAAATATTATGCGATCGACGCAATTGCTATAAGTACGCCTTCAAAAACACAATACTGTGCGATCGACGCTATTGCTATAAGTACGTCTTAAAAACGATCAAAAGCGCTAAAAACTCATATTTGGATACTGTTGTAGTAGTATTTCGCATATTTGGCACGATGGGACATAACTAGTAGGAACGCACTTACTGGCAGTCTGACTCGTGATGCGACCTGGGATGGGATTCCTTCGCATCCTCAGCACAGTGGGAAACAGACGGGGGGCGATGACAAAACAATATATATGTCATTCTACTGTAGCAGCGCGCTTTACCGAAAATACTGTCCTGAAATCGCTGTGGTAGCATTTATTCCGCGTCCTTTCCGAATCGGATGTCCGACAACAATGTAACGGGATTTCTTGATTTCGCGATGGACAAACAAAACATGTACCTTTCTCCCTCAAAGAAAAAAGTAGATACCTCACTTTTAGGGTCTGTTCTTTTTGGTTGTAGCTGATGGTTTATGGCTGCGGTTGATGGTTTTTTGGCTGTTTGCGACAGAGATTGCGGAAAGAGAGATACTCGCTTGCGATTTTTGATGATACAAATATTAATTTTTTAACATATACTACAATTAACTTATAGACCCTATCTTAAAAAAATACTCCGTTTAAAAGTTAATTACTGTAGCAAAAATCAAAAGCAGCTTTTAGAAGCCGCAAAGAACAGAACCTTAATCTTCTTCTTCTCTCCAAAAAAATCACCCCTCTCAAAAAAAAAACGGATGGGTCCCACTTCTATTTTCTCTTCCCCCTCCAAAAGTTGGTCCCACTCCCAGTCTCCCCTCTCTAAAAATAGCAACATAAATGTGCGTTATAAAATCACAGAAAACATAAATATAACAACTCCCATAATGTAATAGCAGAGAATACAATTCCCTAGGTTGGGGAATGCTACGTGAAATGGCAGAGAATACAATTCCCTAGGTTGGGGAGTGCTACGTGAAACAGAGAGAAAAGATTGGTTCTTTTGGAATAGTTTTAACTTATATTATAGTAATTAATTTTTAAATATATATATTTTTAATATAGGATGTATATATTTATTACAGTAGATACTGTATCGAATTCATCTATATCGGTTAAAATTATACATAAGTATTTTTCTTTTTATACTCCCTTTTACAAATAGTTAGAATTTAAAATTTTAAATTAAAAGACATAAATCATAAAAAAAAACCCACCCAAAAGCAACTTGCGCTTGATTAGGTTGCCGTAACATAGCCAGGGTGGAAATCGAGAAGTCGCAGTTTTATGTAGCTTTTTACAAGTCGGCGATAGCTTATTTTACACCATTTTATTTATAGTTTAAATGCAATTTTAGAAACGAGTTAATCGGCTTAGCTGAGGTAGCCCAAGCGCAATCAACATTCATTCAAAACTGATTTATGTTAATATTAAATTAATTAACGAGTGTAATTGAAGTAAAATTTGAATCGAGACTACAAGCTCCCTAATGATCTTTTTCCACCAAAACAAGCTTACGAGACATCTGGTGCATGTATCCAGGTTGGTGCAGCAGCGCACATGCATGAGGGAGCACGCAGGTGCAGCAGCGTGCGCGCACAAGCCAGGGAGCTTGACGAGGATACGAGCCAGAAATCATGGCCAGCTTGATCGAGCCAGGTGTGGGCGAGCCAGAGGAAGAATTCTGTGAGGAGATCAAGCCAGGAAAGAACAGTCAGCGCGTGTCGGAATTCTTTTCCACGTGCGTACGAGTCGGAATTCTTTTCCTCGTGCGTCGGCTGTTTCCTTTCTGGTTGCGACCGAAACAAAAGGAACGACGTGTATATTTCTCTCTGAGTTGTGGTTGAATCGAACTCTAGCTCTAGGATCTGTTCTTTTTAGTTTTGATTTATAGTTTTTAACTATAGTTTATAATTTTTAGACTGTTCGTAAGAAAGAGTATAAAATAAGAGAAACTTATATGTGATTTTGGCCGATATAAATAAAATCGACACATATATCAAATTATATTGTAGCTGATGGTGATTTATTTGACGTAATTAATTTTAAAAAAATCTAAAAATAGAAGAAAAAAACATGTTAGCCCATCACATATAATGCAAACGAATATAAGGAAAAAGAACAGGTAAAAAAACTAAAAAAATATGGAAAAGTCAGAAAAAGACGAAAATTATGAATAGTGAAAAATAAATCAAAAGTCAGAAGCTTAAACCCAAATGAGTGGAATCTTAAAAAAATACACCGTTTAAAAATCAGTTACTATAGCAAAAATTAAAAGCAACAAGCCGGTAGTGATTCCGAACCAAGCCAAGAATACTTTCTCTTTTGGCCCAAATAATTGGGGATGGATTATCAAGTCCAACAACCAAGCCCATACTAACAACACGGCCCATTGGATCCTTCAAATCAAATCGCCCGTCACAGCCGTTAGGAAAAATAATCAACTGAGAGCCAAATCTCCTCCGGGAAATTAAAGAATGACGAAGAGTAAAAACATCAGGATCCATTCACCATCAAGCTTCTGCCTGCAACAAACAAACGTTACAGATTTATACAGATGTTGACATCCGAACCGATCTTGGCCGAAACAAAAGTCCTGCACAAAACAAACAAAAAAAACCCCTAACATAAACGTTCTATTTCAGTGCGTTGATGTACGACAGTACAAAAGCATTGCTACAGAACACGTTAATTAGCGTTTCCGGAGAATGGTACAGTGTGTTACAGAGAGTCCTTGAAGAATGAACACAAACAAATGGATTAACCTCTTGATCAAATTCAGCGCCTCTGGCTTCACCTCACCAACAGCAACCGCTCACAAATCCAACTAGGCAGAAGTGTAAACAAGACTCATAAAAGAAAAATACTGCACAATTTTGGGATGCATGCGTATAACCACACTGTTATCTGCATGTGTGAATTCTTGTGGCAATGGAGGATTCAACTCAACTGTTCAAAAACCAGCTGTATTCACATTTCTGATGCAATAATGAAGCTAGGATTGGCCTGTTCCGATGCGCCGTGCGAGCTCAGATGACGGCGCATGCGTTGGGGTTCTCATCTCTGAACATGTCCGGGTACGGCGAGTAGTGGCGGTGGTAGTAGGCGGCGCCGCCGGATGGGGCGCCATCTTGGTAGTAGCCAGGGAAAATATTTTCGGATTGAAAAAATTCGTCAGCTAGCAAAACTTGCGAATTGAAGGAAATTTTGGAATCTCATTCAAAATTTTGACGAAAATTTCGAACTTCATTTGAATTTTGATGAAATTTAACCAAATTTGGACTAATTTCAAATGAAGACAAATTCGGCCAAAAATTGACCGAATGTTTCGTTGGTTAACAAAATGACCAAACTTTCGTCAAAATTTCAGTGAAATGTTTAACCATGATTGGCAGAAGAAGGGGAAAGAACATATTCCAGACACTAAGGTGAGGAAGATAACCACAGGAGTGGTGCTTCATGCTGCAGATGCTTATTAAATAGGTCCACTAGAGTTGAAATACTAGTACGTAAATCATCTTGCGTAAGTAATCTTCTCTGATCTAATCAAGCAGCAGGACTTCAATTGTCGGTGTACAGAACAAGCTACTGGCTAGCGCGCCATGCTCTGTTAGTTGAGTACTAGGAGCCATCAGCGAGGAAAGGAAAAGATCAGTTTGGTCGTGCAAACCAAGCTGAACTGTCCAAACAAAGCTGAAAGCACTCATAATAGCTCGGTGTTTTTGGTCATGTCGTGCAGACAATCCCGTAAGAGACTCTGAATGGATCTCCAAATTGCTGGATGCTAATCTGTCACAACCGTACGTGTGCTACCATGTGGTATAGGCCGCGCTCAGCTATCGCAGTCACCGCGTTTGGCATCTGCCATGCGTATTTTTTATTGTTAATTTTATTGTCTTTTTTATTTTTTTATTTTGTGTTTTTTATGTTTTCTTTTTTTGTATTCCTTTACATTATCTATGATGTTTTAATATGTTTTTTCTATTTTTAATTTTTTATAATTTAATTATGCCAAATAAACCAACTCAACTACAGTACAAAATCAGCCAGCTACAGTTAAAAAAACCATAAACCATCGCTATTCTGAATACTACCGTAATGCTGTGCAACAACCTACTAATGCACTAAAGTTCGAACTTTAAGGTCTTGTTTGAATGGGCTAAAAGTCCGATTCATCCACTTGAATGGGGAATTTTAGTTCAAATTACGGTCTGGATTCTGGCCCATCCCGGTCCATCCAAACAAGATATAGGGCCTGTTCTTTCTGGCTGCGGCTGATGGCTTTTTGGCTGTTTGCGATAGAGATTGCGGAAAGAGAGATACTCGCTTGCAATTTTTGATGATACAGATATTAGTTTTTTAACGTGTACTACAATTAACTTGTAGACCTTATCTTAAAAAAATACTCCATTTAAAAGTTAGTTACTGTAGCAAAAGTCAAAAGCGACTTTTAGAAACCGCAAAGAACAGACCCATAATTGCATGTGTGTACACCTAGCTGAACAATCGTGACGATTTGCAATGTAACAAATCGTGAACAATCGTCACGATCTACAGTGGTACGATCAAATCGCTTCATCATATAAGGGTTGATACGAAAACTAAACGATCCCACGTGCAACTCTGATACAATCAATTGTACAAGAAGAAATCTTATGCACTAAATGCACATCAGCGTTGTGTTTAGTGCCTTGCAGTTCTATGATGGTGCTTCAATTAGTTTATGGTTTAAACTTATGGTTATATTTTTTTTAAATTATACTGTAACGATTTTTAACTTTTTCTAAGAAAAAATAGAAATTTTTTTAAAAAAAATTGTTGTATCGTCACGACAATGCAAAGGATAAAGGTGAAAAGAAATGGTCAAAAAGCTAAAAAATCAAAATAAATAAAAATTAGAAGTCGTTATGTGCCAAATAATTTTTAATTTAATTAAACCAAAAACTAAAAAAACTATAAACTAAAACTGTTTGAAGCAGAGCTAGCGTTATTTACACCCTACACCTCAACAAAGAGCCAAGCGAATCGGTTCGCATAAAAAGGTGTGACTATTCACAAAGAGCCAAAAAAGCTATAGAGAGCCGCAGAGCTCACAACTGTCAAGCCAAACATCACGATCGTATGTACTTTCCCCGTATGTGTGCGGAGTGATCTGATGCACTGACACCAAGAGATTCCCTCATTTGAAAATAGAAAGTTTTTCATGAATTAGATTTTTATTTTTTAAAAAATAGTTTTTGAAAAGATTTATAGATGGATAAAATCCATAGAAGATTAAAAAGCATATAGATGGATAGAATGCATATGAGATCTTTTAGAAAAGATGGTCTGGATAGAATACCTGTAGTTAGGTTAGTGTGGGTATGGACTTGCACTAACGGTATTAATTTCATTTACAAATACTCTTTTTTACTTACTATATTAAATTTAGCAATTTTTAATCTATTTATTATATTTATTTAAATGCTATTTGATGCTCAAACTAACTCCATATATCTTCCTTTATTGCATTTATCATTATAATGTATTTTCTCGTGTGACTTACGAAGTACAAGTTTGTACTCACCCTTGCTTTCACATCTTAGAGGAGGATGACATTGACTACGGTGAGGGCCAAGACGAGTAGGCCGCATCTTACTGTCATTTGCCTGTTGGCAAACTCAATGGGCTTCTTCCGTTTCAGTGTTTTTCTTCCGCTGCTTGTATTTAAATTTAGCTTATGGGCTATGGATGTAAATTTTGTCCTTCAGGCCCATATTTAGTTAATGAATAAATATCATTATGGTTGATATTTATCTTTGTTGTCTACTGTGTGCACTAGCTGATCCTAGACTAGTGTGATTTACATAGAGGATCCGGGAGTTATTACTCTGAGGTCCGACAAGAATGTTTTGGCTAACGTGGGTCAAGCTGTGAAGACTTGTGCATAAAAATAATTTCTTTGTCTTTGGATATGTAGGGTCGTTTGGAGTCAACTATGATCAATGACAATAATCGGAGCTAGATTTATGGAGGAGTTGAGGCCTAAAATGATCTGATGAGGGGAGTTTTGGTCAGATCTTCCGATGAGAATAATAACTTCGATTGATTGATATGACATTGATAATGAGTCTACTTGACTGAGACGATCAAGTCCGTCCTGTAATTACTACACCACACCCTGGTCGATATCAACAGTACCAAAATACAGTTGACCTGAACACAAGGTTCAATTCGTGTGAGCAATTGAAGAACAAGTAAGAATAAGATAAAGAGAAATCTAAATATTGCAAATATGAATGAGGAACACAAAAAGTTGAGACCTGTAATCGCAGTTGTTTGTCTAGTCGACACAAGAACACACGACGAACTTTCATTGTGAAAGCTAATCTAAACAAGTCTGTGTTACATGACCAATTGAACCTCTATTTATAGGGGTACGCAGACCCTTGTCTATGAAAAGTTTTCAACACATGGAAAGTAATCAAATCATATCTGATTATATCACTCTTTCTAAAATTGAAAGATTGTTTTGATGATTTTGACGTGCATAGAAGGAAATTTAGGATGGAGCCAGATCTGTTGAAAAGAGGTCAAGATAGGTTTTCCATGCTGTAAAGGAAATTTGGGATGGAGCCAGATCCGTTGAAAAGAGGTCAAGATAGGCTTTCCATGCTGTATTCACACATTCCAAATAGATTCTTGATGCGAAATCTATGAACATTTAAAGTTGGTCCTAGCAGGCTGAATCAACATCGGATTGTTTTAGTAATTGTGCTGCGCACAGAAGGAATTTAGAGGTAGGAACATATCCATTGGAAAGAGGACGAGTTATTCTTTCTATGCTATACTCGCACACCTCAAACAGAGCTCGTATGCACATTCTATGTATGTTTGAAGTTAAACCTATCAGGCTGAATTTGAATTGATCTGGATGCCGAATTGAATTGGATTGGATTGGATTGAAAACTAGTTCTCTACCGAATTCAATTGGATTGGATTTGGAAGCCCTCGTCAATTCCTGAATCTAGCTAGCATTGATCACTTCAAAATCAAGCAGCCAATTAGAAACAGCTTGTGAGATAACGTGTCATACACAATGTATTAGCCGATCGCAATGTTCTTTGACATATTGGGACAAGGACCAACAAGTCTCCAAGGAGGCAGCCGCGATGCTGAAGCGCGTAGCAGGCTAGAAGCACTGGCAGGGGAACCGAACGGAGACCCCTTGACAACTGGTTAAAACTAGCTATGACTTGACTGGTTTTCGGGGAATACGTTGGGTTCTTAATGTAATTTTTATAATTGCATTATCTATAATGATGTAACAGTGCTTTTTATTTATTACTATTTTTTATTTTTATTAATTGAATACATTAA
Source organism: Melocanna baccifera (assembly GCA_036346265.1). Classification (NCBI taxonomy): domain Eukaryota; kingdom Viridiplantae; phylum Streptophyta; class Magnoliopsida; order Poales; family Poaceae; genus Melocanna; species Melocanna baccifera. The sequence continues at coordinate 485,305 of JAYEVJ010000135.1, read as the reverse complement.
AAAACTAACAAACGCTACAGTGTCATTTTAGCCAAAAGTTAAAAGCAAAAAACTACACTTTAGAAAAGGGGCCAGTGTTCGAGGTTCAAGCTTGGGCTCTGATCGACTGTGGAGTGCCTCTGCTGGTCCTGTTCAAAAGTGTTGTGACAAAATACAGACGGTTGTAAATAAAAATCGTCTGTAATAGTTTCATAAACGGTTCTAACTAAAAGCCGTCTGTGATAATGGATAAAACATATACGGTTGTACATAAAAACGGTCTGTGATGTTTTATAGACTGTTCTAATTAAAAGTCGTCTATGATAATAGGAGATATCATAGGCAGCTTTTAAACTTAACCTCTGTGATAGTTTTAGAGACGGTTTTCATCATAAACCATTTGTGATTATTAAAGCACAGATAGCTCCATATGAACCGTCTGTGATGAGGTGTCCTGTATAGTTTATTTTGTAGTAGTGAGCAGGGACCGATTGAAAATGTAATACAAAGGTTAGCTTTTCCAGCGTTTTTTGGGAGTCATTGTGCTGGCTCTGTGGGTCATCAAGAGGGATTGCGTTCTGGTAGATGTTTTGTTAGAGATTTTTTATGATATATTGTACTAGCAATAGAAGATGACTGAATAAGTTAGATCTAACCATTCATTTCATAGGAGTAGCGTGGACTTTTTCTTGAGCCTAAACTAGGCCCAACCAAACTCTAAAAAAGTTAAAACTCCAAAAAAAATTAAATTCAACTTCAATTTAACTAGTTGAGCTTATTTCATAGTATATACTCACTATGGTCACATTAAATTTAAAAGTAGTTCAAACTAGTATGATCTGAATTCAAAACTCACATGGCGTATAATATATTAAGGGTATAAAAAATTTTCATAATTGAACTCTAAATCTTTTATCAATCATTCATATGTATCAGATGATTCTTGATATGAGTGTCTAGATACCCAGGTGCATTCTGTAATTTACTAGATAGATGGATAGATACATATAGATACATACTGCACGCGCGCGCACGTGTCCCTAAAAAATAACATGATAAATATCAAACTTTATGCATGTTATAGTACACTAGCATGATGGACAGTAACAAGGCTCAAAAGACCTCGGTCGAGAACAAGCCCTTAAAAGCTTGGACCATATGTCGCTCATGTGACCGATCAACTCTGTTTGAATTAAATTTGTGCATATATATTTTCAACAGCAAGGACGTGCATATATCTGCTGGTGGAATCATAGATGTTACATCCTTCACTCCCAGCAGGGACAGGTTGAAAATCTAATATAAAGGATAGCTTTCCTGCGTTTTTTGGGAGTAATTGTGCTGGCTCTGTGGGTCATCGAGAGGGGTCGCGTTTCTGGTAGCTGTTTTGTTTAGAGAATTTCTACGGTATACTGTATTAGTAGTAGAATATGACGGAATAAATTAGATCTAACTATTCATTTCTTAGAAGTAGCGTTGATTTTTTTGCTTGAGTCTAAACTAGGCCCAAGCAAACTCCAAAAAAATTAAAATATATTTGAGATATCAAACTCTAAAAAAATTAAATTTAACATCAATCTAACTAGTTTAAGGTAGTTTCGTGCTATATACTAACTAGCTAGTCACGTTAAATTTAAAAGTAGTTCGAACTAGTTTGATGTGGGTTTAAAACTTACATAGTATAAATATATCAAGAGTATAAAATATTTTCATACTCAAACTCTAAATTTTTTATTAACCATTCAAATATATCGGATGGTTTTTAATGTGGGTGTCTAAGCACCTAGCTACATCATGTAATTTACTATATAGGTAGATAGACAGATACAGCGCGCGGGCACGCACACACGGAAGAAGTGTCCCTAATAGAGAACCTGATAAATATCCACTTTATACATGCTACCCTGCACTAGCATCCTGGATGGTTACAACCTTTCATGGAAGGCGCCGTACGAGAACCACCCCCTTTGCATGGGTCAGAGTCGGGACCGATACAGTCTGCACAAGAGAATCCGAAAGCAAACAAAATATGAGGATATATTTGTCACACGGCTCAGTTGTAATTGAGCTAGTAATTCTATTTGAGACACCGTACCATACCATGCATCCAACCGATCGAGCAAACAACAAACAAGCTAGCTTAAACACTCAGAGCAAGTAATTCTTTTAATTATTACAAGGATTAACGAAATAGGTAAATCATCATAGATTACAAGTACAAAAATGACTGCCAAATTCGAATTTTTAAACTTTAAAGGTAAAAGAGTCCCCAACCACTACTAAAAGAAGGTGTACGCAGATAGCCTAGCGGTAGGAGCAATACTAAAAGAAGGTGTTTGCAGATAGCACAACAGAGAGTAAAGTTATTCACGTACAAGCTACTTGAGCATTGCGATCTTGCGATCACCAGCAACATGGTGTGTCTCCGAGCTTCTCAATCTAGCGGCGTGCTTTTGCAGAGCTACTACTGCATGCCACAGTTTATATATGCGTGGCATAGCCCAACAAATACTCATCGCCGTCTTACATGTCGGGGTAAAGTCGGTCAACCCAACAAATACTTATCGCATGTGACTATTTTACTCTACATATCGACTCTCGTAAATAATCAAAATTCAAATATTTAAACTATAAATCATCAGCCCTAAAAAACCCAAACATGTCGTGGTGTGAAACCAACGGACCAGTTTCTACATGTATACTAGCACTAGCTAGTACTCCCCTCGCTACGGGACAAAGGGCAACGACTGCTAACCCAAATACAAGCAACGATTCATATTCACATTTGCATATTACGTGTGGCCACTTTTCCACACATGATGCCAAATTCATATTCATACTCACATCAGGTGCGGTCTTGTTGGCGTATTGGACAGCCCTATACTCCTTTCTGTTTCTCTCCCTTTAATTGATTATGTAAGCAAATACGGATCAAGTGGAAATTTATCAAGCACAACAGAGAGTAAAGTTATTCACGAACAGAAGAGGAGCTTACGTACAAGACCACCACCCGTACATAGGAGCTTGGAGCTTACTCGAAGCACCGAAGGCCGCCACCGCCGACGGTAGTAGGATCACCAGCAATAAAACTGAGAGTAAGCAAGTCCTACTCCACATGGCCTCTCTCCAAGCTTCTCAATCTAGCGGCATGCCACAGTTTATATATGTGTGGCGTAGCTTCTCAGTTAACCCAACAAATACGCATCGCCGTCTTACGTGTCGGGTTAAAGTCGGTCAACCCACCACAATCCTACAAATCATTTTGACGTGTAATCAGGGTTTTAGAATTTGTTCTGTCTCTCTCTCTTTGCCACCAACCGAAATACCGAAATTCGGTGATTTCGGAACGAATTTCGTCCAATTGGTTTGAACCAAATTTTAATTTTTAAACTTTAAACGTAAAAAGAGTCCCCTACCACTACTAAAAGAAGGTGTATGTGCAGGTTGTGCGTTCAAAGTCGCACGTGGCAATTTCTACTTTGCCATCCACTACTACAGAAAACTGTATCACATACGGTTTTCTGAACCGTCTGAAATTATGGGTTAGTGATAATCGAAGATTATCACAGACGGTTTTCGAACCGTCTGTGGTGTAAATATTACAGACGATTTGTAAGTAAAAATCGTCTGTGATTATAGATATCACAGACGGTTTTTAGTTACAAACCGTCTGTGAATTGATATATCACAGACGGTTTTTACTTACAAACTATCTGTGATTATGGATATTACAGACGGTTTTTAGTTACAAACCGTCTGTGATATTCTTTTCTACCCATAAATCTATTTTTATTTATTGGTTAGCCTCAGGAAATGCTAGCCATGCCCTCTGAAACAAGTAGATCAACATGTGCATATGTATACATACAATTCACATCTCAATTCATTTCACAAACATAAAACATCCAATTCACATTTCAATTCATTTCACAAACATAAAACATCCAATTCACATCGCAATTCATTTCACAAACATAAAACATCCATTTCGTAAATCAATTAATTGAAATGAAATGAAATATCTATAAACAAATACACAATTACAAAAGATGTACATTGCATTTGCACTTAAATGGTAACATTGCATTTTTTATTGCTCTATCACTTGAATGGTGCATGATTGCCATCCAAGTATTTATTGTGTAGCCTGACAAATTCGTTGATTATGGATCTATTCCTTTCGCGAGACCTCGATTCCAGAGTGATAGAGCATTAAAAAAATCATTCTATGTTGTGGAGCTTTCCATCTAATCTTATGACTTTAGCCACCAAAAAGCACACGCACTCTCCTCGAATTCGTGAAAGGTCGTTCTGTTCCAATGCAGTTGTCGGGATGGACGCAGTCTTTCGATAGGAATATCAATGTGCGTATATATAACCTGATAAGTATGAAGTAATTATGGAAAGATTGACAAAACTTAGAATTGGTGATCCTCGCAGAATCGAGGAGTAGTCTCATATGGTGGCAAACGTAGAATCCACACGTGTTACTCGGCGGCTGCTGGTGACACTGCAAAAAATAGAATGTGTTAATTCAAGAGGCATTACTACCAACTGTTGCATATGATTAATTAATGTGTACTAGCAAATACCGAAATTTTTTTAACATGTTTCTAGCGGTTGGCCCTTTGCGTCGGGAGATCTGCCTTTTCAAGGTACAGGGCGAACGACCTACGTGATTCGAAAAAGTTGACCTTAGTCATTTGGAAGGAAAGAAACAGTACAATATAGTTATGTATTGAGAAAATGTACTTACATATCGAGTAATTTGCCGATAACTTTGTAGTCAGTGTTATTCTTACTTAGAGAATCAAGATAATATGCCTTCTTCCATTTTGGTACAATTACTATTAAAATCCAATGGAACCCCTGATTGTAGGGCATTGTAGGGCATAAGTACATATTTCTTATCGTGGTGAATCAGCAGTGATCCTGCAATGTACCTCTCAACAAAGGCAGTTGATGGTATGCATGGCGACCAAGTGTGGGTCCAGGAAACCAACTGATGCTTTGGAGGATATTATAGCTTCAGTCACCATGTATCTATATATATACACATGAAAGCAACAAATTATATATGACATTTATCGGTATGACATGAACAGAGACTGTGATTGTACACACTTACAGTGTCCAGCATCGAATGAGTGAGGCGTCGAGAGCATTGAGCATGAAAAGATCAAATAAATCTTCAAAGGTCACCACGAAGACACAGTCCATAATTTCGTGCTGTAAATGATTCTGGCTGAATTTGACAGTGACGCTTGAGCATCGTTCTCCCTATGGCTTATTGGCTTGTTGCATATACCAAGCGTGTAATGTCTGGCAACCAACTCCTAGGGTTACGAGGCACTCTACCGGGTCGACCAGCGGCTCGCCAAGCCCGAATTTGCGAGCCAATGGCAAGTACGGGATATCATCATTGGTCTTGTTTGTTTTGCCCTTGCTATCTCGGCTGCCCTTGCTGCCTCAGCTGTAGGTCGTCTGCAAAGGTAGCATCGGCGGAAGTTGCAGCTCCAGGAATAGTACCCGTGGGCATGACACCGGTGCAAGTAGCGGTGGTGGAGATAGGCCTTGTGGAGATGGCACTAGTGCAAGTAGCTCTGGTTCGGATTGCCCTTGTGGACCTGCCACCGATGAAGAAGCCTCCAGGCAAATGTCTCTTTTAGGCCACTGGATAAAGGTTCCAATGGCTTGTCCTAGAGTCACGATCTCGTCGTTGGGGGGTTTCGGTAGCGGGACGACCTCGAAATTGGTATGCACACCATCCACATTCACTTTTTTGAAGCCTAGCACTAAATGTGCACCGTGCACCATGGCCCCGTGATCGGACGGATATGCCAGGCTCCAAGCAGCGCACAAGGCAACGGAGGCATATCTCACTTGGAGCTTGCACTTTCTAGCATCCTAGATGTCGTCCACAGGAAATCTGCCCTCGCTTTTCGTCATAGGATTGGACGCGCAGCTACTACGACGGTTGGGGGCTAGCTAGCACAGGAGCGGCGGCGGCGGCCTGCTGATTTTCTTCTGTGCATCTTTTGATCTCATCTCTGACGTAATCAGCAAACCCCTCTCTAAGAGATGCCTTGATCTCCTCTCGTAGCCGTGCGGCACACTCGGTTTTGTTTCTCTTCCTACTCCAATACAATTTGGAGTTATTTGAGAAACCTTGTTTCCAAGGAACATAAAAACTAACGCCTCTCGTACGACTCAGGTGCTTCTTGTTTCCCAGAGCTGCGGAGAGTATATCTTTCTCCCTAGTTGACTGGAATGATCCCTGAGAATATTCGACACTCAGTGTATCCTGCAAGAGCCTGACATGTCTTTTGATTTTCAGGGAAGTTGTGGAGTAATTACAAGCTATGTAATTCGATATCTTACCAAGCGGTGGGACACTTCCTAGTCTGTAGAGTTTCAGAAGGAGATGTCCCCCGACGACGTGGTAGTTGACCTCGCCCAAATTCAATTTCGAGCGCGCTCATCCGGGATTGTGGCAAATGGTGGGGCAGTGTCCCGCAAGATTGCCTGTTCGTCCTCCTGCCTCCACTGCGGAATTTTACCCGTATACCCAGCTGTGCCGAGTCTGTGGGGGTGTGTGTTTTTTGTAACTACGTTTTTTGTAATGAAAGGGCATTAGATCTTTCTCCACATACTCCTTGACAAGCATGCTCTTGAAGTTCTTCCATGCTTTGCACGCCGCTAGCAAGGCCTGTCATTGCACGAAGTCGTTGTGTTCTTCTGGGATCTCGAACGAAGGAAAAATCTCGGTCAGCAGCTCACGTTTCTGAATCTCACTCAATTTGTTGTCGTGCAACTATTCCGATCGTTCTTCAAAATGCAGACGCTGTTCAGCGAGGAAGGAGAGGGGTCCCAGATCTATCGACCTCTTAATGGTAAATTGGCCCTCAGGCTTTTTCGATAGTCCTCTTCCTTTACGTGTTGATTTTGGAGCGGACGCATCCGGTGATGATGTTGAAGAATACGCAGATGACATGTTGAGCTTCTCATATATGAAAAGTAAGCACAATATAGCATATATGTAAATAGTGTGGTATAAGCACATATATTCAAGTATACATATACATATATATGTTCATTAGCAACATATATATATATACATATACATAACAATATATGAAACAATATTTGTAACAATATACATTTATATATTCATTTATAAATATACATATATATTCACAATGTATACATATACATTTATATGCTCATTAGCAGCATATATATACATATATATTCACAATGTGTACATATACATATTCACAATGTATAAATATACATATACATTTACATGTTTTCCAAGTGTGTTTGGATTTGTGTGCCCTAACCTTAGGAGCAACAGAGGGAGAATGTTGTGTCAGACAGATAGATGTGTGTGCATGTGTTGCTAGAAAAGAATAGTTGGAATGTTCTCTCCTTAGTTTTCATATAATTATTAAATTACAAATTGTTAGAGATGGTCCAATAGTTGTAACTTGATTGCTTTATACACATTAGCCAAACATTTTATTTTGCAGGTTTATTTGGATGTATTGTCAGTAGTTGTTCTTATACTCTTTCAGAATTTTTTAGAGGACTGCCATAAAGGTGGCTCTGCGTGGCTAACTGTGGTGGTAATAATATACACTGTGAGGGTATGGTGTGGACTAGTGCACATGAAGATGGTGTGGTGTTGTTCTCATAGGAGTTAAGGAGCACAATTGTGCTGTTTTCCCAAGGCATTCACAATTCTTCAAAAACCAAATACACAAAACAATTGAAGATTATTGACAATGCCAACAGCTTTTTTGTCCCCCTTTTTTGCATTTTGTTTATGGAACAACCATACTAAATTGGCCCTGGTCATGCACTTCAACAGTATCTATTCCATGAGTAATATATATGTTTTGAGTACATGTCTCTGAGTTCCATGACAGTATCAGATGTTCATATAATGACACATGCTCCCTTATGTATGAAATATAATGATCCACTATGATCAAAGGATCCAATGAAAGAAAGCTAATGCTCGGAAGAACACAACAAAAGAGAGCTAGGCGCAGGGGCTCGACGGAACAGCAGGTCTATACCTTGATTCGGGGAAGCTAGGCGAAGGGCTCGACGGAGGCGGCCGGCGACGGGCTCGGGGGCTCGACGGAGGTGGCCGGCGACAGGCTCGGGGGACGGCGACGACCTCGGGGGGACGGAGGCGGCCGGCGACGGGCTTGGGGACCGGAGGCGGCCGACGACGGTCTCGGGGGACGACGACGGCGATAGGCTCGATCAAGAGAGCGACTAAGTCTCTGTGCTTGGTTAGTATTGCTAATAACTGCAGTGTACGCGCAAAATCCTAGCTGGGGTTATATATAAAGGCTTATTACAGACGGTTCTAAGTTTAGAACCGTCTGTGATATTCATTATCACAAACGATTCTAAATTTAAAACCGTCAGTGATAGTTATACTATCACAGACGGTTTTACGTTTAGAACCGTCTGTGATAGTGAATATCACAAACGGTTCTCAACTTAGAACCGTTCGTGATAACTATCACAGACGGTTGTAAACTTATAACCGTCTGTGATATGCCCTTGCCCCCCGGCTGTAGTAATTAATCTAACTACACCAACTAGCATTCAATAAGACCTCACAGAGTGTATTCTTTACAACAACCCAGTATATTTCTTTACAACAGCTCAATGAATATAGAGATATATTTGTATAACTCATTCTCAAAATTCACCTATATACCACACATTTTCACTTATACATAAATGCAAATTCACAAATACATCACACACATGTATTGTTATATACATAAATGCCAATTCATATATACATCACATACATGCATTCATATATACATAAATGCAAATGCCCACATATATGTCGCACATTCTCATTCCACTTGCTTATTTCCTTTAAAAATTAGCCCTTCATGATGATCAATGCGTACGTAACAAGTTTTGTCACGTTGTTCGTCGTCGACCCTTATGCCATTTCTAAAAGGAGGTAACTCATCAAATTAATTGTATTCGTCCTCGTCCACTACATTCTCTATTCTGACAATTCTCCTTTTTCCATGAAGAACTACAAGGCGCTTCTTATTTGCCGGGTCGGTCACATAGAAAACTTGAACAACTTGGTTAGCGAGTACGAATGGTTCGTCTTTGTATCCAATACGTTGGAGGTCCACGGTAGTGACACCGTACTTGTCAACCTTTACCTGTGGGAGATGCATCCAACGGCAGCGAAATAAGGGGATTTTGAAAACCACGTAGTCGAGCTTCCAAATCTCTTCTATGAACCCATAGTACGAGTTTCTCAACCTATCGGTACTGAACGCATCTATGCGGACACCGCTGTTCTAGTTAGTGCTCTTTACATCCTGAGCCTATGTATAGAATGTGTACCCATTTATATCATATCCTTACCATGCTGTTTTGGCACTTGGATAAGTATCGACAGCAAAATATACTTTCACTTCATACACAACCAAGGAGAAAGGTTATAGATGCAGAGAGTTACGGGCCAAGTGCTATATCGGCTGCTCATGCTACTAAAAGGATGCATTCCATCTGTACTCAATTCAAATCTTATATTCCTCGGTTCTGCACCAAAATCTATAAAACACCTATCGATGTTTCTCCACTAGGTGGAATTAGTAAGGTGTCTCAGCATTCCATCCTTCTTGCGCTCCTCCGAGTGCTATCGTAGCAGTTTTGCCTCATTTGGATTCGCAAAAAACAGCTTCAAATGGGGATACCATGCCACCTTTGCAGGAGGTCCTTTCCTCACCTCTGTTCCCTCGCCATCATCATCTGATTGATTGTTACGTTTGTATCAGAATGCGCTGCACACCAGACAAACATGCATATTTGCATACTCTTTACGGTAGAGGATACAATCGTTCGGACATCCATATATTCTTTCTACTTTCATTCCCAATGGACAAAGAACCTTCTTGGCTTTATACGTAGTTCTAGGCAACTCATTTCCCTCTGGAAGCATGTCCGCTAAAAGACCTAACAACGCCGTGAAACTCTTGTTGGACCAACCGTTGCTTGCTTTCAATTTCAACAGTTGAAGCACATCTGACAACTTCATGTACTTTGACCTGCAGCATGTGAACAAAGGTTTCTCCGAGTACTCTATCAAGTCTCGGAATTTAATATACTCTCTCTTATCATAGTTCTCTTCTATATCATGAAGCATCTGATCCAGATTGTCATCGTGCAGCCTATCCGTATCCAAACCACAATCATCATCCGGCGGCATATCATTGATTTCACCAACGATGTCATCCGGCGGTATATCATTGACTTCACCGGCGATGTCATCGGCAGCATATCATTGACTTAACCGGCGGTATATCATTGACTTCGCCATGACTGGTCCAACACGTATACCCCTTTTTGAAACCCTCTGAATTAAGTGCGCTTCAATCTGCTCTTGATTCTTAAATATCTTTAAATTCTCGCAGTAAGTGCACGGATAATACATATATTCCACCCCCTTATTCAACATATCCTCCTCGGCAATTCTTGTAAAAGCAAACATGCCATCAATGTACTATTCACTCACACGGTTTGCGGTATACATCCAGTTTCGGTCCTATATTATGCACATATACAAGAACTTAGTATTAAAATTAAATTAATTAATTAATACTACATATATACCACAAGCATTGAGGCTAGCTAAATCTAATATAGCTAGATCTTCAAAGTATATATATAATAGTCACCGGAAACTAATTAATTAGCTAGATCTAAATTTCGGAATTGTAACCAAAAACAAATTTCATTACCAACCATTTCTACGGCAACCAAGAACTAGATGATTCTTCAAACCTCTCCTGCCAAATAAGCCTCCTTCCACCAAATTAAATGGCTTGAAAGCCTTGCCGCCTCCAACTGCAGCACCGGCTAGTTCTGGATCGAAATAGAGACAGATGCAGTCTGAGCGGCGCAATAAATACATAGCAGGATTATCACAGACGGTTCTTATCGATGAACCGTCTGTGATACTGAAATATCACAAACGGTTTTTAGTTAAAAATCATTTGTGATAATCTGGGTAATCACAGACGGTTTTAGTTTAAAAGAACCTTTGCGCTACTGCGCCCATCATTTATTTTGCGTTAGGTAAATGAAGGATGCGGCAGTCCAAAAGTTATTTTATGCCTAAGACAGCAATCAAACCCAATACACAACATGATGAGGAGGAAGAGACAACAGCTATGACCTACTTTATATAACCTGACATGTTGGAGTGTGTGATTTGCTTCATGCCCTTTGAAGCGTAAGTACATAGTATTTGAATGTTCCTCTTGTAGTTGTTGAGAAATATCAACATAAGTAGTCTAACTACTTTTCAAAAGAATTTGTGCACAATTGGTTCTCATTTTCTTATCTTGACATATATTATTGGTACATGATCTCATTGGAAGGTGTTGTCGGTACGAGTCTGAACAGTAAACTTATCGGCACCCTCGGTTGGATACGAAGTCTGTCAAGGGTACAAAGGTACTCAAGTGAAGCACACAATTCCGAAGTCTTTGCAGAAGGTCTCCTCCCTCCACCAAGTGTATTCCATGTGAATGTTCTAGGGTTACAAAAATGGCCCCCCTCTCCCATTATAAGGTGTCCTATTTATAGGGGGGAGGGAGAGGTCTACGTAGTTACAATTTTGCCCTTAGGATTTGGCCTACTCCTGGGGGCATTTTAGTCATTTGATCTGCATGGCCCCACCAGGTCTGGGACTCTAGGGTTGGTCTGGTGTCGTCCTCGGGTTGACCTTATGTACTTTGCCTGGGGTTGGCCTAGGGTCTTCCTTGGGTCAACTTTGCGCACTTCGCCCGACCTTGCGTACTTCGCATAGGGTCGGCTCGGGATCCTCCTAGGGTCGACCTTGCGTACATCACCAGGGGTTTGTCTGGGGTCCTCCTCGGGTCGACCTTACGCACCTCGCTCGGGGTTGGCCCCGGATGCCTCTGGGGCCTATCCGGCGTACTTCGCCTGGGGGTGGCACCAGACTTGGCTCAGGGTAGACCATCCAATGAGCACCCCCGCTATGAAGTGGTTGTGGACCCGAGATAGCGTAGGGACCCTTCCCCAACAGAAGGATATTTTAAAACAACTATTACTCTGTTTGTTATAGTTTTAGTTATCAAGTGTGATATATGATCTGACTTAGTCTTTATCTCATTGAAATTATGGTGTGTGAACACTATATTAGTGTTATCATAAAATATGTAGGAATCATTTATCTCAATAAAGAACAATTAGTGAGTTGTGACTTTATGTTGTCTAGTTTATGACTTTACTCCTACTGACAGGGCATGACAATCAACTCAAATACATTCGATCTTAACAAACTTTCCAATGTTTGAGGACGGCTCTCCACTTTCTTATGACGGAGGTCATTGATCCGAAGGGAGAGATCAACTCTGGCGATAACAATTAATAGATGTTCAAACATTTAATTCAACTGTAATTTATTCAATTGTAACTCATTCAGTAGTAATTCATTTGTGAGATCTGTATAATGATTGTTGTGTCCAATAAGATCTATAATTATATGTGATTTGTTTGCTTGTTTTTAGAGGGTATGACTAGCATTTTCTAAGGCTAGCCGAAAAATAGAATTTTTTTGCTATACAAAGAATCATCACAGATGATTTTTTGTATTAACCACTGTGATAAGTCACAACATAGATAGTTATTTTACAAAATCATCTGCGATATCTCATATATCATAGATGGTTCATTTAAAAAATCATCTGTGTTGAGATCTTTCATAGATGCTTCTAAATTAATAACCGTTTGTGATAGTCTACATCACAGACGGTTCAAAAATCATTTGTAATGACTTTATATCATTACTGATCCATAAACTTAGACGATTCATGAAACTGTCTGTGATGATATATTTGAACCGTCTATGATGATATTTTCTGTAGTAGTGCCATCGTTGTGCTGAGCTCACTCCCACTCAAGTACTCCTCTAACATCGTTGGAGTGGGGAAGAAGAGGGGAGTGTGTGAGAGAGAAGAAACCCAACCCTTGCTCAAATCGAGTCAAAGAAGCTGAGTAGAGGCGAGTCGATCTGCTGCCTGATGATGGGTTGTGTGGTGTCCAAGATGGAGCAAGAGGACACGAAGTAAAGTGCTACACTGTTCTCTCACTGAAAAATCCCAGGAAGCAACAACCATTTCTTGCATCCTAAACATTTGCTACGAACCATAAAATCTAGATCTTAGCAAAAAAAATGGCACTATGACCGGCCGAAGATTAGGAAGATGAGGAAAATGGAAGAGGAAGATGCTGGTAGTGCATAGGTTTTGGGGGTGGCAAAGGTTAGGGTTAGGGGTGGTTGCGCCATACTTTGACTAGAGGAGGTGCTCAAGAAGAAGGCTGATGTCGCTAGTCATCACCGGTGGCTATCGTGGCCACCGCATGGTCTCCACCAAGGAGGATATCTCCGCCTGCAGGGGGAGAAAGAAGGGCGCATGACGTAGGAGTGCTCACTAAATCCTCCATACATTGCCGCCTCTAGGGTTTGATTGGAGGAGGAGAGGGAGTCAAGAGAGGAGAGCCGAATGGGGGAGTGGAACCGAATGGGTGGGGAATCGGTTATAGGTTTTGTTGAGTGGTATTTGGTGGGTAATTTATCCCCAACTCCCACGGTATTTTGGTAACCAAGGGTGTGGTTTTTTTGGTGGAACGATTGCTAGGGGTGGATAGACAAACTCCCCTTTTGTATTAGTAGAGAAAAGGAGAACTTTAGTCAGATATTGCGGCAATAAAACAATTGTCAGCGTTAATAGCTTTGCACCTACTTCAGATGTAAATTTCATATTAAATGATCAAATAAATTGCATGAACTGAACAATGTTTACACTTATATCCCCTCTTCTGCCAAATGCCAAGAGTAGAAATTGATTCATAAATGAAAAAATAACACAAGTGGGGGGGGGGGCTGATTAATAGGAAAATAAGCAGAAAAGGTTGATCCTCTCACCTATCACTTCTAGTGGCTAGTATTGGAAGATCACCACAAAGACAAACAGATGTGAAAATTGCGACTGTGAAAAGGTATATTTCTTTGTAGCAACTGTGAAAATTGCGCTGCTTTCTTTTTAAATGCCATGTGATTAACAAAGACAAACAGATGTACGCATGAGCGCTTAGGTAAGGTGTGACCGCTCACTTACTGTTCCCCGTTGTTATAGAACATCGAATGTCATTGAGTGTAGACGCAGACCAGCGTAGACACAGCTCATCCACAAATCAAGCTGTGGGTCCCACAACGGCGCGCCTGCATGGCAAATTGGCAGGTCGCTCACGTCGGCTTCAGAAGCTGGCATTAGGTTCTTTTTTACTGTTTTATTTTTTATGTTTTTTTATTTTTGGTTTTTTTTTTCATTTTTTCCTATATTTCATCGGGCGTAACATGAAATGTTTTTCTTCTTTTCACCCGATGAACGCCAAACATGTACACGGAGCACTGTAGTCGTTGTTCTGGGCCAATATGAAGTCTACGACTGAGGCTCTGTCGATGAGTCAAATAAATGCGAATATTCAAAAGTAAATCGGAAATGGTACAGTACGTCTCACTGGGAGCTGTCTTGGAAAGTAATGCGAATCGTCGACATCTTCCTTGTCAGAGCTTCGCCGAGGTATTTAGGCACGGAGCACGCCAAACATGTGCACGGAGCACTGTAGTCGTTCTTCTGGGCCAATATGAAGTCTACCTCTGTGACAGTCGTCGATGAGTCAAACAAATGCGTTGCCAGTGAAAAATAAATCGGAAAGGGAGAAAAAGAAGGGGAAACGGTACAGTACGTCTCACTAACTACGGAGTACGGACTCTTACATTTCTGTCGAGCGCGTGCGGATCAATGTGAATTTGAACGTATTAGTCTACGCACAGCCAGCTCCATTATAGCGACAAAATAGCATTCGATAAGAAAGCGCAGACCGTGTTGGCAGGAGCACGTCGAAGCTCAGATTGACAGGAGCAGTCCATTTGTGGGCCAAGCTGTAGCGACTTTCGCGCGCTATATATGGACCTTCGGTCACTCCACTGCAGCAATGCTTTCGTCTGCCATAGAGGAAATTCGGATCAACGTAGAGATTGTTGAAACTGATATGAATTTATACCATATTTATAATATAGAATACTGTATTATCTTATATCAGGTTTGACATAACAGGTATCAGCGCCATACGTAAATTGTTTCAGACGTGGTATCAATCTCTATGTTAGACTCATTTCTCTCATCCTATATATGTACCCCAGTAACCTAATGGAAGTGCAAGCACTTCATTGTAATATCTCCTCGTTATAGTGATTTGCCTTTATACGTCCGTAGTTTTTTCCCGTAAAGATTTTTACGAAAAAATTTGTATCTCTAATCTCTATGTTTCTACGCATTATTAGCTACAGTAAAGTGTGAGCTGCACATGCTAGCCGTGACCTATTTGCGGGCACAATTTTTACACAGAAGCACTACGACTAGACACGGTTATTGATGTCTTCGTTACCATTTTCCAACTTGTTGCCCCATCTCGCACGCTCATACTTGTCAGCTGGCTTTGTGGCCTATATAAGTGCATGCCATGTTCCAGGGAAAGAATCAGCAGAGCCAACTCAATTAAGCATCCACCAGCATAAGAGTGTAGTTACGCGGAAGCAAGATGGCTGTCGTAGGATCCCAAAACGCATTGTTGCCACTGCTTGCTGCAATGCTCGTCTGCTTGCTTAGCTTCTGTCCCGATGTTTGTCCCTTAGACACATCTGCACTCCATAATGCATCCGAAACCGATAGACTGGCCCTCCTGTGTCTCAAGTCACACCTCTCCCACTCTGTTGCAGCCTTGGACTCATGGGAAAATGAATCCCTTGCCTTCTGCGACTGGTATGGAGTGACATGCAGCAAGCGGCAAACAGCTCGTGTTGTTGCTCTTGACCTTGAATCACTGAATATCACCGGTCAAATCTTTCCTTGCATTGCTGGCCTTCGTTTCCTCAGTAGAATCCACATGCCTGACAACCAAATCAGCGGCCACATCCTTCCTGAGATTGGTCGCCTAACCCGCCTCAGGTACCTCAACCTTAGCATGAACTCCATCACCGGAGTGATTCCAGATACCATATCGTCCTGTTCCCGCCTTGAGGTCATCAGCCTGTGGAGCAACTCCATCGAAGGTGAGATCCCTCCAAGTCTTGCACAGTGCTCATCTCTTCAGGAAATTGTTCTCAGTGTTAACAACCTTAACGGAAGCATCCCTTCTGGGATCGGTTTGATTCCCAACCTCAAATATCTGTTTCTCCCTAGCAACGAACTTGAGGGCAGCATTCCTGAATCTTTGGGAAATAGTCCTTCACTGTCCATGGTTGTCTTTCGGAATAATAGCCTAACTGGTGGAGTTCCACCTCTCTTAGCAAATTGCTCTTCACTCTACTACCTTGACCTGATGAAAAACAAGCTCAGTGGAGAGATCCCTTCTGCTCTCTTCAATAGCTCATCTCTTCGTACCTTAGATCTCTCATACAATGAGTTCTCTGGGTCCATACCATCTTCCTCCCCGATGTCCTCACAGTTGCAATATATTAGCCTAACACAAAATAACCTTTCTGGAGATATACCTGCCACATTCGGAAACATTTCTTCCCTATCTTCCTTGCTGCTTGCTCAAAATAACCTACAAGGAAGCATTCCAGAGAGTTTAACCAGAATTCCAGGTTTGCAAGAACTAGATTTGGCATATAACAACTTGTCTGGCTCAGTTCCACCAGCTCTTTACACAATCACATCTCTCACTTATCTTGGCCTTGGCGTCAACCAACTAGTTGGGAGGATTCCGAGCGAGATTGGACACACTCTTCCAAACATTC
This sequence comes from Melocanna baccifera, assembly GCA_036346265.1. NCBI lineage: Eukaryota > Viridiplantae > Streptophyta > Magnoliopsida > Poales > Poaceae > Melocanna > Melocanna baccifera. The sequence goes on along the minus strand of JAYEVJ010000135.1, from coordinate 468,429 downwards.
AAACGTTGGTCATGGAAGGAAACCAATTTGATGGCCCACTCCCCGTGTCTTTACTTAATGCTTCCAATCTCCAAATGCTAGAACTCCGTGATAACGCATTCAGTGGTGTGGTTCCTTCTTTCTGGTCCTTGCCCAACTTGCTCCAGTTAGACCTTGGTGCAAACCAGCTCGAAGCTGTAGACTGGAGCGCCTTGTCCTCAACAACCACCTCTCCCCAATTGCAGGTATTATATTTGGACAACAACCTGTATGGAATATTACCTAGTTCCATTGGCAATCTCTCCAAAAGCTTAGAAATGTTGTTTCTAACAGAGAATAGATTTATCGGAACTATACCTTCAGAGATAGGAAACCTTACAAAGCTCACAGTTCTTAATTTAGCTGGAAATTTTTTCTCAGGAGGCACTTGGAAATCTTGGAAACTTGTTTGCTCTAAGCTTAGCACGCAACAAACTTTCGGGAGAAATCCCACAATCAATTGGAAACATTGAAAAGCTAAGTAAGCTTCATCTGCAAGAAAACAACTTGAGTGGGCCCATACCTTCGCACTTAGCAGGCTGTAAAAATTTGGTGATGCTGAACCTCTCTTGTAATGGCTTCGATGGAAGCATCCCAGCCGAACTCCTTTCCATTTTCTCTCTTTCGGAAGGCCTAGACTTATCCTACAATAAACTCACTGGATCCATATCACCTCAGATTGGCAGCTTAACTAATCTTGACTCCCTTAATATTTCCAACAACCAATTATCTGGAGAGATTCCACATACACTTGGTGAATGCATTCACTTGGAATCCCTTCGATTAGAGGTGAATTTTCTTCGTGGGAGAATCCCAGAATCCTTCATGAGCTTAAGAGGCGTCACTGAGATGGATCTTTCTCAAAACAACTTGTCTGGCGAAATCCCAATCTTTTTTGAGACATTTAGCTCTTTGCAGCTTCTCAATTTATCCTTCAACAGCCTTGAGGGAATAGTTCCTACAGGTGGTGCATTTAGCAATTCAAGTAAGGTGTTCATTCAAGGAAACAAGAAGTTATGCACCAAGTTTCCAATGCAACAATTACCACTTTGCACATCACCTACATCCAAACGAAAGAATGCTTCCTTTGTCATATTAATAGCTGTTCCACTCACTAGCATTGTTATAGTCTTCATGGCATGTGCTACAACCATTCTTTTCAAGAAGAGAAATCAGCCAAAACAACATATTGACCAATTTTGCAATGAGTTGAAAAAATTCTCATATGCTGAGCTTGCTAAAGCTACCAATGATTTCTCTTCAGCCAACCTAGTTGGTTCGGGGAGATTTGGAGTGGTCTATAAAGGTATATTCAACTTTGAAGTGCACCCGGTTGCTATTAAGGTGTTCAAACTTGCCCAAATTGGAGCACCAAAGAACTTCTTAACTGAATGTGAGGTGTTAAGAAACACTCGCCACAGAAACCTCACGCGGGTGATTAGTCTATGCTCAAGCTTTGATCAAATGGGACACGAGTTCAAAGCTCTTATTCTTGAGTACATGGCCAACGGTAACCTAGAAAGCTGGCTTCATTCAAAAGTGCACAAACCTGGACAGAAGAGACCATTGAGTCTTGGATCAAGAATACTAATAGCTATGGACATTGCTGCTGCCTTGGATTATCTTCATAATTGGTGCACACCGCCTGTGGTTCACTGTGATTTGAAGCCAGGCAATGTCCTTTTGGATGATGACATGGGTGCTCATGTTAGCGACTTTGGATTAGCAAAGTTTCTTTACAGTCATTCTTCTACAAGGCTTAACAGTTTAACAAGTGTAGCCGGGCCACGAGGATCAGTCGGATATATTGCACCTGGTGAGCATTCATTCTTATCTTATTGGCATCCATTAATGTGGCAATATTTCTCGTAGAAAACAATTTGTAGCTATCATCTCAAGAAATTTCCTTCCTTTCTTAAAAAAAAGAGTTTTTTCTTTAAGACAATTTAGCAAATGAGAAGAGCTTCTAAACAGTTTCACATTACATTAATTGCAGAATATGGGATGGGTTATGAGATCTCAACTGCCGGTGACGTTTATAGTTATGGAGTTATTTTGCTAGAAATGCTCACAGGGAAACACCCAACAGATGACATCTTTAAGGATGGGCTGACCCTTCACAAATTGGTGGAATCTGCATTTCCACACAATATTGGTGACATTTTAGAGCCCAGTCTCATTCCATGCTATAAACCTGAAGAAGAAAATCACAACTTAGACAATGGGAATCTTGCAATGATCGGAATGCAAAGCTGTATCATGCAGCTGTTTAATATGGGCCTAAAATGTTCTGTGGACTCACCGAAAGATCGGCCAGAAATGCAAGATGTTTATGCTGGAATCATTGCTATCAAAGAAACATTTTCAGCACTGCACAGTTGATGATTTGGATGAATATTCAATATTACCACGATTCACAAGTTATTCCGTAGTGTATGATGCTTTGTTGAAAATCATCTAAGTTCTTGCTTCGTTGGCTTCCCCTTTTGTAATTTTCTAGTTACAGGCTTTGTCATGTATGATTGTTAGTTAATTTCACTGCACCTTATGTCGTCTATTCAGTTCTACATGTTAATTCTTCGGATCTGGGAGGATTCTGAGGAAGTCTCGGTCCATGATTTGCATGTAACAGACCCCATGTATTCAGCCATGAATAAAAGGAATGAAAACTGAAAAGCCGCTGGTGTGTTTTCATACTCTGCTTGTTCCACAAACTCTCAACTCTGGTTGCTTTCTGAATTTTGTCATTCGCTACTGTTCATAGTCCGGCACAGTTCAACAGCAGAGTTTGGGCAGAGAGGGGTTGTTTCTCTCGGACAATGATCACTTGTAGATCGCAGCATATATAGATGAAACAAAGTTATATACCTCGTGTTTGCTCAGATACTTTATATAATTAGAGCACAAATAATTCATAATAAAAAATTATTAAATTAATATTCCGTGGCAATTTCCCACTAAAAATGGAGGAAGTATCATTATTTGCATGTGGCCTGTTATGCATGGAATATAAACTCGTGAGCAAACGACATTGATTGAAATGCAGAATGAATATTTCGGACTAATGGGAGGGGAAAACATTGCCATTTTAGTAATGCTACCATAACTTTTCTAGTGGAGTAGATGGCCGGTCTGCATGGTTGAGAATTTTCAACATACCTGAGCTTTACATGAGAATACATTATATCCTGGTATTTTCCAGAATTATGGGTAATGTCCGGCAATTAATTCAGTGAACCTTTATTGTTACGATTAAAGTATGGATGATATTAGTTTTCTCAATCTGCGAACTTGTATAGAACAAAGAAACGTGCATTGGCTCCATGACGTGTGGACCTCATCTTATCGAATAAATTTGATCGAGAGATAAAAGATTAGAAAAAAATTCCCACTGTGATAACGTGCACAACAAGGGACGATACCAACTGTTGTGGTAGAAGATTAGAAAAAATTCCCCACGGACGATGGTACAATACTTTTGGGAGTACCTACTGCTGTTTGCATCTTCGCCACCTCGACGATGAATATAACCCCGCGGGCGTGCTATTGGGTTACAACGTTGGACCCATTTTAGTTCTTTTGAATTAAAAATAAATCCAAAAAAATCTAGAAAATGTAGTTGGCCTCCATCGGGCTGCACACTCACACTACTACAGAAAACTGTATCACAGACGGTTCAAAAACGTCATCAAAGACGGTTCTGCGAACCGTCTGAATTTATGGGTCAGTGATAATCGAAGGTTATCACAGACGGTTTGAAAACCGTCTGTGGAGTAAATATCATAGACGATTTGTAACAAAAACCATCTGTGATAGCAACTATCGCAGACGGTTTGTAATAAAAAACCGTCTGTGATATAGGCTTATTACAGACGGTTTTTTGTGAAAAACCGTCTGTGATAAGCCTATATCACAAATGGTTTTTTATTACAAACCGTCTGCGATGGTTGCTATCACAGACGGTTTTTTGTTACAAACCGTCTGTAATATTCTTTCCTACCCCTAAATATATTTCTGTTTATTGGCTAGCCTCAGGAAATGCTAACCATACCCTCTGAAATAAGCAGATCAACATGTACATATATACAGACAATTCACATCTCAATTTATTTCAGAAACATATAACATCCAATTCACATCTCAATTCATTTCTCAAACATAAAACATCCATTTCGCAAATCAATTAATTGAAATGAAGTAAAATATCCATTAACAAATACACAATTACAGAAGATCTACATTGCATTTGCACTTAGATGGTAACATTGCATTTTTTATTGCTCTATCACTCCAGAATCGAGGTCTCACGAAAGGAACAGATCCATAATCAACGAACTTGTCAGGTTACACAAGCAATACTTGGATGGTGCATGATTGTCATCCAAGTATTACTTGTGCAGTCTGACAAGTCGTTGATTATGGATCTATTTCTTTCACGAGACCTCGATTCCGGAGTTATAAGAGCAATAAAAAAATCATTGTACGTTGTGGAACTCTCCCTTTGAATTTCTTGAGCCACCAAAAAGTATGTGCACTCTCCTAGAATTCCTTCAAGGTTGGCCTGTTTCAATGCAGTTTTCGAGATGGACGCGACCTGTCGACAGGAATATCAATATGCGTATATATATAACTTGATAAGTATGAGGTAATTATGGAAATATTGACAAACCTTAGAATTAGAATTGGTGATCCTCGAGGAATCGAGGAGTAGTCTCATATGGTGGCAAACGTAGAATCCACACGTGTTGCCCGGCTGCTGCTGGTGGCACTGAAAAAAATAGAATGTGTTAATTCAAGAGGCATTAATACCAACTGTTGTATAGGATTAATTAATATGTACTAGCGAATACTTTAAAGTTTCGATCATGTGTCAGGGCTTTGGCCCGTTGAGTCGAGAGCTTTGCCATTTGAACGTATGTCGCGAACGCCCTACGTGATTCGAAAAAGTTGACCTTAGTCATTCGGAAGGAAAGAAAGAGTACAATATAGGTATGTATGGAGAAAATGTACTTACCTATCGATTACTTTGCCGACAACTGTGTAGTTGATTTTATTCTTACTTAGGGAATCAAGGTATATTATCTTGTTCCATTTTGGTACAATTACTATTAAAATCCAATGAAACTCCTGATTGTAGGGCATAAGTACATATTCCTTATCGTGGTAAGCCAGCAGTGCTGCTGCAATGTACCTCTCGACGAAACCAGCATTCTCGTTGATGGTATGACTAGCGACCAAGTGTAGGTCCAAGAAACCAACCGATGATCTGGATAATCTAGCTTCAGTCACTATGTATCTATATATACACACACGAAAGCAACAAATTATATATAACATTTATCGATATGACATGAATGGAGACTGTGATTGTACACACTTACAGCGTCCAGCATCGAACGAGTGAGGCATCGAGAGCGTTGAGCGTGAAAAGATCAAATAAATCCTCGAAGGTCACCACGAATACACCATCTTGAAATTCGTGCTGGAAATGATGCAGCCTGAATTTGACAGTGATACCTGAGCGCCGTTCTCCCTCTGGCTTATTGGATTGTTCTATATACCAAATGTGTAATTTGTTGCAACTAACTGGTGGGAATAGGAGGCGCTTCACTAGGTCGATCATCGGCTCACCAAGCATGAATTTGCGGGCCAATGGTAGGTATAGGATATCATCATCGGTCTTCTTTGCTTTACCCTTACTGCCTCGGCTGTCCTTGCTACCTCAGCTGTAGGTTGACTGTAAAGGTAGCACCGGTGGAAGTTGTTACACTGGGAATAGCTCTCGTGGACTCGTCACCAGTGCAGGTAGCAGTGATGGAGATAGACCTTGTGGAGATGGCACCAGTGCAAGTAGATCTGGTTTGTATTGCCCTTGTGGACTTGCCACCAGTGAAGAAGCCTCCAGGCATATGTCTCTTTTGGGCCACTGGATGAAGGTTCCAATTGCTTGCCCTAGAGTCACGATCTCGTCATTGGGGGGCTTCGGTAGCGGGACGACCTCAAAATTGGGATGCACACCATCCACACTCATTTTTTCGAAGCCTGACACTAAAGGTGCACGGTGCACCATGACCCCTTCATCGGACGGATATGCTAGGCCCCAAGCAGCGCACAAGGCAATGGAGGCATATCTCACTTGGAGCTTGTATTTTGTAGCTTCCAGGATGTCGTCCACAGGAAATCTGCCCTCGTTTTCCGTCGTAGGATTGGGCGCGCAGTTACTCCAACAGTTGGGGGGCTGGCTAGCACAAAAGTGGCGGCGGCAGCCTGCTGATTTTCTTCTGTTTGTCTTCGCACCTCATCTCTGACGTAATCAGAAAGCTCCTCTCTAAGAGATGCCTTGATCTCCTCTCATAGTCATGCGTCACGCTCGATTTTGTTTCTCTTCCAACTCCGATACAATTCGGAGTTATCTGAGAAACCTTATTTCCAAGGAACATAAAACCCAAGGCCTCTCGTACGACATGGGTGTTCCTTGTTTCCCAGTGCTGCGGAGAGTATATATTTCTCTCTAATTGACTGGAATGATCCCTGGGAAGATTCGACACTTAGTGTATCCTGCAAGAGCCCAACATGTCATTTAGTTTTCAGGGAAGTTGTTGAGTAATTACAAGCTACGTAGTTCGATATCTTACTAGGCGGAGGAAGGGTTCCGGAAGGAGATGTCCCCCGACGATGTGGTAGATGACCTCGCTCTAATCCACTTTCGAGCACGCTCATCCGGGATTGTGGCAAATGGCGGGGCAGTGTTCCACAGGATTGCCTGTTCGTCGTCCTACCTCCACTGCGGGATTTTACCCGCATACCCAGCTGTGCCGAGTCTGTGAGGATGTGTGTTTTTTTGCCTGGAGGGTCTTGTGCGCCGCGCTTGCACTTCTAAAAGCTTTGGTCGTCTTCATCGCCTTAAACTCGTCCTATTGTGGTTCCAGGAATGGGTACTTGTCAAACGGCGTTAGATCCTTCTCCACATAGTCCTTGACAAGCACACTCTTGAAGTTCTTCCATGCTTTGCACGCCGCTGCCAACGCATGTCGTTGCATGGAGTCGTGGTGTTCTTCTGGGATTTCGAACAAAGGAAAAATCTCGGTCAACAGTTTACGTTTCCGAGTCTCACTCACGCTCTTCCACGAATCGAATGTGATCTCAATTCGTTCTCGTGCAACTACTCCGATCGTTGTTCGAAATGCGGACGCTGCTCGGTGAGGAAGGAGAGGCGTCCGAGATCTATCGACCTCTGTGATGGTAAATAGGCCCTCAGGCTTTTTCGATAGTTCTCTTCTTTTGCATGTTGATTTTTGAGCGGACGCATCCGGCGATGATGTTGAAGAATGCGCGGATGACATATTGGCCTTCTCATATATGAAAAGTAAGCACATGTTGAAGAAATTTTGGACGACTGTGTGGACAAAATTCTAAAGATTAGTTGGGTTCAGGAATGGCCATCTCTAGTTATAGCTGCTATCTCGGGTCCTCAATCTTAGTTCAGAATTCAGTCTCATCTTCTTCTTCGACCTAGGTTTTGGATCAAAAAACCTATGACTATTGGTGGACTTGCTTATACAAGAATATATATACATATATATATATATATATACATACACATATATATATAAACTTAAGGCATGAAAGGTCAACTATAGTTGAGAGAAACTATAGATAGGTAAGCACATGTGCCCCTCGCTCTGTTGCTAAAGATAAACTATATACTTTAAATACTTTTGCAGATGCCAACCAAGGCCATCCATCAAAGCCTCAAAGCTGACATTTAAGAATAACCCATGGACAATCACACAGATATCAATATATACACACATATCAATATATATATACATATCAATATATCAATATGAAAGTACATGATTAAGAAGCAAATATAGCATATATATCAATATATGAAACATGTAACATGAATAACGTATCTTAATTATTCTATATGAAACATGAAACAACTAAATGAAACAAATCTTTAACATATATAGCATATATATCAATAAGAAGCAGATGTAGCATATATATCAATAAGAAGCAAATGTAGCATATATATCAATATATGAAACATGAAACAAATGTAGCATATATATGAAACATGAAACAAATGTAGCATATATATGAAACATGAATAACATATCTATATGAAACATGAAACAACTACATGAAACAAATCTTTAACATATATAGCATATATATCAATAAGAAGTAAATGTAGCATATATATCAATATATGAAACATGAAACATATATATCGGGGGAGGAGGGCACCGGAGTAGGGGGAGGAGGGCGCCGAGCTCGCGGGGGAGGAGGGAACGGCGGCGGCGTCGAGAAGGACCAGCAGCGGCGTTGGGAGGGAACGGCGGCGGCGTCGAGAAGGACCGGCGGCAGCATCGGGAGGGACCGGCGGTGGCGTCGAGAGGGACCGGCGGCGGCGTCAGGAGGGAACGGCGGTGGGCTCGGGGGCTCGGGGGTTTGGCTCTGTGCTGGTTGGTATGCAAATAACTGCAAAGTACGCGCAAAACCCTAGTTTGGGGTTATATATAGGAATATTATTACAGACGGTTCTAAACTACAACCGTCTGTGATAATATTATCACAGACGATTCTAAACGAAAACCCGTCTGTGATATATATTATTACGGACAGTTCTATATTTAGAACCGTCTGTAATAGTTGCACTATCACAGACGGTTCTACGTATAGAACCGTCTGTGATATCATTATTACAGACGGTTCTAAACTTATAACTATCTGTGATAGCTATATTATAGCTATCACAGACGGTTCTAAACGTAGAACCATCTGTGATAAGTATCATAGACGGTTCTAAACTTATAACCGTCTGTAATAAACCCGCTCCAACTGTTGTAATTAATATAACTAACTACACCAACCAGCATTCAATAAGACCTCACAGAGAGTGTATTTCTTTACAACAGCCCAGTGTATTTCTTTAAAATAGCCCAATGAACATAGAGATACATTTGTATGACTCATTCTTAAAATTCACCAATATATCACATATTTTTACATATACATATATAAATGCAAATTCACAAATACATCACACACATGCATTAATTGTTATATACATAAATGCCAATTCACATATATACATCACATACATGCATTGTTATATATGTCGCACATTCTCATTCCACTTGCTTATTTCCTTTAAAAATTAGCCCTTCATGATTATCAATACGTACGTAACTAGCTTTGTTATGTTGTTCGTCGTCGACCCTTATGCCATTTTCAAAGGAGGTAACTCGTCAAATTGATTGTATTACTCCGAAAATTCTACTCCGAAAAGGAGGTAACTAGCTTTGTTATGTTGTTCCTCGTCCACTACATTTTCTACTCCGAAAATTCTCCTTTTTCCATGAAGAATTACATGGCGCTTCTTATTTACCGGGTTAGTTACATAGAAAACTTGAACAACTTGGTTGGCGAGTATGAATGGTTTGTCTTTGTACCCGACACGTTGGAGGTCCACGGTAGTAACACCATACTTGTCAACCTTCACCTGTGGGAGATGTACCCAACGGCCGCGAAATAAGGAGATCTTGAAAACCACGTAGTCGAGCTCCCAAATCTCTTCTATGAACCCATAGTACGAGTTTCTCACCCCATCGGTACTGAACACATCTATGCGGACACCGCTGTTCTGGTTAGTGCTCTTTACATTCTGAGCCTGTGTATAGAATGTGTACCTATTTATGTTATATCCTTGCCATATCACAATTGTAAATGTTGGCCCTTTTGCCAACTATGTCAGCATCTCACTTGACGAGCTCCTAGCGATTTGCTCCTTCAACCATTGGTTGAATCGGCTGTTGTGTTGTCTCATGATCCAAACATGCGGCCGCTCCGGGTTCTGTTGCCGAAGCACATCCTTGTGCTGGTCGATATAAGGGGCCACTTCAGTCATGTATTACAAGACCGTGAAATAGGCTTGAGCATACGCGTCTATATCTGGAGTGATTATTTTCCTTCCGATAGTTCTGATACCCTTGAGCCTCCCCTCATGACAAGATCGAGGCACACCTATCGGTTGAATTTGAGTGATATAATCGACACAGAACTCAATGACCTCTTCGCTTGCATAACCTTCGACGATGCTGCCCTCCGACCGAGATCGATTCCGTATATACGACTTGAGAATTCCCATGAACCTCTCAAACGGGTGCATGCTACGTAGGAATACGGGCCCACATATTTTTATCTTTCACACAACGTAAACAATGAGATAGACCATGATATCGAAAAACGAAGAAGAAAAATAAATCTTAAGATGACATAGAGTCATCACTACTTCATCTTGCAGAGCATCTTGTCCTTCGGGATTGATGACCTTCTGAGCAATTATGTTAAAAAAATAACATAGTCTCATGATTGTCTCTCGGACTTTGATCGGCAAAATATTTCTAATTGCAATAGGGAGTATTTGTGTCATCAGCACATGACAATCATGAGACTTCATGGCATTTAACTTCAAATCTTGCATCGAAACAAGTTTCTTCACGTTGCCAGAGTAACCAGATGGAACTTTGACACCATGCAAGCACTGGCACAGTTCTGTTTTCTCAGCCTTGGACAGAGTGTAATACGCAGGGGGAAGGTATGTTCGTCTATTATCTGTTTTTCTCGATGCTAACTCAGGCCTGCTGTCCATTTCAGTCAAGTCAAGCTGTGTGTTGACGCCGTCCTTTGTTTTATCATAAATATTCAGTAAGAGACTAATCAAGCTGTCACATACATTCTTTTCTACGGGCATGACGTCGATGTAGTGTCGAACATCTAGGTACTCCCAATAAGTTAAGTCCCAAAATATTGATCTCTTTTTCCATTTGTTCTTCTCACGAGCCCTCACTTTACGTCCCTTTCCGAGGACAACATCTAAATCCTTAACCATATTATAAGCCTCTTTTCCGCTTAAATACCTTGGAGCTGAACCGTCTTCCTTCTCTACGTCAAATTTTTTCTTCATCTTGCGGTACGGGTGAGCCCTCCGAAGGAACCGCCGGTGACGCATGTACACGGTTTTACGTGAGTGTTTCAGCCACAAACTCTCGGTACCATCTAGCAGTGAGTACAAGCTTTGACACCTTTTGTACTCTGGCTTGACAGGTTAGTAAGGGCAGAATAATCATTTGTAGTGCAGAACAACAAGGAACGCAAAGTGAAGTTCTCTCGTTTGTATGCATCCCATACCATTACCCCTTCGTCCCACAGTACTTTTAGATCTTCTACCAACGGCGCTAGGTACACATCAATATCATTCTCAGGTTGCTTTGGCCCTTGGATAAGTATCGATAGCAAAATATACTTTTGCTTCGCACACAACCAAGGAGGAATGTTATAGATGCATAGAGTCACGGGCCAAGTGCTATGTCGGTTGCTCATACTACTGAAAGGATTCATTCCATCTGTACTTAATCCAAACCTTATATTCCTCGGTTCTGCACCAAAATCTGCAAAACACCTATCGATGTTTCTTCACTCAGTGGAATCAGCAAGGTGTCTCAGCATTCCATCCTTCTTGCGCTCCTCCGAGTGCCATCGCAGCAGTTTTACCTCCTTTGGATTCGCAAAAAATCACTTCAAACAAAAAATTATAGTAAGATACTATGCCACCTTTGTAGGAGGTCCTTTCTTCACCTCTGTTCTCTCGCCATCATCATCTAATTGATTGTTACGTTTATATCAGGATGCGTTGCACACCGGACAGACATGCATGTTTGCATACTCTTTACGGTAGAGGATACAGTTGTTCAGACATGCATATATTTTTTATACTTCCATTCCCAATGGACAGAGAACCTTCTAGGCTTTATACGTGGTTTTAGGTAACTCATTTTCCTCCGGAAGCATGTCCGCTAAAAGACCTAGTAGCGCCGTGAAACTCTTGTCGGACCAACCGTTGCTTGCCTTCAATTTCAATAGTTCAAGCACAGCTAACAACTTCGTGTACTTTGACCTCCAGCATATGAACAAAGGTTTCTACGAGTCCTGCATCAAGCCTTGAAATTTAATGTACTCTCTCTTATCATAGTTCTCTTCTACATCACGAAGCATTTGATCCAGATTGTCAACGTTCAGCCTATCTGAATCCGAACCACAATCATCATCCAGCGGCATATCATTGACTTCACCAGCGATGTCATCCAGTGGCATATAATTGATTTCACCGGCGATGTCATCCGACGACATATCATTGACTTTGCTATGACTGGTCCAACACGTATATCCCTTTTTGAAACCCCTCCGATCAAGTGCGCTTCAATCTGCTCTCGATTCTTAAATATCTTTAAATTCTCGCAGTCAATGCATGGATAATACATATATTCCACCCCCTTATTCAACATATCCTCCTCAGCAGTTCTTGTAAAAGCAGACACGCCATTAATGTACTCTTCACTCACACGGTTTGTGGTAGGCATCTAGCTTCGGTCCTATATTATGCACATATATAACAACTTAGTATTAAAATTAAATTAATTAATTATTACTACATATATACCACATGCATTGAGGCTAGCTAAATCTAAATTAGCTAGATATTCAAAGTATATATAAAACAGTCACCGAAAATTAATTAATTAGCTAGATCTAAATTTTGAAATTGCAACCAAAAATAAATTTCATTACAACCATTTCTAGAGCAACCAAGAACTTGATTCTTCAAAGATCTCCTGCCAAATAAGCCTTCTTTCACCAAATTAAATGGCCTGAAAGCCTTGCCACCTCCAGCTGCAGCACCGGCTAGATCTGGATCGAAATGAAGACAGATACGGTCTGAGTGGCGCAATAAATACATAGCAGGATTATTACAGAGCTAGGTGATCAAGTTTTGCTTCGTTACTTATGTTGGACCCAGATTTTCAATCCGGAATCCTGTGTGATTTCACCGCACTATTCCCTGGATCAGTAGATAGTGCTCACAGTTACAGTACCGAACATCAAAGTACATATCAAGAGGAAGCGTAATTATAATAGAATACTTACACATGGGCCGATTAGCCGAAAACGACGAAAGCAGTAGCGGAAATGAAGCACACAGGTGAGACCCACAGCACATGCCCACAGGCAGCCAACTAGGGGTTCGCGACCTAGTTTTTGGCCTTTCCATCTTCTTCTCCATCATGACCTGGCGCATTGCTAGAGTACCGCAGTTTGACTCCTGATTCTGGATTTTATTATGCGAGTGTGAGCACTCCAACCCCGTGCTCAGCGAGCCAATACACAGAATGCAAGTATATAATATGTATGGCTTGACAAAGGATAGGCTTATGTTTATTTTATTTTGCCGGAAATTGCATTTTAAAATACTTAAGACGTATGTATAGAAATTCCTAGACTTAGCCTTTGGACCAAAATTTATATTACCTTCGAATAAAAGATTTTATAGAATATGTACAGATCTCATCCATCAACCCAGGTTGTTTGTTCCATAAAACCGTTTTCAGCGTTATAGCCACTTAACTTACCACTGGGATAATACCCAGGACAACTCAAACCAGGACATTCCTTCGTCCTCCATTTTCCCATTCCAGACCCAACCATATAAATCATTTTGAAATAGAACTATATCAGAGTTAAGTTCCCATATCCGCCCTTGACCGTGGGCATGGCTATTCAAATAGTTTTGACTCTGCAGAGTTTGTACACCTTCACCACAAGAGACAATCCGCCCATTGCCCCGCATGATTCCTTGGTCATGCAGTCGAGTAGATCATCACAGTAACCTTTCAACACTACCTGGCTTCGGGATCTCATCTCACGCTATGAGTCTGCCCCACTTGCGGTGGGACCCATAGTTGCGCGGGATGTTAATCACTCTTTTACTAGCGCCTCGAGCTCCACTCCCCCCTACGCTAGTAAAATAAGAAAAACAATTCATCCTCCACTCGGTGTCCCTTTAGCCTCCACAGGCTCTGGCCTTCTTTCCCCCAATCCGTGAGATGAGTCTGAAGTTCAGTAGGATTTACTTAGCCAAGTTGCACTTTGTAGACTTGTGGTTGTACTGTTTTACAATGGGAGGTCATGACCCGATTCGGTCCTTGATTATCTGGGCGGTTCTACTACAACCCCACTCTCGTGCACCCGGTGCACCACACCCCCGAACCATCCGCCCACACACATCCAGAAATTTTGGAGATTTTTGGGGCATAAATTAATAAGCATTTAAAAGTACCCAACCATTGACAACTTAAACTTTTCCCAAACAACTTTTTACCTTTGCATATGATGTTGGGTATTTTAAACACCCCCAAACTAAACAATGCTAAGCCGAGTAATATAGACATAACCGATTCTTTTTAAAGCTCTTACATTTATTAGTTTTCCTAGGGTAGCAAGGTTCACGATATAAATGTGCCGGAAAGTATACTAGTAGCACTTACTAAAAAGGTAGCTAACTAAGGCATGAAATCCAACATAAGGTATCACATAAAATAACAGCATGCATTTGATAGTTTGAATCTAAATAATTTGTAAAATGGGTATTCAAAATGATCAAAGCATTGACTCGCCTGGCGCGGTTTACCGTGGTCTTGAGCTTACTCAAAGCCTTCTCGTTTGCTGATCTCGAGCTTCTGATCTTTATCACCTTCTAGGTTTTGGTCTTGCTAGATCCATTGATCTTCCGGGACTCCAATCTCTAATTACGCGCTAAGCAATGGAATGCAAATAACTCAGAAAGATCCGAGAAAATCCAAATAAACTCAACTAAAACATTATTATGAATTAAAGGGTGACTTTTGGGTAGGATTGATCGGATGTGGAGAATTGACGGAGTCAATGTGGTTGGAACGAAGTGATGAATGGCGAACAGGAAAATGAAGTATTATGGCGGGAGGAGTATTCGCCAGATCATCCTGCTTCAGGCTCAAAGATGGCTAGATGTAGCCGATTGCAGAATATCAGGGCTCGAATCATTTATTTAATAATCTTCTTTTTATAATTTTATATTTATCAAGAAAGTTCCATAAGTTAGGGTATAGATGTATGAATTTGACTGAACAGTATTTTGTCAGGGTTAGCATTTACGAATTAAGGCATGTGTTACATATATAAGGTACTTGATTATTTTGGATTTATCCAATTTAGTCTTATAGTTTATATTCCTAGTAATTAAAGACATATTATTTTAGTTTGCTCTAACATTAACTTGATTATTACGGTGTAGGTTAGTAGGATTATTTTTAACTATTAACGACCCATGGGTCCTTTTTAACAAGCGTATAAAGTTACACTTAAATGTAAAGCCTTATTAACTATTTGCCATCGATAATACATGTACACTTAGTTATGACTTTGTGACACTTAGGTGTTTCCCCGCAGCTACCTTTATAATGCTTTTATACTTTAATTACATATGATCTATATAAAGCCTACCTTTTAAAGTTTGGATCTCAAATAACTATATGCTGGATGATCTCTACTTGTGAATCCATATGACCTAGTATTCAAATAACTTAATCCTTGTAACATAATCAGTTTGTTAGTCTTAATTAACATGTGACTTTAGCCAATATTAAATCTTATTAGATCTTTCTACAATTCCTTCCTATTACTTATTACATATATTTTTAAACCTACAACTAGATTATATGCCACTTTACTTTTATTTGGTTCATGCTAATTATTCGAACTAGTTATTTTAAAAGAAGCCTTTTAGGGTTTTAGTTCTTAACTACCTGCAGTTTGCAATGTACAAGCATGGCATACATTTGTTTTAGAAGAGGAACTAACTTGTCACCTTTCTTCCACTTAAGCTCAAATTTCCAGAAACAACATTTATAGCTTAAACCCACATTAGATAATTTTTCTCTTACGCAGAACTTTGAAATTGATTCCATATGCAACATTAAATGTTATAAATGCATTCACAGGCTCAAAATTTACATAGTCTTCCTTAAATTACCAAATCCCCTTTGTATGAAATGTTGGTCCAATGCATTCTCTTCCCACTCCTTATTTTACATCTATGTGCATATATATATTCCAAGCCAGATTGTTTATGCTACTACACATTCACTTAAGCCCTTGCCAATTGAATGGCCCCTGCAAAGCAGACCTACATGCCATAAGGAGAGAGGGAAAGTTAGAGGAAACAAAGGGGTGTGAGGCGCTCGGCCGAAACAAGTCAGAGGAGGCGGCGACGCATTGGGCTGCTGGACTTGCCAACGAGGGGCGACTGGAGAGAGGCGCCGGTGGAGGCCAAATAGACCCATGGAGCCAAGGGAGCAAGGGGTGGTGCCACTGGTAGGAGCAGCACCGGGGGCGATCAGCAGCAGTGCAGGCGGCTGGTGGCGGGGTGGAACGGGCCGCCGGTGATTAGGGGAAAGAAACGAGAATCTCGGGTGAGCATGAGCGAGAGATGGACGCTAGGAAGCTTACCATGCAGTCGCCGGGGACGGGGAGATGCTGAGATGGTCTGGCAGCGTGAGCCCGTGGCGGCGCGGGGTGGATGCCGTGGAGGGAGAAGATCGGGCATCGAGAGGTCCGGGCGATAGTTGGAGAAGCTAGGGGACGTCGTGGAGATGCTCTCGCCGCAAGGAATTGGTGGGGGATTCACCGAGGCTTGCATGACGGCGAAAATGGTAGTGGCCGGTCGGTTTTGGGGAAGAAGCGAAATCGGCGAGCTTTGCTCCGGGAATCTTCAATCGACCGCCAGGGAAGGCTCCTAGGGGAAGCAGACGCGCGGTGACACAGGTGGAGAGGAGGGAGCTCCGCCGGAGCGGCCGGAAATGGTGGCGGCGGCGTGGGAGCATGCGCGGGCGAGGCGAAGTGGGGAAGAAGAAAGGCGCAAACGCAGCAGCGGCTTGGGCTTTTTATAGCCGGGAGGAGGAGAGAGAGAGGACCTGCGCGGTTGCTGTGGCTGAGGTTGGCGAACAGGCGCGGTAGGGGCGGCGGAGCAGGGCGAGGCGTAGGCGGCGGCGCGGTGACATGCGCACAGTTGCGGGGATGCGACTCGACGAGGGGTGTAGGGGCATGGCGCGGGACGGATAGGCCAACGCAAGGGCGGCGCGCGCGGGAATGGCGCTGGGAGGCGACGAGAGAGGGAGCAGGTGACGGGAATTCCGGGGAGGCACTCGCGAGGGGAAGAGAGAGCGGCGTGCGCTCGGGGAAGAAAGAAAGAAGGGGGAAGAGGAGGCTGCTCGGTGGGGGCGCACGGCATGGGGAAATAAAGGAGGTGGGAGCAGGGTCCGCGGCGAGAGAGTGGAAAATGGAGAGAGGTGGGGCGCTGGGCAGGTAAGAAAAGAAAGGAGGGAAAGAAATAAAAGATTAGGGAAGTTTCCCCAATTGGAAAATATGAGTTTTTGAATTATGATTTCTCCAATGAATTTCTACAGCATACTTATATACATAAAATTTTTTGATAATGCTCTCTTAAGTATTTGTATTTTTAAAGCTTTTGTGTGGATATGTTGCTATATACAATTTATGAAATTTTAAGACACCCAGCTTCGTTTTCTCATATAGTTGTATTTCTATTTATTTTACGTCTGCTATGTTTTATTTATTACATAATTTTATTATTACTATTTATTTTATCTTTATGGGGTTATGCCCTGATATTAATTTGGCATAATACAACTTTGGGAAGAATTCAAGAATAATTGCAAAAGAAATTCGATTGTCAACAAGATGCAAATGAAAAGTTTTAAATTCTTTGAAATTTTGCTTGCTTCAAAATTCAGGATGTTACAACTTAGATCCTCCTCCAACCTTATCTATGGGTCCCACAATATGAATAAAAAAGGAAAACATCCTGTCTACCTTATCTACTCGTTTCTCTCCTGATGACAAACTCTTGGCGGACTGAATGACAAATGGGACCATCTTGCTTAGCTCGGTTGTTGGACTCGAGTCTCCTACATTACCTGACTTCAAATTTTCTTAGCTCTGCTCCTCTCTCTCTCTCTCTCTCTCTCCAGTGGCTAGACCTGAGTCTAAGGTGTCACCTCTCTCCAGTGATGATCAGAAAAGAAAGTATCGCCTCGCTAAATGGAGTACATTGTGCCAACCTAGAGACCAAGGGGCCTAGGATTCTCGATTTGGGTATTCGAACACGCCCTTCTCAAGAAATGGTTGTTTAAATTGTTGACAACCGATGGCATCCGGCAACAGATTTTACGGAATAAGTACCTTCATTCCAAACCACTGTCACAAGCACAGTGGAGAATTGGGGACTCACATTTTTGGGCTAGTCTTATGAAGGTGAAGGGAGAGTTTTTCCGCTTCGGCTCGTTCATAGTTAAGGATGGATCTCAACTTCGGTTCTGGGAGGACAAGTGGCTAAGTCAGACAACCTTGCGTGAACAGTACCCTAGACTATATACTATAGCCCGCTACAAGCAGGTTACTGTTGCAGAGGTCCTGAGTACCTCGCCCCCCAATATCTCTTGGCGGCGAGATCTTCTTGGACATACGTTAGTAGCTTGGAATGATTTACTTTCACGCATTACTAACATTGCATTGAGCCAGGAACCTGACGCATTTCGCTGGACACTTCATCGAACCGGACAGTTCTCGGTGAAATCACATTATCGAGCTATGATTCATGTTGATATCCCTAACTTGAATAAGAGATTATGGAAGCTAAAAGCTCCTCTGAAAATCAAAATTTTTCTTTGGTACCTACGTAGAGGGGTCGCGTTGACAAAAGATAATCTTGCCAAACGCAACTGGCACGGAGACAGGAAGTGTTGCTTTTGTCCTAAGGATGAAACAATCAATCATTTGTTCTTTGATTGCCGTTTTGCTCGTACTGTTTGGTCTATCACACAAGCAGCTTCAGGACTTTCTCAACCTCATAGTGTGAATCACTTATTTGGTTCTTGGCTAGGGGGTGTTGGGTCCGATTTGAAGTCTTTGATCCTGCTAGGGGCGGCCGCTACTTGTTGGTCTTTATGGCTATGCAGGAATGACCTGATTTTTGACAAAAAACATACTGCTTCCCCTTTTCAGGTTATCTACTCAGTAATCCATTGGCTTCGTTCATGGGTTATACTACAGGCGCCATCTTCGAAGGATTTGGTTGTGGCGGTTTCTCAACGCTTGGAGCGGGTGGCCAAGGAGTTCTTTACCCAGCATCATGGGTGGCGGTCTAGTCTACGGATAGATTGTCATTAGAAAAGCTAGTTTTTTTGTTGTTCTTTTGGCTGTGTGCATCTTGGTTATGCAGAGGCCGGGAACTGATTTCAGGGACTTGTATCTTCTTGATAAACCTTGAAAATTAATAAAGTTTCCCTTATCGAAAAAGGTGTCACAATTTTCTTAGCCCCTCTTCTTCGTATCACACTTCACATGCCCTCAGAGAATAGAGCAGGAAGGTTGGCAGAAAAGGGTAAGGAGTGGACGGTCAGTTCGTTTCGTGGATTGTTTTTTTTAAAAAAAGTCGTTGGTGGATGTGTGCATCATGGTTCATGAATTCAGTCAACTGTCAAAGTCTTTAATCTGGGGTTCTCAGTTCTTACTAACCACTACGGCCATCACACGGTAGAAACTCTGATTACTTTACCTGTTCTCAATTCTCACTAACCAGTTCGTTATGCATGATTACACTGTGCAGCTTAGTGATCCTAATCAAAAGAAGAAGTTTAGTGATCCTAAGAAAAGAAGAAGTTTAGTGATCCTAAGAAAAAACAGAAATGAAGAAGAAGTTTGATTATATTTTAATCAAAAGAAGAAGTTTAGTGATCCTAAGAAAAAAAACAGAAATGAAAAATGAAAAATAGCCATAAATTATTACTTACTGAGAGACAAATAAAGAAAGTATAATTTGTCATTTAAATAGACCTCTTTGATGGATCAAATTAAACAAGTAAGAAAGTTCAAACATGGAAATAAAATTTCCAAACAAATATTGTAATTAAATATATGTAGTTTATATGTATCCCATGCAGGTGCGCGGGTTGATGACTAATCGATGTTGTAATAAGAGAGTACATACATGTGTCCTAATAGATAAAGTACTCTCGATTGTATAGAAGGTTAGCATAAAGCCTTAATATGTTCTATTGTCTAAATATGAAAAAGGTATTAGCATGTAGCATATCTAGAAATAATACATCTATTTGAGTCTAACTGTGTGGTCGCAGTTCACGAGGACGAGATATTCTCTAAAAAAACTCATGAGCAGGGGAAAATAACCATATAACACTCCATTTATAAATGTTTCATTGGCATCCTAGTATCATTTGAGATTTCAAGTGAAGTTGGTCAAGTTATGATATTAGCATGACGAGGTATTAGCATGTTATGATATTATTTAACGTTGGTCAAGTTCGGACGAACTTGTGCCTGAAAAATATTCTTTAGTCTTTGCATGTGCAGGTTAAGCATGGAGGCGATCATGGTCTATGACGAGGAGGATCGGGACTAGGATAGGGAGATCTAAGATCAGGCAGTCGAGGGAGTCATGAGATGGTCGGGCTCATGCTTAGGTACGTGAAGATCAAAGGTGGATGATGTGTGCAAAAGATACAGGAGATACGGTCCTGGAGGTTTTGACATGTGAAAGGCTGAAGAAATCGGAAGCATAGAAATAATTAAAAAACCCATGTTATGAAGGGTTTTGGGTCTTTTGAAAAGTAGTGGATCAAAAAGCCTGGTTGAGGCAAAAAGGTCCAGAATAAGTTATATTAAGGTTAATGATGTATTGGAGTAGCTTGAGAATTTTTAGAAGAGCTAACGGTGACCGTAGGGGTATATAAGCAAAAAATCAAAGTTATGTACAATGAACGTGAGGGAAGATTGGGAACGTGACTAGATAATGAAGATGTGCTGTGCGGCTGATTAAAAAAGGAAAAAGAGCACGGCGGTTTTGTTTCGGCCTTAATGCTCGGAAAATACAAAACAAAGCAACAGAGAGGAGCGGCTCCTGTTTTGGGCGTGCGGCGCTGTGATTTTTGTAGAAGAAAAAAAGGTGGCGGCGCTGTGTTGATTCCGTGAAGAAAAGAAATTGCTGCATACAAGTTGATAAAAATTAAATTTAAAGAAAAAATTTTGTTAAACGCTGCAATCATTCATCCACCTCCCTATTAAAGAAATGATCCGCTCTCTGTTATGCAAAGCTCCTTAGTTCGTTATGAGAATTCCCGTAGGTCATCAATGGCGTTAATACGGATCAAGTGGAAATTTATCAAGCACAACAGAGCGTAAAGTTATTCACGTACAGATAGATACAGACGCGCGCGCGCGCACACACACAGGGATAAATACCGTACAGATAGTTACACTTGTAAGCAAATTAAGCTCCTTAGTTTGTTGGATGGGGTCTTGTTGGCGTATTGGACTCCCCTATACTCCTTTCTGTTTCTCTCCTTTTAATTGATTATATGGATGTCTAGACACCTAGCTGTATTATGTAGTTTACTATATAGACACATAGACGCGTGCGTGCACACACACGGAGGAAGTGTCCCTAAAGAATAAGCTGATAAATATCAACTTTATGCATATTACACCACACTAGCATGGTGGATGGATACAAATAGGCTTGGGAGGCGCCGGACGAGAACCAGCCGTCGGGCTTGGCTCAAAGTTTTTACAGATTTCGCCTGGGCCATAGCTGGGACGGCCTGCACAAGAATCCGAAAGCAAACAAAATATGAGAATATATTTGTCACACGGCTCAGTTGTAATTGAGCTAGTAGTTCTATTTGAGACACCGTACCATACCATGCATCCAACCGATCAGCAAACAACAGAGAAGCGAGCTAGTAAAATTGATTACGTAAAATTGATTTCTGTTTCTCTCCCTTTAATTGATTATGTAAGCAAAGCTCCTTAGTTTGTTATGAGAATTCCCGTAGATCGTCAATGGCGCAAATACGGATCAAGTGGAAATTTATCAAGCACAACAGAGAGTGAAGTTATTCACGCACAGAAGAGGAGTTTACGTACAAGTACGGTGCGCAAAGGAGCTTCCGAGCGCCACCGCCGAGAGTAGTAGGATCTCCAGCAACAAAACTGACAGTACGCAAGTCCTACTCGACATGGCCTTTGTCTCAATCTAGCTTCGTGCTTTTGCAGAAGGACTACTGCATGCCACAGTTTATATATGCGTGGCATAGTTTTTAAATACTCATCGCCGTCTTACGTGTCGGGGTAAAGTCGGTCAACCCAACGAAAAATCCAAACCACCTCCCTAAAAGTTGCTATCTTTGTCAGTAACCCACTACAATCCTACAAATCATTTTGACGTATAATTAGGGTTTTAGAATTCATTCTCTCTCTCTCTCTCTTTTTAGCCACCAACCGAAATTCGGTGATTTTGAAACGAATTTCGTTCAATTGGTTTGAACCAAATTTTAATTTTTAAACTTTAAACGTAAAAAGAGTCCCCAACCACTACTAAAAAGAGATGTATGCAGATAGACTGGTGGTAAGAGCAATTCACAGGTGTATGCAGATATACTAGTGGTAGGAGCAATTCACAGGCGTGCAGCAGGTTGTGTTCAAACTCGCACATCGCAATTTCCATTTTGCCATCGTTTTAAGCTGTGGGACCACCATGTCACAGAGAGAGATATTCATGAAAAATTGGATGAAAATATCAGATGGGATTCGAACACAGGATACCGTGCACGCAGCAATTAATCTGTAAAAGGTGCCCGATGAATAGGGGTGCAATCTAGTAGGATTCGGATGGATATTACTTATACTATATCTTAACCTATATTTCTTTCCCGGATTCGGTATCGAATATGGTCAGCCCGGATACAAATACAAATTCGGAATATGCAGATTTTCAGAAACGGTAACATCGGGGCGGATACTCAACAGATTCGAATCGGACAACGGATAATATAAACGGATAGCACGCTTATACAAAATGATACATTCAACATAAGTTTTCGGCACAATACAAGTTCAACATAAATAGTAAATTGATATATAATTCATTAACCAACAGTCTAACACGACACAAATTCAACATAACGATTAATGGACCAAATTATCAGATGATGCATTGTTGAAAAAAAAGTAGGGTGATTGAAAGGATGCAATAGGAATTTTCCCTTGTGATAAATTTCTCATTATTCCCAGATTTCCTCCAATAAGGCATTGAAGTTAGTGTACAACTTTCTCACTGTGAACTCGTACTAAATTCAATAATATTATTAAAAAAGCATTTACAAATATCAGTAAATGGAACATAGGAAACTACAATGCCATCAGCCTTCAACAAAGCACATTGTAGGAAAGAAAATTTATGCAAAATAATTGTTACACTAAATAATATTTGACATGAGTGCCTCTATGCAAAATAACTGTTATCTGAATATCCGACCGAATAATTATCCGATATCCGGATTCGGATATCCGACCGGATAATTATCCGATATCCGGATACTGATACTATTCGGTCAGATCATAGCTCTCCCGATTTTATTACCGAATCTGACATGAACTATCCGGTGCCGAATCCGAATCCGAATCCGACCAGATACCAAATTCCCTTTCCGAATCTGGCACCGACTGGATTCGACACCAGATCGGTCGAGATTAACCCAACCCATTTGCACCCCAACCGATGAACGTATGAACCATCGTTTTTTTTTGGTTTATTCAGTTTTTTATTTTTACTTTTTTTCTCTCCTTTTCTTTTGCATTGTCCGTGGAAATATAACTGTATTTTTTATTTTTTTAATTAAATAACTCAGAAAAAACTGATAAACATTATAGTGCAATTTCAACTAACAGTCAATGGTCCTTAGTTAACGACATTGAACGTTGATTAGCAGACCCAACATGTCTATATGGCCAATCGACACATATGTTGTAAACTTCGTCAGGTAGGTATATATTCAGTTGCTATATATATACACCACTTTATTTAAATTTATCGTGTATTGATGTGATATGATTGTTGCTAAATGTGTGTCCTAACTACTAATCATGGGACTAGCACGATAAACATATAGGGTTCAGAATGCAAATTCCAAATCCCAACATTAGATCAAAGGGCAGAGGCATGCAATGCAATATATCGGGAATGCAAAGCAGAGAGAAGCACATCTACAGATTTGGAGGGTGGAGACCGAAGAAATTCATTGAGGCCTGGAGGGCGGAAACTTAGAGGCGGTGGAGACTAGATAGACCTTTCCGATGGCTTGCTGTGGCAGAGGAAGAAAGAAGAACGAAGGATGAGCACATCGGGAGCAAAGGAACAGAGAAAGAGGAACAACAAAAAAGAAAAAAGTAGAGGCAAAGAAAGAAGAAGAATACCTGGCATTAGAGAAAGTGGAGGAGGGAGGGAACCTCACCGGAAGGAGTAGAGGGAGGGAAGCTCGCCGGCAGCCGGTGCAATGAGGGGCTGCGGCTAGGGTTTCATGTGGTTGCCTCTCTCTCTCTCTCACTCTCAAATTTTTGGCCAAGTGAGATGTCACTTCTCCCGCCCAGATGCCTTCTTGCAACGCCACTTATCCCACCCAGACATCCCCTGCGAGCTAGCCAAGACGCCCGCCCAGCTGCTCACTATGGATGCCTAAACGACGTCATGGATGCCACGAGATTTCTAGGCACTCGCCTAGATGGACAAGGCGAGACAAGCCTCTACGTTGTTCCATGGACCGTCACAACGCCAAGATGATGACTTGGTGATTCCATGACAATCATGCAAATTCATATTCACATTTGCATGTTATGTGTGGCCACTTTTCCACACATGATGCCCAATTCATATTTAGTTCTGCTCCAACTAGCTTCGACTTATAGAAGCCATTTGGAACACGTTGACTTTTTAATTTTAATTTTTTTGATTTTTTATTATTTTTTATATTATCCGTAAAGATATAACAATATTTTTTTTCTTTTTTAATTATTTTAATTAAATAACTTAGAAAAACCTAATAATTGTTATAGTATAATTTTACCCAAAAGCCAACCGCCATCGTTGGAGGCCGCTGCTTAAAGCCGTTAGGAGCAGTCTTGTGTGCATACTCTTTAAGGTGGGTTCTTTTATATTGTAGCTTATAGCTTATGGCTTAAATTTTTTAATTCTGGCTGTTTGCGAGAGACAGTATGCAGAGAAAAATAGTCGTATACGATTTTAGTGAATACAGTTAAACTCAATATATTTTTTACTATAATTTTTCTATTAATCTCACTTTAAAAAATATATTATTTAAAAATTAGTTACTGCAACATATGTCGTAAGGCACACTACTATAGAAATCATCATCACAGACGGTTCAAAAAAGTCATCACAGACGGTTTTCTGAACCGTCTGAATTTATGGGTCAATAATAATCGAAGGTTATCACAGATGGTTTGTGAGCCGTCTGTGATAAATACAATACAGACGGTTTGTAACTAGAATCGTCTGTGAAAAACACTATCACAGATGGTTCTAAACTAGAACCATCTATGATACGCACATCACAGATGGTTCTAGTTTAGAACCGTCTGTGATAGTGAATCACAAACGGTTTATACTACAAAACCGTCTATAATAGTTCATTCTATACCTAAATTTTTTCTATTTTTCAGTTAACATAAGAAAATGTTAGCTATGCCTTTTGAAAATAAGCGAAAACAAGCAAATAGACATCAAACATTTTATTTCCATTATAATCCACCATTACAACATCACAAGATTACAACCCACCATTACAATATCACAAGAAAACATAACAGAGAACATTACAACATAGCAGTAAATGGAAAGTAAACGAGCAGCCCTAACCCCATAAAGTAGCTCAAGTAGGCCTTCTTGGCGGCCACCTTACTGTAAGTTCCTAGGCAGCCCTAAATGCCACAAAGTAGCAACATAATCATCATAGTTACAGAATCAAATACTAGAGGAAATAATGGAGGGTGGTGCTAACTGGCTGACCTCTATGCAACCTTCAAATCGTCTGTACTCAGTTCCATCAGGTCGATCGAGGAGAAGGACGTGAGGAGCTCCCTGGAGAGATTTTGAGCGCATAAAGGGTAGGGGATGGGTGCAGGTGAGTATTTATAGGGGAGGGAGGTGGGACGATCTGTGGGGTGTGGGTTGATCGGTTTCTATTGGCTAGAATTGGGTTGGGGAGGATTGCCGGGCTTAGCAGTTAGAGATCATTTTATCACAGACGGTTTGAATCACAAATCGTCTGTGAAATTAAGACAGACGGTTTGTACCACGAACCATCTGTGATATTGGCTATATATATATATACCGATATAATATAAACAACTAGTCTCAAAATATGAAATAACCAAATTCTATATGGCTTATATATACTCATTTGAAAGGTTTCAACGAGATCAACAACTTTGCAGTTGAGACGAACCCCAAATTTTGAAGGAAAGATCGAAAATTTTGGCAAAAACATAAATCAAAAACTTGCGATGCAAATTTTAGGCTAAAGATGGCCAATTTTGGGGGTCTTCGAGGGTGACCGGCGCAAGTGGGTCATTTTTTTTGGATCAGGCTCATCGTTAGCTTTACAATGAGTACAAAAACATCAAAAATGGACACCGTATCCAAAAGTTATGTCCGTTTTACTGAAGGTGTGTCAAAACAGAATCTTACTTGAACTTAGACGGAAAATTATAAAATTTTAGAGATGTGCGAGGCGAGAAACACCTTCAGTATTATTACAGATAGTTCTTATTAAGAACCGTCTGTAATATTTGAAATATCACAAACGGTTCTTGGTAAGAAACGCCTATGATAGTGTAATTGCATTTAACACTAATAATTTTTATGAATCGTCTGTGATAAAATATCTAACATAAACTTTTTTTAAGTAGTGGCATAATATCATCTGGACCCAGCCCAAATGATAAGCTATGGCACAGGAACAGCAAAATCATCAAATTCACAGTACCTTTGAACGACCCGCGACAGAAAGTAACAACACATATTAAGTGATGTGATGTGTGATGTCGAAGTCATGACAACAGCTCAATACATCAGACCAGCATATGTCCGTATTCATGTATGTGCTTACTCATTAAAATTCTGCCTTACGTAGTACTTTTCGTGGAGCTGCTGGTTTCGTCAGGGATATTGAGGAGGTGTAATCCTAGTCAAGCACGTCAAGCCAGCCCTCCCTCGGTATAAAGGCTGTCGTCGCTAGGTATGAAGTGCTGTGGTTAAGCTTTTCAGAGCAATAGAGCAGGAAGGTAGGCAGAAAAGGGTAAGGGGTTGAGCATGGAGCAGGAAGGTACGGTGGGCAGAAAAGGGTGATAAGGACTGGGCGGTCAGTTCGTTTTGTGGATTGTCTCAAAAAAGAAAAAACGTCCGTTGGTGGATGTGTGCATCATGATTCAAGAATTCAGCCACTAACCACTACGGTCATCACACGGTAGAAACTCTAATTATTTTACTTGTGCCACTAACGATACTCTTCTAGCAAAAGTGGGCCTTGGAGATTTGCATGATTGCATTGTGCAACTTCTGGACTGAAGTTGACAGACCTTGGAAAATATGCCGACCTTGGGGTTTTGATGATACAAATTCAATGCTTTTTAACTAATTGGTGTCATCAAAGTGAAGCTACGAAGGTGCAACATTTAGCATTTTAGCTCACCGCCGATGTCAAAAAGATTATTGCAATGCACAGTAACTACAGTCTAGTACTACCCGGAGCACTACAATCTTTGAGGAACATAGCATACTTTTTAGAAAACATTTCCGGTGACCCCAACATATTTGGCGCTAACCGTTCTCCCGTTATTCATAAAAAGGGTTCAAATGGTTATGAAATCTTAGTGGGCAGGACTAGAAGTGGACTGGCAGACCCAACATACAAGTGGGATGTCTTTGACGACGATGACCACTGACCTAACATGTCTCTCTTTCGAGAACTAGTCAAAAAGGTATACCAATAAAGTTCTTCATTGAATCAGCATGTATAAGACCAAATTAATGAGTACACTCTTTGTAATCATATAATAAAATTGAGTACATATCTAAAGTTTCATATATGAGTACAGTTGATTCGTTTATATATAATATGGTATATTCTTGTCTTGATTTATTTCAATCATCAAGTATGGTTAATAGATACATAGCTAATCCTAGAAAAGAGCATTAGAAATCAGTTTAATAAATTTTTATATATTCGCGGGGCACATCTAATACTTGTTTACAGTTTTGAAAGGCTACAGATGGACTTGTTGGTTTTGTTGATTCTGATTTTCTTATAAATTTGGATAAAAGAATATTTTTCACTGATTATGTGTTCATTGTTGGAGGGTGTGCCATTAGTTAGAAAGCAAGTTTGTAAGCTATCGTTTCCTTGTCTATTACAGAACTTGAGTATATGGCTATTTATGAAACTTGTAAAGAAGTTGTTTGATTAAGAGCTTTATTAACTGAGTTTTGTGAAAATACAACTTGAACAATAATATTTTGTGATAGTAAGAATGTTATTTGCCTTTTATTGTCTTATAAGAGAACAAAATATATTGATATCAATTATCACTACATTCGAGGTGCCATTACTTAAGGTGATAGTCAGCAAGATAAGCACTCATGATAATCCAATTGATATGTTAATAAAGCTAGTGGAATTCCGCTCAAGGTAGAGATTTTCGCTCAAGGTAGAGATTGTTGAAGTTGATTCGAATTCGTCGTTTCAACGTGTATAAGATTAAGCGGTGAGTGCTCCTTGAGTTGCATATTTTAAACTTTTCCCAATATTATATCTACAATCAAATAATGAAGTTGAATAAATATCTAAACTTCCATATGTGAGTGCAGTTAGTTCGCTTATGTATGCTATTATATGTTCTCTTCCAGATTTATCTCAATTGTTAAATATGGGTAGTAGATATATAGCTAATCCTGAAAAAGTGCATTGGAAAGCAGTTCGGTGAATTTTCAGATATTTGCAGGGCACATCTAATACTTGCTTACAGTTTAGGAAGACAAGAGATTGACTTGTTGGTTATGTGTATTCTGATTTTTGCTAAAGATTTAGATAAAAGAAGATCTTTCATTGGTTATGTATTCACTGTTAGAGAGTGTGCCATTAGCTAAAAAGCAAATTTGCAAGTTGCCATTGTCTTGTCTACTACAGAAGCTGAGTATATAGCTAATTCTAAAGCTTGCAAAGAAGTTGTTTGACTAGAGGATTTATTTACTGAGCTTTGTGGAAGTACATCTTGCACTATAATATTTTATAACAGTTAGATTATTTGGCTTAGAAAAGATCAAATGTCCTATGACAGAACAAAGTACATTGATATCACTATTTGTGGGCACATTTATTGACTGCTTTACATTAACTACCAGAAGCACTATGACTAGACACGATGATTGATGTCTTTGTTACCATTTTCCAACTTGTTGCCCCTCTCGCACGCTTATAGTTGTCAGCTGGCTTTGTGCCATATATAAATGCATGCCATGTTCCAGCGAAAGAATCACCAGAACCAAATCAGTTAAGCATCCACCAGCATAAGCATGTACTTACACGGAAGCAAGATGGCTGTTGTAGGATCCCAAAACGCATTGTTGACACTGCTTGCTGCAATGCTCATCTGCTTGGTTAGCTTTTGTCCCTTAGACACATCTGCACTCCATAACGCATCCGAAACCGATAGACAGGCCCTCCTGTGTCTCAAGTCACACCTCTCCCACTCTGTTGCAGCCTTGGACTCATGGAAAAATGAATCCCTTGCCTTCTGCGACTGGTATGGAGTGACATGCAGCAAGCGGCAAACAGCTCGTGTTGTTGCTCTTGACCTTGAATCACTGAATATCACCGGTCAAATATTTCCTTGCATTGCTGGCCTTCGTTTCCTCAGTAGAATTCACATGCCTGACAACCAAATCAGCGGCCACATCCTTCCTGAGATTGGTCGCCTAACCCGCCTCAGGTACCTCAACCTTAGCATGAATTCCATCACCGGAGTGATTCCAGGTACCATATCGTCCTGTTCGCGCCTTGAGGTCATCAGCCTGTGGAGCAACTCCATCGAAGGTGAGATCCCTCCAAGTCTTGCACAGTGCTCATCTCTTCAGCAAATTGTTCTCAGTGTTAACAACCTTAACGGAAGCATCCCTTCTGGGATCGGTTTGCTTCCCAACCTCAAATATCTGTTTCTCCCTAGCAACAAACTTGAGGGCAGCATTCCTGAATCTTTGGGAAATAGCCCTTCACTGTCCATGGTTGTCTTTCGGAATAATAGCCTAACTGGTGGAGTTCCACCTCTCTTAGCAAATTGCTCTTCACTCTACTACCTTGACCTGATGAAAAACAAGCTCAGTGGAGAGATCCCTTCTGCTCTCTTCAATAGCTCATCTCTTCGTACCTTAGATCTCTCATACAATGAGTTCTCTGGGTCCATACCATCTTCCTCCCCGATGTCCTCACAGTTGCAATATATTAGCCTAACACAAAATAACCTTTCTGGAGATATACCTGCCACATTCGGAAACATTTCTTCCCTATCTTCCTTGCTGCTTGCTCAAAATAACCTACAAGGAAGCATTCCAGAGAGTTTAACCAGAATTCCAGGTTTGCAAGAACTAGATTTGGCATATAACAACTTGTCTGGCTCAGTTCCACCAGCTCTTTACACAATCACATCTCTCACTTATCTTGGCCTTGGCGTCAACCAACTAGTTGGGAGGATTCCGAGCGAGATTGGACACACTCTTCCAAACATTCAAACGTTGGTCATGGAAGGAAACCAATTTGATGGCCCACTCCCCGTGTCTTTACTTAATGCTTCCAATCTCCAAATGCTAGAACTCCGTGATAACGCATTCAGTGGTGTGGTTCCTTCTTTCTGGTCCTTGCCCAACTTGCTCCAGTTAGACCTTGGTGCAAACCAGCTCGAAGCTGTAGACTGGAGCGCCTTGTCCTCAACAACCACCTCTCCCCAATTGCAGGTATTATATTTGGACAACAACAACCTGCATGGAATATTACCTAGTTCCATTTGCAATCTCTCGAAAAGCTTAGAAATGTTGTTTCTAACAGAAAATAGATTTATTGGAACTATACCTTCAGAGATAGGAAACCTTACAAAGCTCACAGTTCTTAATTTAGCGGGAAATTTTTTCTCAGGAGGCATTCACGACACACTTGGAAATCTTGGAAACTTGTTTGCTCTAAGCTTAGCACGCAACAAACTTTCGGGAGAAATCCCACAATCAATTGGAAACATTGAAAAGCTAGGTAAACTTTTTCTTCAAGAGAACAACTTGAGTGGGCCCATACCTTCACACTTAGCAGGCTGTAAAAATTTGGAGATGCTGAACCTCTCTTGTAATGGCTTCGATGGAAGCATCCCAGCCGAACTCCTTTCCATTTTCTCTCTTTCGGAAGGCCTAGACTTATCCTACAATAAACTCACTGGATCCATATCACCTCAGATTGGCAGCTTAACTAATCTTGACTCCCTTAATATTTCCAACAACCAATTATCTGGAGAGATTCCACATACACTTGGTGAATGCATTCATTTGGAATCCCTTCGATTAGAGGTGAATTTTCTTCGTGGGAGAATCCCAGAATCCTTCATGAGCTTAAGAGGCGTCACTGAGATGGATCTTTCTCAAAACAACTTGTCTGGCGAAATCCCAATCTTTTTTGAGACATTTAGCTCTTTGCAGCTTCTCAATTTATCCTTCAACAACCTTGAGGGAATAGTTCCTACAGGTGGTGCATTTAGCAATTCAAGTAAGGTGTTCATACAAGGAAACAAGAAGTTATGCACCAAGTTTCCAATGCAACAATTACCACTTTGCACATCACCTACATCCAAACGAAAGAATACTTCCTTGGTCATATTAATAGCAGTTCCACTCACTAGCATTGTTATAGTCTTCATGGCATGTGCTACAACCATTCTTTTCAAGAAGAGAAATCAGCCAAAACAACATATTGACCAATTTTGCAAGGAGTTGAAAAAATTCTCATATGCTGAGCTTGCTAAAGCTACCAATGATTTCTCTTCAGCCAACCTAGTTGGTTCGGGGAGATTTGGAGTGGTCTATAAAGGTATATTCAACTTTGAAGCGCACCCGGTTGCTATTAAGGTGTTCAAACTTGCCCAAATTGGAGCACCAAAGAACTTCTTAACTGAATGTGTGGTGTTAAGAAACACTCGCCACAGAAACCTCACGCGGGTGATTAGTCTATGCTCAAGCTTTGATCAAATGGGACTCGAGTTCAAAGCTCTTATTCTTGAGTACATGGCTAACGGTAACCTAGAAAGCTGGCTTCATTCAAAAGTGCACAAACATGGACAGAAGAGACCATTGAGTCTAGGATCAAGAATACTAATAGCTATGGACATTGCTGCTGCCTTGGATTATCTTCATAATTGGTGCACACCGCCTTTGGTTCACTGTGATTTGAAGCCAAGCAATGTCCTTTTGGATGATGACATGGGTGCTCATGTTAGCGACTTTGGATTAGCAAAGTTTCTTTACAGTCATTCTTCTACAAGGCTTAACAGTTTAACAAGTATAGCTGGGCCACGAGGATCAGTCGGATATATTGCACCTGGTGAGCATTCATTCTTATCTTATTGGCATCCATTAATGTGGCAATATTTCTCGTAGAAAACAATTTGTAGCTATCATCTCAAGAAATTTCCTTCCTTTCTTAAAAAAAAGAGTTTTTTCTTTAAGACAATTTAGCAAATGAGAAGAGCTTCTAAACAGTTTCACATTACATTAATTGCAGAATATGGAATGGGTTACGAGATCTCAACTGCCGGTGATGTTTATAGTTATGGAGTTATTTTGCTGGAAATGCTCACAGGGAAACACCCAACAGATGACATCTTTAAGGATGGGCTGACCCTTCACAAATTGGTGGAATCTGCATTTCCACACAATATTGGCGACATTTTAGAGCCCAGTCTCATTCCATGCTATAAACCTGAAGAAGAAAATCACAACTTAGACAATGGGAATCTTGCAATGATCGGAATGCAAAGCAGTATCATGCAGCTGTTTAATATGGGCCTAAAATGTTCTGTGGACTCACCGAAAGATCGGCCAGAAATGCAAGATGTTTATGCTGGAATCATCGCTATCAAAGAAACATTTTCAGCACTGCACAGTTGATGATTTGGATCAATATTCAATATTACCACGATTCACAAGTTATTCCGTAGTGTATGATGCTTTATTGAAAATCATCTAAGTTCTTAGTTCGTTGGCTTTCCCTTTTATAATTTTCTAGTTACAGGCTTTGTCATGTATGATTGTTAGTTAATTTCACCGCACCTTATGTCATCTATACAGTTCTGCATGTTTGCTTAGCACTACATGTTTGTTCCCTTACGAGTAGAAGCACTCTGCACTAGTTTCCTTCTTTTTATCGGTGGAACGGATTCTTCGGATCTGGGAGGATTCTGAGGAAGTCTCGGTCCATGATTTGCATGTAACAGACCCCATGTATTCAGCCATGAATAAAAGGAATGAAAACTGAAAAGTCGCTGGTGTGTGCGCGGCACAAACTCTGGTTGCTTTCTGAATTTTGTCGTTCGCTACTGTTCATAGTCCAGCACAGTTCAGAGAACAGAGTTTGTGCAGAGAGGGGTTGTTTCTCTCTGACAATGATCACTTCTAGATCGCAGCATATATATAGATGAAACAAAGTTATATATCTCGTGTTCGCTCAGATGTTTTATATAATTAGAGCACAAATAATTCATAATAAAAATAATAATCTCTTAATATGCAGGATTAGTATTCCATGGCAATTTGCTTGTGGCCTTTCATGCATGAAACATAAACTCATGAGCAAATGACAATGATTGAAATGCAGAATGAATATTTCTGGCAATTTGCTTGTGGCCTGTCATGCATGGAACATAAACTCATGAGCAAATGACAATGATTGAAATGCAGAATGAATATTTCGGACTAAGGAGGCAAAAACATTGCCATTTTGGTAATGCTACCATAACTTTTCTAGTGGAGCAGATGACCGGTCTGCATGGTTGAGAATTTTCAATATACCTGAGCTTTACATGAGAATACATTACATCCTGATATTTTCCAGAATTATGTGTAATGATCGAAATGCACAAATCAGCAGTCTAGCTCCCTTGCAGCTGTGTTTCGTTTAGTACTATGAACAAGTCTTATGCATCAGTCGGTGTCAAAATTGTGCATTACTATGCTAGGTCACAAAAAGAGAAAATAGTAAACTGACAAAAAGAGAACTTACGTATTTGATAAGTAGACTGACAATAGCTCAGTTTTTTACTTATCAAAGTATACATAAATATGAAGCTGGGCTCATAACTAGGAACTTGTCATGGATGGAGAAAATAGTAAAAAAGAGATGAGTGGCTCAAAGTAGCCGAAGAACTTTTATTTAGTGCCTAAATCTGGCAATGCTGAATGAAAGATGCTGCAATTTGGAAATCCACTGGTTTTTTCTCCTTTAGGAATAAAAAAATCTCATTATTAGCTTAAAAAACTGCAATGATGAAGGAAGCGCTCAACTTGATTAGTCAATGTAACTAGTTCTCACAAAATTGAGGGCTTGTTGCCACTTCCCAAGAAATGAATGGTTCTTCATTGTTTTACTCATCCCTGTGATGGCATCACTCTGCTCCCCCATGCCGAGCCCTGAGGTAGGCGATTTTAAGCAATGTCAGACGGATCACTTTCCGCTCACACTCTGGTTCCTAGTTACCTGGGTTGGTTTGTTAGTTTTTTGGGCTCATTGGCATCCATGCTCGAGCTGTGATGTACTAACCTTTTAATTGTAGTACCCATGTGTTGCTGCTGAAGAAATGGCTGTTTTACACTTCCACTGATCTTTTTTTGGCCTCCTACTAAGTTGATGGATTCTTGTGTTCTGTAAGCCATCTACTGTAAGACTTTAGCTCCATTGACGCAATCGGGAAAGCGGAAGGTCTTGCTCTTGGGGAAGCTGTAGAAGGTGCCATCCGATCGATAGCGGCGGCGGCACGGCCGGGGTGCTCCCGTGCGGCAGAGCGCCACTGCAGGCACACGGCGGCGAAGCGGATGCCATCGACATGGGCAAGGAAGCGGCGGAGGACCTGGCCGGCGAGCTCTGATGGGATTGGGAGGTCCGACCATGATCGCGGGCGCTCCGTCCGCGCCATCTTGTTGACAGGCATCTGAATCAGCGGGAAAAAGTAGACTTCTTGTGAAGGACAGGGAGACAAGATGAATTCTTCCACAACAGTACTATAATCTTCTATTATATATTAAAATTTGATGACCGATGTTCTACAACTCCTAAGAAAAAATAAATATTCTATAAATTCCTGTAAAAAGACATCCGGCAATTAATTCAGTAAGCCTTTATTATTACGATTAAAGTATGGATGATATTAGTTTTCTCAATCTGCGAACTTGTATAGAACAAGGAAACACACATTCCTAACAAAAAAGAAAAAAAAGAGAGGAAACATTCATTGGCTCCATGACGTGTAGGCCTCATCTTAGAAGGAATCTTAAAAGGACAATTATGAATGGATCTTATCGAATAAATTTGACCGACTAGGGGTGCTTATTTCGGTTTTTTTTTTGCTTCTGCTTTTTTTCACTACTCAGTAATTCATCTTTTTCTGAATTTTTTTAGATTTTTTGCATTTTTCTTTTTTTTTTCCGTGTTTCTTTGCATTGTCCGTGATGAGTTAACATTTTTTTTCTATTTTTACATTTTTTAAATTTAATTATACTCAAAAAGCCAAATCAGCTATAGTAAAAAAAAAGTCAGCTACAGTAAAATTTCAGCCAAAAGCGAAAAGTCATCGCTAAAACGAGCGCCTAGAAAAAAGACATTCCTATTGTGCTAACGAGGGGGTAAAAACGGATCAAATATAGACGGATAATAGTGTTACTGTATTTGTTTTCGGGATGCAGATAGAAATACAGATACCTCAGATACACATACAAATACAAATATGAATAATGTAGAATATAGATACGGAGCAAATACGAATCGATACAAATACGATCTCGAATATTTATCGAAACATAAAAAACATAAAAATACAAATATGATTCATTCTCGCTTATCAACGGTCTCCGCCTTCCGAGCTTAGAAGTGCACTTGTCACTGTAGAGGCCAAAGCAGGCTAGCGTACACCTGGTGACCTGCATGATGGCAATTTAACAGGTAAAATCACCATGTACTAGTCAGCAATTCCGTATTATTATGATAATTCGAAACCACACATTACCACATCCCACGTTGACAACCAAAAGTTGACTGCATAGGCCCGGGTGCGCCTTCGATTAGGCCTCGACGCCTGAGCTCCTCCGTCGAGAACACGTACTTGTCGTCACGCTTCCGCACGTGGTCGGGGCTTGTCGTGCATTGAACAGAACAGAGCTTTCTTTTTCGTGAAAAAGTTCCTATGTCCGATCATCTCTACTATCTTGTCGAACTCGTTAATATCCCTAAATCTTGCCACATACTCCTAAGGTTCTTCAGCTGGTTTCCCATGAAAACAGGCCAGAAACTCAGTACCTATCTAGTTACTGTCACTGCACACTTATCAATTCAATGTATGGAATAATCAGTTAATCTTCTTAAGATCGATCTGTCTTGTTCGCAAAAAAAAGATTGACTTTCTTAAAGTGGTCAAAGAAGACCGGCCAGAATTTCTCTGGGGCCACCGTAAGCGACTAGAAAACTGTGTTTGCAAACACTTGTACCACTCCTTTATCTAGCTTGCTAGAAATCAGAATTCAATCTGTTGCTACAAACTATCTCTGTCGATGATTCCTTTAACAATTCAGAAATCAACTCAGAGCCAGCACACTCCGGCTAGTTTCTAATGGCAACTTCAATTTCAATCTCTATCTAACTTTAATTTAGATCGTACCATACAAGCCAATTGATTCCTTTAAGAGGGGAAAAAGAAAACAAACATAACAGATGTTTTCGGTTGCTTTTAGCCGAAGAATGCACCAAACTTGCTGCTAATCTTGGTGGTGCCACAGAACAAAAAGGAAATACAGCTAATCGAACAAGAATTTATTTTCTCCGGTGGGTTCACCTTCTCCTTGAAGACCTCCTCCTGGGAGGACACCTGCTGCCGCGTGACAACGAGCACGAGCAGCAGGAAGACCAACACCACTGGCCTCGAATTCATCACCACGTCCCGCACCAATCAATCCTAAGACCCTAAATCGGAACCCCCCGGAGAGCCTGCTCACACAATTGCAGCCATAAAAAACTTCTTAACTGAATGTGAGGTGTTAAGAAACACTCGCCACAGAAACCTCATGCGGGTGATTAGTCTATGCTCGAGCATTGATAAAATGGGACACGAGTTCAAAGCTCTTATTCTTGAGTACATGCCCAACGGTAACCTAGAAAGCTGGCTCCATTCAAAAGTGCACAAACCTGGACAGAAGAGACCATTGAGTCTTGGATCAAGAATACTAATAGCTATGGACATTGCTGCTGCCTTGGATTATCTTCATAATTGGTGCACACCGCCTTTGGTTCACTGTGATTTGAAGCCAGGCAATGTCCTTTTGGATGAGGACATGGGTGCTCATGTTAGCGACTTTGGATTAGCAAAGTTTCTTTACAGTCATTCTTCTACAAGGCTTAACAGTTTAACAAGTATAGCTGGGCCACGAGGATCAGTCGGATATATTGCACCTGGTGAGCATTCATTCTTATCTTATTGACATCCATTAATGTGGCAATATTTCTTGTAGAAAACAATTTTTAGCTATCATCTCAAGCAATTTCCTTCCTTTCTTAAAAAAAGGATTTTTTTCTTTAAGACAATTTTGCAAATGAGAAGAGCTTCTAAACAGTTTCACATTACATTAATTGCAGAATATGGGATGGGTTACGAGATCTCAACTGCCGGTGACGTTTATAGTTATGGAGTTATTTTGCTAGAAATGCTCACAGGGAAACACCCAACAGATGACATCTTTAAGGATGGGCTGAACCTTCACAAATTGGTGGAATCTGCATTTCCACACAATATTGGCGACATTTTAGAGCCCAGTCTCATTCCATGCTATAAACCTGAAGAAGAAAATCACAACTTAGACAATGGGAATCTTGCAATGATCGGAATGCAAAGCAGTATCATGCAGCTGTTTAATATGGGCCTAAAATGTTCTGTGGACTCACCGAAAGATCGGCCAGAAATGCGAGATGTTTATGCTGGAATCATCGCTATCAAAGAAACATTTTCAGCACTGCACAGTTGATGATTTGGATCAATATTCAATATTACCACGATTCACAAGTTATTCCGTAGTGTATGATGCTTTATTGAAAATCATCTAAGTTCTTAGTTCGTTGGCTTTCCCTTTTATAATTTTCTAGTTACAGGCTTTGTCATGTATGATTGCTAGTTAATTTCACTGCACCTTATGTCATCTATTCAGTTCTACATGTTAATTCTTCGGATCTGGGAGGATTCTGAGGAAGTCTCTCGGTCCATGATTTGCATGTAACAGACCCCATGTATTCAGCCATGAATAAAAGGAATGAAAACTGAAAAGCCGCAAACGTGTGTGCGCGGCACAAACGTGTGTGTTTTCATACTCTGCTTGTTCCACAAACTCTGGTTGCTTTCTGAATTTTGTCGTTCGCTACTGTTCATAGCCCAGCACAGTTCAGAGAACAGAGTTTGTGCAGAGGGGTTGTTCCTCTCGGACAATGATCACTTGTAGATCGCAGCATATATAGATGAAACAAAGTTATATACCTCGTGTTTGCTCAGATGCTTTGTATAATTAGGGAATTATTAAATTAGTATTCCGTGGCAATTTCCCACTAAAAATGGAGGAAGTATCATTATTTGCATGTGGCCTGTTATGCATGGAACATAAACTCATGAGCAAACGACAATGATTGAAATGCAGAATGAATATTTCGGACTAATGGGAGGGGAAAAGATTGCCATTTTAGTAATGCTACCATAACTTTTCTAGTGGAGTAGATGGCCGGTCTGCATGGTTGAGAATTTTCAACATACCTGAGCTTTACATGAGAATACATTGTATCCTGGTATCTTCCAGAATTATGGGTAATGTCCGGCAATTAATTCAGTGTACCTTTATTGTTACGATTAAAGTATGGATGATATTAGTTTTCTCAATCTGCGAACTTGTATAGAACAAAGAAACGTGCATTGGCTCCATGACGTGTGGACCTCATCTTATGGAATAAATTTGACCGAGAGATAAAAGATTAGGAAAAACTTTCCACTGTGCTAACGTGCACAACAAGGGACGGCGTCAAGTATTGTGGTAAAAGATTAGAAAGAAAATTCCCCACGGACGGCGTCAACTGTTGTGGTATGCGCACAACAGTAGGTACAGAGTACTCTTCTCTATGGAAAGAGATAAGTGCTTAAGGGAGAGCTAACGGCAAAAGAGAGAGAGCGCTTGTGTGTAAATATGTGGATCTGGCCTCCTTATACCCCTCTTGGGGGCTTATATACATGAGTAGGATAGAATGGGAAATTTCCATCTTACCTTTTAATAATTATAAAAGATAAAAGCATATTGGTACATATTTTTATACTATTGAGCTTATTACATATTGGGCCCATTGTAAGGCGGGCTGGACCACCCCCATGACATGGGCTATTGCATTTGTATTTGTTTCCGGCAAAAAAATCCGTATTTGTATCCGATCAAATATTATCTGATAAAAATCCAAACAAAAGCATACCATATTTAAACATTATTCAGATTGGTTCAAAACTATCCATTCATTTTCACCCCCAACGTGCCAAGGACACATCAATGGGCAAAACAAACAGCTGCTGCATAATGATCGAACGATTTGATGGACGATGCGTTTATTGTATGGTCCATGAACTCAAACAAACTAGGAACTTTTGTCCTTTTGCTCCGGATGGAATTGAGCAGTACTGCAGGAGGATGGATGCATGGATACGAATGACCGAATGAACGGGTTGAAATTTGATAAGAACAAATCCCTACAACTTCGTTAAATTATTCCCACCATTTTCAAATAAATGTCATCTCAGTCGCACAACTAGAGCTGGGACTTGGGCCGGGCTTATTTGGGCCAGCCCGAAGCACGGCCGGCACGGCACGGCCCAAGCACGGCCGGCCCGACACGTGGCGGGCGTGCGGGCCTCAAAATCCGGCGCGGTGGGCGGCGCGACGCGGCACGCAGTAGATTGGGCGTGCTTGGGCGGCTGCGCACGCAGCGGGCTCGGGCGGCGCGGGGCACGGGGCACGGGCGCACGCCCGCCCTCCCGGCTCCCCTCCGCGTCCCCCCCCCCTCCCGGCTCCTCCCGCGTCCCCCCCCCGCCTCCCGGCTCCCCTCCTGCGTCCCCGCCCCACCTCCGTCGCCATCCCGTATCACAATCACGATGTCACACACACAGCGAGGGTAGAGGGAAGGAAAGGCGTGCAGAGAGGCCGAGCCGCGGCCGAAACCCCAACGGGCAACCAAAGAAAAAATTACACGCATTAAGACCTTGAATTAATTTTCAACGAGGCGGGTGCGAGAGAAAGTAAGATGACGACGTCACCACAATTGTCGCGCTGACCTTTGTCGTGCATAGTAACTTTGGTAGGGCTTGGTGCGCGCGGCACGAACGCCAACGGCGGCGGGCTTTGGCCGTGCTTGGGCTGGCCGAAGAAGGTGGCGGCGACGCGACGCGACGCGGTGGGATGATTGGGCGAGTCGGCACGGCACGAACCGCCCGGCACGATGGGCTTGGGCGTCTTGCGCGCACGGCCCAACTCCCAGCTCTACGCACAACTTTGACTATTACCTTTTCTAATTATATGTTGTTATAAAAACTATAGAATTGTATAGAATTACTTCATACGATAAATCTACTAATTAATTTGGTGGACTCTAATTATATTAACAAACCATAACCATTAGATGTTGTTGGATTAAAAAAAAGAGAACAGTATAAAGCAAGGCTACTGATTGTAGAAACCAGATGGCCAAACTAAAAGCCATGTACCAGAGTTACAATCAAATAACTTGGAGCTACCGAAGCATGCAACAGGAAGGGTCCATGATATGCACGTGTGGCTATGCAAGGACGTGCGTGTGCAGTTCAAGCCAATCCAGTGCAAGAAAAGTTCGAGCCACAGATTTACTTTCTTCCGAGCTAATGGTTGAAGAGTTGAGCAAATGAAAAAAAGCAACAAATGTACGTGTCTAGGTACGAGATGGAAAGAGATTCAGTCACAATAAGTTGACTAATGATGCACTTGATCACACGTGATTGAATATGACCAATTTAAGATTAATTAGTGGTCGTTGTGACAATTTATATGTTTGAAGGGCCGATTTTTTTTAATATTTTGAGTTGGTTTAAAGTTCCTAGAGGGAATATGATTCGGATAGAAAACATACCATCTTCATTACTGTCTAAATAAATGTAAACGTCTGTACCTATCAAGTAAAAATCAACACACGAAGAAGAGGTCAAAATCAAGTAAAAATGAATTTCTTCATTAACTTGCTATCAAAGTATCTAGATGGTAGAAGATTAATTTTCAGAAGTTATCTCCATCTCAATCACATCCTTGGCACAACAAGATGAAGAAGAGGGAA
The DNA here is from genome assembly GCA_036346265.1 of Melocanna baccifera. Taxonomy (NCBI): domain Eukaryota; kingdom Viridiplantae; phylum Streptophyta; class Magnoliopsida; order Poales; family Poaceae; genus Melocanna; species Melocanna baccifera. The sequence goes on along the minus strand of JAYEVJ010000135.1, from coordinate 426,910 downwards.
GATGAGAGATCAAAACCAACTGAAACAAGAGCAAATCAATCAACACACGAAATAGACAAAGAGATTATCAAAAATTGATGTATTGCCACTTGAAAATGTAGATTTTACAGTTACTCCACCTTAGAGGATAGAGAGCACACCATATACTCAAAACACTAACACTAAAACATCAAACCACAGGAGAGATGGGTTGGATGGTTAAGAACATGTCTCCATCCCAACCCCCTTTTATAGATGGGCTTAACCAGCTTCATCCATCCCTTAGTGAATACTATCCACTTAACACAATAGGAAAAATCCGATAACTCCACATATACAGGTTTTAACTAACACATATCACTTATGCACGCTTTTCAAAACGCATAAGCCCGAATCCATTAAGTCATTTGCCTTGACCTGTCTCGATCAAATCAGTTCCACCTGACCTAAACCACTCTCTAACGCGTCGTTCACGCGACGCGGTTTTGATATAAGGTGGTTTCCGATATTTTAGCCAAACTACTAAAATACCCCTCGTTGACCCGGTTATCACCATCCATTACAAACAATTATCATGCTTGTCATATGTAGGTGCAACACTAGCTTGCCACATGTTACCAAGTCTCTCTCTCATCCTGGTTCCATCGAACCATAGCTCACATGGACCATCCAAGCCTCAAGGTACAATCTCGTCGTTCGAACTCGTCTTCAATATTTTTTGTCTTTCTCGTGCCATACTTGAGCTCACCATCTCACCCAGCATCCATAATCCTAGCCCCGATCCTCACCATTGACCACGGTTGACTTCAAGCGACTATACACATCTAAAGACAAAGAAACAATTTTCGAGCATAAGTTCTTCACAACCTGGTGTTGGGTTGATCTCGGCTAACCGAATTCGAGTTTTAAGGGAGACAAAGTCTCCACTTGCGCCTTGATCAGAGGCGTTTTCCAACTACTATTTTTGGTTTGGTCCCGGTCACCAAGCACCACTATAAATGAAGAGGATACAGCAGGCTAAGACACGGCGGTTATCTCAAGCCCACGATATCCCACACAGACCCGATCCTTTTGGCGCGCTCAGGTGAACGAAGACCAGGCCATCTTCGTCCCCGTCCACGGCCGATCACCTCTGCCTCACGACCGCGAGTCTCGTTGGCCTCTCCGACTTCGGGTAATACTTCCGCACTTACGTCCTATGTGTTCTTGTTTGATCTAGAGTTAATGGATATTGTTCATGTTCAAGTTTTATCATTTGGTATCAGAGCGACCTCTAGATCATCTAGAACCCTTGTTTTAAGCCCCACCGAACTCGGATTTAATGTTTAAACTTTCGGATCTAACGGCACGGCTCAGAAATTAGAAGGAGGGGATCCACGATTTTGTTTGCAAAATCCTAATGAAATCCCCCCGAACCCTCAAATCCCTAATGAAAACAAAAAAAATTCGGATTGGGGCGGAGACTTACACGCGCCAGCAGGGTGGGCCGCCGCCGCGCCATGCGGCGCCGCAGCCCCAGCGCGTTCCGCCGCCTCTGCGCGTTCCTCCGCTCCGCGAGCATGCGGGCGCCACGCGCCTGCTGGCCTGCTCCCGCGCGCTTGGCCGCTGCCTCTGCGCGCGCTCGCCCCCCGCTTCCCCGCCCGCGCGCCTGCTTCCCGACCGCGAGCTCCAGCTCGCCTTCCGCCGCTGCGCCTGCGCGTGCTACCAGGCCTTACCGCCGGGTCGCCTCTCTGCGCCAACGGGGAGCGCGCATGCGGCCGCAGTCCTGCGCCGATCCGGAAAATACGGGGAGGTTTTGCGGATGAGAGGTGGAGCAAAATTTTCGGAAATGGGGAGCGCAGATCCGGCCGATTTTTTTGGGGCAAATGAAGTAAAGTTTTGACTGAGCGCAGAACCGAGTTTTCAAGTCCGGCCCTGGGGATTTTGGCGTCCGCAAGCCGAGCCGATCACTTTGGGCTGGGGTTAGCAGGCCGCGCCAGCGCTCATGGGCCGCACTCATGCCCATTTCGCTGTGTCTGGTAACTAGTACTTGAGATGCAGCTTGCTGTGCAAGGTGAAGTCTCTTGGTCTGGCTTCCATGTAGTTATACATGCAGTTCATTCGAGAGTTGGGGTTCTTGGGCCTCGTTCATGAAAGCTGCTGTGTAGAACGTGGTAATGGGCATTGTGGTTACTGCTTAGTTGTCGATCACCAGAACTCGAGAAATGTGGCTGCGCATGCAATTGCACATTGCTTTGTTTACAATTCCAGATAGTCTGGTTTGGGGATAGATATTGGGTGGAGACGAGGGTATCTTGATATGCATTCTTGATGTCCTCTATTGTGGAATGTACTGAGATTTACGTATGTATGTTTATGGCTACAATCATGTAGTGTGATTATGTGGGGGTGTGTTCAATTGTTGTGATTAGCTACATGCTTGTGATCAGTGGCGAAGCCAGGAATAAAATGGAGGGTGGGCTGAATCATTTGTTGGACTAAACTAAGTTGACACTAATATAGTCTTTTACTCTTATAGAATTTTAATTTCACATAGAAATAACACAATTGAAGACAAACAACGTAAAAAAGAGAAATACAAAGTACATACCTCGACAAAAGAAAGCGCATACCCAAGAATATATAATTATTCTACCATAAGTGCGGAGTAGCAATAAGTCACCTGTGTACGAAACATATAAAAATTAGTGATATAATATAAAATTGTGAATGACAATGAAAATTTAAATCATATGAAACATACCACAAATAAGCTAATTTGAATCACGAGACAAATTTGAATCACGGGGCAAATGCATTCTACGCGACTTCATGCCTTGGAAGCGGTTTATGATCTTATCATCGTCAATGCTTTTAAAGATCTCTCGCTCAGTGTAGCACACCATCAAGTCATTAAGCCATTCATCCGCTACCTTATTGCGCAAATCTGTTTTGATAATATTCATTGCTGAAAATATTCTCTCAACAGATGCCGTTGCCACCGGAAGTATTAATGTCAACTCGATGAGGCGATATACCAACGGAAAAGTTCTATCTTTTCTTGTTTGAACCATCAACTGAGCAAGCTTTGATATATCATGACATCCATTGAATTCTTCACTTCTTCTAATGTTGAGAATGAAGGTTTGAAGTTGATTTCTTAACAAAAGCCGATCAGCATCCGTGAAATCATCAGCATAAATCTCAGCAAGTCGAACAAATTTATTAACATCAAACTTAGAGAAGGAGTTGCTTGGATCAAGACAAGACATGCATACCAATAGCTCTGAGGAAACTTCGTTGAATCGATGATTCATCTCGTTCATAATTGCATCAATAGCAACATTGAAAATGTCAACTTTGTAATAATGATATTGAGTCACTTTATGTTTCCGACGTACTGATTTACCTATAACTCCAATAGGATCTTCCATATTTGGCACATCAATCTCATAGGTTTCACAAAAGCTTTTGACTTGGTTGAACAATAGCTCCCACCCATTATCTCTCATATCTTGAAAACGTTCTTTCACATCCTGTAACAAGCCCATAGCTTCAACAATATCTTGATGCTTCCTTGAAAAGAAAACAATAGAAACAAAAGGCGGCATCCTTTTCCACACTATATTCCAACCAATCAAACTTCTTATACCATGATTCTTGAAAAGATCGCGACACTTTGCCATCTAAAGTTTGTGGAAATGAATGTCCAATTACTCGAGTAGGACCATTAAGTAAATATGCCCTTCTCACTTGATCTCTAATTTCGTTAGCATAATCTTCAATTGGTATGCGAAGCGCCGGATCAGCAATAATTTCATTTGGATTAAATTCTAGTCAAAGCTTTTTTGGTTGAGTTGTACTCTCATCGATTGGATGAAAACTATTTGAATTGCTTACAAAATAGTTGCACAAAGTTCGTTTCTCCATTATAGCAAAATCTACAAATAAATTATTAACTTTTGTTAATACATAATTATACACAATTAGTATTTAAGTATTTAAAAAAGATAAAAATTCTTACCACTTTCTTGAGCTCAGGCCGACGGCCACCCATCAGCCACTCACCGAGTTAAAGTGCTAACGCCACGCCAACGCCCAGATCCCCACTCTCGGTCTCTCACTTTGTCCTCACTCCTCGGCCCCCACGCAGTCCCACCTTTACGCGACCGCTGTCTTCCTCCTCCCTCACTCCTCGGCTCAAGCGATGCCAAGCGCGCGCTGCCTCAATCGCGCGCTCGCCTCGGCCAGTCAGCCCCCCACGGCGCTGCGCTCGCTCCTCGCCGCCCCTGCGCCCGGCGGCGGCGGCCGGCTCCACTGCCTCCTGCTGCGCTCTCCTCGGCCCGGCCGCTCCCTGCGCTCGCTCGCTCCCGCGCCCGGCCGCTCCTGCGCCGCGGGCGGCGGATCTACTCTCGACGGCCCGCGCGCCGCCCTCACGCCCGGCGGCTCCCTGCTGCGGCCGCTGCGCGGATGGCGATTCGCTCGCCGGCGTCCGCGGCGCGCCCTCGCTGCCCCGTGCCGGTCGGCTCCTGCCCCTACTGGATGGCGGATCTGCTCGCCTCCGGCCCCCACGGCCGCGAGTCGGCTTGTGCCGTAAAGATCCGATTGCTAGTACAGGGTGAAATGGTATAGCAATAGTATGTGTCTATGTGAGATGATGTTTTAGTGGGCTGTGTGATGTTTTGTTGGGCTTCTAAGGACAGTGGGCCGGGCCGCCGGGGTGTGCCATGTGCAGCCCGGGGGGTTCCCTGCGATCGGGGCAGGGTAGGCTCGAGCCTTACCAAGCCTGCCCCTTGGCTTCGCCCCTGCTTGTGATTATAATGGTATAAGGAGAAAATTGGGTTGATGCAAAGTTTAAATGTTGCAGCTAGTTGGTTCAAATGTATCTGCTCTGCCAGATGTATTGTATTCATAGACCCTTTGAACATTCCACCTTATGATGATGTATACTCGATGATTAATTACGGTGTATACATTTTTGCTTTTATTTAGTCAATTTTATGTATACTGGTTAATTAATTAATTACAGTGCAATATTTCATTTACGTTTTGTACACTGTTTTAGTACCTTTTAAGATGACTAATTACAGTGTATCTTTAGTCAACCTTTTGTGCACTGTTTAATTAATTTCAGCTGGCTAATTGCAGTGCTTTATTTAATTTACCTTTAAGTGCACTGTTTTAATTATTTATCAGCCGACTACTTATGATGTATCATTACCACCCTTTCGGCAATTATGAATTTTGTTATGAATGATACAGCAATAAATTGTGTCTTTTATTGCTTCAATTAGGCAATTATGAATGATAACATTTAAAGCTTTTCGGCAATTATGAATTTTGAATGTTACAGCAATAATTTTTGGCAATAATTTATTGCTTCAAATGTCTTTTGTTATGTCTTTTGGAAATTATAAATTGTGCCTTTAAGCTTTTATTGGAAATTATATCTTTTGTGATGTGGATTTCGGCTTTTGACATTACCACATTATTGTGTATTGCCTCTGATTAAAATTGAACCAACGAGACATTTTAATCAGAAATTTATGTTTTATTTGGCATAATGTATGCATATGATTACTTTCGGACCAACGTTGACTGTAATCATATGTCGCTATAAGAAGATTAATTTTTGGCTAATCAAAAACCAGAGAATTTTTTCTTTAATGAGACGCTACATTCTCCCCCTCGAAATGTGGCCTAAACGACAGTGCCACAGTTTCGAAGAAGTCTCATCATTATTATTATTTTTATTGCTGAGCATCACAAAACTACAGTTCTAATTCATGTCACCGTTGGGTAGAAAATGAAAAGATCTGATAATTTTTATGGCGACATATGATTACAGTCAACGTTGGTCGAAAAGTAATCACATGCATACATAATGCCAAAACAAAACATAACATACATAAATAGTTCTAATCCACATCACTGTTGGGCAGAAAAATGGAAAAGAACTTGACATTTTATGTGGAACATATGATTACAATTAACGTTGGTCAGAAAGTAATCATATGCATATATAATGCCACAATAAACATAACATCTTAGATTAAAATGTCTCGTTGGTTCAATTTTAATCAGAGATAAACATAATAATGTGTGACAATGATACATCATAAATAGTCGTCTTAGAAAGGTAATGGAAACAGTGCTCAAAACGTTGACTAAAGACACACCATAATTGATTAGCCAAAAATTAATCTTCTTATAGCGACATATGATTACAGTCAACGTTGGTCCGAAAGTAATCATATGCATACATTATGCCAAATAAAACATAAATTTCTGATTAAAATGTCTCGTTGGTTCAATTTTAATCACAAAGAGAGGAGATTGACTATAATGACATCTTTTCTCCTGTCTCGACTAAAGATTCTTTTAGAATTGTTATGTCACTTGTAGCTCATTATGATTTAGAGCTACATCAGATGGATGTTAAGACGGTTTTTTCTTAATGGCGACTTGCAAGAGAATATTTACATGGCTCAAACGGAAGGTTTTGTTGTGGAAGGCAAGGAGCACATGGGATGTCGAGTTAAGAAATCCATTTATGGCTTAAAACAAGCATCGAGGCAGTGGTATATCAAATTCAATAAGATTATAAGAAGTTTTGGTTTTAAGAAAAATGAAGTTGATAACTGCATATATGCTAAGTTCAAGGGGAGTAAATTCACCATCTTAGTACTATATGTCGATGATATCTTATTGGCCAGCAGTGATAAGGATATGCTGTTTGAGACCAAGAGATTTCTTTCATCCAATTTTGATATGAAGGATCTCGGTGATGCCCCTTATGTTTTTTGGTATTGAGATTCACCGAGATCGGTCCAAAGGAATATTAAGTTCATCTAATGTTGATATGAAGGATCTTGGTGATACCGCTTATGTTCTTGGCATTGAGATTCACCGAGATCGGTCCAAAGCAATATTAAGTTTATCTCAGAAGGCATACATTGACAGAGTACTGAAGAGATATAATATGCATAAGTGCTCTGGCTCGCCTGCTCCTATTGTCAAGGGCAATAAGTTTGAGACATTTCAATGTCCAAGGAACCAATATGAAACTGATCAGATGAAGTCAGTTCCTTATGCTTCAGCTGTCGGAAGCATTATATATGTTCAAGTATGCACGTGCCCTGATTTAGCTTTTGTAACCGGGATGCTTGGCAGATATCAGTCAAATCCAGAACCGGACCACTGGAAGGCCGTTAAGAAAGTCTTGCGCTATATGTAAGCTACTAAGAATTTCATGCTCACATATAAGTTTTCTGATAACCTTGAAGTTATTGGTTATTCAGATTCAGATTATGCGGGATGTGTTGATACTAAGAAATCAACGTCAAGTTATATCTTCACACTCGCTGGAGGAGCTATCTCGTGGAAAAGCTCCAAACAAACCCTTACGGCATCTTCAACGATGCAAACTGAGTTTATGGTATGTTATGAGGCTACCGGGCAGGCTGTATGGCTTAAGAACTTTATCCCGAGACTTAGAGTGGTAGACAGCATCTCTAAACCACTCACCACATGCTCGCGATAACGAACCCGATCTTTTATGCAAATAACAACAAGTCAAGTGGTGCTGCCAAACACATTGACATTAAGTATCTTGTTGTGAAAGATAGAATCCAGGATCAAACCATTAGTATCAAGCATATAAATATTAAGTTAATGCTTGTGGATCCGCTTACTAAAGGCTTACCACCCAATATTTTTCGTGATCATGTTGCCTGCATGAGTTTATTGGAAAGCCTCTGATTCTGGATAAAAGGACCTTAAAGTAAACCAACTCCCATTAAGTATAATGCATATCCACTTCAAGATGGAATAGTACACTATAGGTACTGGGGTTGTATGACACTTCATTGGCCATGCAACACATTGTCTTGGTATGCTGTTTCATTGAGAATGGACTTATGATGTTAGCCTTACGATCAAAGGGGAGAATGTTGGGTTGATCTCGGCTAACCGAATCCGAGTTTTAAGGGAGACAAAGTCTCCACTCGCGCCTTGATCGGAGGCGTTTTCCAACTGCTATTTTTGGTTTGATCCCGGTCACCGAGCGCTATAAATGAAGGGGATACAGCAGGCTAAGACACGACAGTTATCTCAAGCCCACGATATCCCACACAGACCCGATCCTTTTGGCGCGCTCAGGTGAACGAAGACCAGGCCATCTTCGTCCCCGTCCACGGCCGATCACCTCTGCCTCACAACCGCGAGTCTCGATGGCCTCTCCGACTTCGGGTAATACTTCCGCACTTACGTCCTATGTGTTCTTGTTTGATCTAGGGTTAATGGATATTGTTCATGTTCAAGTTTTATCACCTGGCCCATGTTAACTAAAACATATATCATGCAACCTTAATGCAATGACCCAGATTACCCTAACTCAATTCATGACTTAAACCCCAAAATCTTCAATTTCTGCACAAAACTAATCATACCAAAATGCGATCTTTGTAAAATCAAATAACCACTCCATAAACATTGCAATGGTTTATCACAACATTAAATAGGACTTTCTCATATGGTCCTTCGCAAGAACAATGTAAAATTTGTTTTATTAGACAATGTTGTTTAATTTACACGAGCTAGCAGCTGAACAAAACCACTAAGCATATACCGTAAAACAGCCAAGCGATTAACTCACAGGACATGATACATTACAGTATATATGTGTGTATATATATATAGAGGAAAATGTTACAGTACTTTTGGGAGTACCTACTCTTGCTTGCATCTCTGCCACCTCGACGATGAGTATAATCCCGCAGGCGTGCTATTGGGTTGCAACGCTGGACCCATTTTAGTTCTTCTGAATTAAAAATAAATTCAAATAAATCTGAAAAATGTAGTTGGCCTCCATCGTGCCGTGCACTCACCTCGCACTGCTTTCCAGTGGCGGTGTCGCCTAACTCCTTGCATCTTGTGGCCAACTGCGGTGACAAATGGTCGTGGGCGTCTTCCGTTGCAAGCCGCAGCAGAAGAATCGTCCAGTTCTCGTCGCAGGTCCACAAACTCCACAACTGCGGTGACAAATTAACCGATCACAATGTTCTTTGACATATTGGGCAAGAATACAACAGGAGGGAGGTCGACACAAGGACCAAAAACTCCACTCCAGGGAGGCAGCTGCAATGTTGAAGCACGTAGCAGGCTAGAAGCACGGGCAGGGGAACCGAACGGAGACCCATGGACGGATGCTTGAGGGCTTTCATATTGGTTTCTGTTGGTGAATTTTAGTTGAAAATAAATAGTAATAACTAAAAAAAATAGTTATTAGAAGAAGTGGACGAACGGTGAAAAAAATAAGAAAGAGATACGTGCGCATGACGGAAGCGAGAGAAGTAGGATACACGATGCACCCTGACCCTCTACCTTATCGTCGGAGTGAAACGGTGGTGAGAGAAATGGAGAAGTCACTTGAAACGGTGGTAAGAGAAATGGAGAAGTCACTTCAAAAAGTCAGGTATTCGTCTTGACTTCTCTAAACAGAAGCCAAAAATCAAAGTAAATACAAATGAGGCCTAAGGCCCGTTTCAAACAACGATGGTTTTTGAGCCGTTTGAAACGCGATGTCTTTTTAATGTGGTTTTTTCTCTTTCTTTTGCATTATCCGTAGAGGTATAATGGTACTTTTATTTTTTTATTTTTCTTTAATTAAATACATATAAAAGATAGTATCTGCTGTAGTATCATTTCAACCAAAAGTCATAACCGTTCGGAAAAGAAGTTAGTGTTTGAGGTTCAAGTTTGGGTTCTAATCGACTTTGGAGCGCCTCTGCTTAAAATGATTCAACCAGTAGATGTGTAGTACTTGGTTACATGCCGTTCAATAATACCAGCAGATTGTAACGTTAGATTAATCAATTATATATATTTGTGATACTACTTGAGCATATATTCGTACATTATGTGATTCTCACATATTTTTATCTTATAGCAGAACGAGAGCATGCAACTATCTGACTGTAAAACGTTTTTCGATGTGCTAGTAGAATGGTCTATATCTTCAAATTGATAGCAAACGAAGCTGATGACATGCTCAAGTTTGTTCCACGGACACGGAGGTCTCGGACAAATTGGAGTGGGGCAGGGATTAGGATCACCATGTTCACTGTGTAGTCCTGGTTCTGCATCAGCAGGAATCGAGTAGCAAAAAATGAGTCAGAATTCATTTCATATGTGTTAGCTTTTTTCTTCACATCATGTAGTGGCCGGGGCCCACAGCGCGTCCGATGGTCCTATACGCAGCGTCTGGACGAACGGGCTTGCTGCACAACACAAACAGCAGCAGCAAAACAGTTGGGAGGAGGCGAGTACTTGTTGTCGACATCTCACCACGATCAGATCGAGCTTCGCTTGCGTGCTTCAATGGAGAGGAAGAAACGCTACAATAGGGCAGATCAACATCGAATGGGAGTGACGCTATATATATATGCATGGAAGGCAATTCTTCTTGATGTGGTCGTGGACTTCGACTGTGGTCTGGCCTCCTTCAGTTTACGATGGCCAATGAGTGCTCCCTCTGTTCCATTTGGTGCCATTCTTTGCAGTTGGTCCCTGACGTGCAGTTTTAGATGCATGTAACAAAATTCTCAAATTTGACCATCAGTGTATCTAACAAAGTTTTCTAGATTTATAGTATGAAAATGACACTGATATATTTCCCTTATCAATTAGTGCTTTCCTAATTTTATAGTTCTATAATCCGTAATGACATTCTTTATGAGCATTTACCAACATATTACAACGAAAAATGACTCCCCTCCCTTCCTAAATAGGTGCAACTTGAATATGCGCAGTCAAACTTCTAAAACTGCTATGAAACTACAGATCTATGTCCAGTGATCTCTACTTACCAATATGGAGTTAAAGATAAGGCATGTCTTGGCGTGAAACCAACGGTGCAGTTTTCTACATGTACACTAGGACTAGCTAGTACTCCCCTGGCAGCGGGACAAAGGGCAACGACTGCTGACCCAAATACAAGCAATGATCCTGTATGCATTCCAAGAGCCAATGATACGGCAGGGCAAAAAAGTTTTCGGCACATGATCACGATTGTCACCATGTACTTGGCGACTACGGCGTGCCTCTGAGGCGCCAGGACGGCATGACATTGCATGTGGGCACTTTTCACTACTATAGAAATCATTATTACAAACAGTTCAAAAACGTCATCACAGATGGTTTTTTGAATCGTCTGAATTTATAGGTCAGTAATAATCAAAGATTATCACAGATGATTTGTGAGCCGTCTATGATCAATACAATACAGACGGTTTGTAACTAGAACCGTCTGTGAAAAATACTATCACAAATAGTTCTAAACAAAAACTGTCTGTGATACTCACACATCACAGACGGTTCTAAATAAAAACTGTCTGTGATATTCACACATCACAAACAATTCTATTTACCAACTGTCTGTGATACTTTCTTATCATAGACGGTTGGTAAATAGAACCGTCTATGATGTGTTAGTATCATAGATGATTTTTGTTTAGAACCGTCTGTGATAGTGAATCACAGACAGTTTGTACTACAAAATCGTCCATGATAGTTCATTCTATACGTAATTTTTTTTCTATTTTTCAGTTAGTCTCAGCAAATGTTAGCTATGCCTTTTGAAAAAAAGCGAAAACAAACAAATACAATATCAAACATAGCAGAGAACATTATATTTTCATTACAATCCACCATTACAATATCACAAGATTACAATCCACTATTACAACATCATATGATTACAATCCATCATTACAGTATCACAAAAAAATATAGCAGAGAACATTCCATTTACATTATACAATATAAACTGAGCAGCCTTAAACCCCACAAAGTAGCTCAAGTAGGCCTTTTTGGCGGCCCTAAACGCCACAAAGTAGCAACACAAAGTTACAAAATTAAATACTAGAAGAAACAATGCAGAGAGCCCTAACCACCAAGAGGTCAATCAAGGAGGAGGACAGTGAGGAGCCTGAAGAGATTTTGAGCGCATAAAGGGTAGAGGATGGGTTCAGGTGAGTATTTATAAGGGAGGGAGAGGTGGGACGATCTGTGGGGTATGGGTTAGTCGGTTTCTATTGGCTAGAATTGGGTTGGGGAGGATTGACGGCTCAACGGTCAGAGACCAATTTCATTCCTTCGAAAGCGGACCTAACTTTGTTTATTTTTTACGCTAGTACCCGACGCCGTCAACCCGCCGACACAGGAGGAGGAGGTTTCAGTCCCAGCTCAAGATTTACCAGAGTACTAGTTAGTCGAAATCCCCGAGTCGCAAGGCAAGTCGCATTATTCTTGATCATATTGAACCTATGTACATTAGTTCTTTAAATACGCAATATTTTATTACATTACTTTTCCATTATTACTTTATGTACAATTATATTCAGAATGCCATGCTTTAGTTATAACCTACCGCTGATAAAGAAACCAACTCTCGTTTTGTTGGCCATGCTCATTTGACAAACCCTAGTACATAAAATATAGACTTACTTGTATCACATGGTAGTATAGGAAATCATGTTTTATACTGTTAAGTGATCCGACGCTTGTCGGTAGGATTTGTGAAATAAAAACGGAGGATAAGGAATAGTCACGGGAAGCCATAAATTGGCCGGGTCCCCTGACCTTATCCTGAGAGGAGGAGGCATGAAAATGAGAAGATGCAGTACAGTGGTACTGGCTAGTGTCAGGAGATGCTAGCGGAGTTGCCTCGGTAAGTATGCAAGGACAAGACACTTATGCCTAATAAAGAACATAGCACCCGCTCAACCACAAGCGTTGATTCGTCAAACCTGGATTAGTAGCCACTCAGTTCGGTTGAACCTTTACTAGTAAAAGAAAAGAAATGAGAATGGTACAGTCAAGCTACAACAATAGATCCTCACAAAACAGGTCCCTCTTTCTGACGTTGGCCAGTCGGATCCCCGGGTTTGTGTTGGTGCCTAATCTATCGGGTAAAGGCTATAAGCAGAACTGGGTGAGCGAAAATCTTTGTTTTCTTGGTTCAGTCATGAGGATTAAGGAATCTTGTGGGTAAAGCTGAGCAGCTCTGCAGAGTGACATGCAATTGGTACTCGAGTACGCCGTGCTTCCAGTTAACGAAGCTATGTTTATTTGGGTGACTCCATTAATGAAGCATAAGTAGATTTGAGATGGTTTTGGTAATATGGAAAGCTAAAGGACCAAGTTTAAAACCCCAAATTATTAAGAAGTTTTCATTTGTTTCGTTTTAAACTTAAGATATTTATAAAAGCAAAACTGCATCCACATAAAATAATAGAACCATTATTTCATGCCCGTTGAACTCCCCTGCATGTAATTATTCAATATATTCCCGTGCAACTTGTTGAGTATGGTGGTTGTACTCATACTTGCTAAACAACATAAACAAAAATTGATCCGCAAGAGGTTGAGGTTTTTGAAGAAGCTGAAGACGACGGAGGTGCTTTCGACGAAGTTGACATTTGGTTTTAAAGGTTGTTCTCCGCTCAAGCTTGCCTGTGGCACCTTTTGTTTTATGTATTGTAAGGGCCGTCGCCAACTGCAAGACTTGGCTGTTTAAGCCTCTATATTGTAATAAAATCAGTTTGCACCCCTTTTAAGTAGGTGTTTGCAACGATGTACACTCAAATACAAGTACCTCGCAGTTGAACAATCTTGGGCAGCTGCGAGATGAACAGTATCGTACCGCCCCTGGAAATGGGGGTGTTACAGAGTGGTATCAGAGCAACGCTGCTTGACCGTAGGATAACCTTAAGTGTGATAGATTATCTACAAAATTTATTGAAAAACTAAAAAGGAGTTACATAAAATATAAGTATTATTCTGGTATTAACCCTTCTCGAATCTACTTTCTCTATATTAGTTCTCTTGTGAGTCAGTTTTAAATGTTGAAATGATTTTATTCCCTCTTATCTCAATATCAAAATGTCGATTTGTGCAGATGGTTCATTATATCCATTCAGATCCAGACATCCTCCGAGGATGGGCTGCTCTGTTATGGAGAATGCTAAAATATCTGTACGCCTCGGAGCGTCAGCGCCCTATTTTCCACTCAAGAGGACAGTTTATGGGAAAAATTTTTGTATCAATGGAAGGCTTGGATGACCTTGGAGCCGTTATCCCTGCGACCAGACATTCCAAGGAAGTTTATAGCATACCGTTTGGAGGAACCCGATGCAGTCCAAGACCTAGCCAGACAAGCGGTGCATCATCTACGACGGCAATATGAAGTTGAATTTGATGAGCCCCCATTCCATCTAATTCCACTAGAAGACGAAGATGGGCGTCATTATCTTGTCCCAGAGATGGACCCACATGAGGAGCCCCGCATTGATGAAGCTGCCAAGTATATTGGGTACCAGGAGGCCCAGTATGCAAGGTCAATAAATGAATGCCATGAAGCACAACACCAGTTGTATCAAATGCGCCAACAAGTGAAGATTTTAAAGAAGAGCCTGCAAAGATACAAGCAATTAGAAGATGGCGAAATGTCGGGATGCGACGAGTCGCCTAGCGTCCCCTCATCGTCCAAGAAGCCAAAGAGGATGACGGCACCTTAATACCGTCAATTCTTCCGAGGATCCACTTCCCAAGCCCCACCAGGATCGAATGTCAATCAACAAGAAGGCAAAGGAAAAGAATAGGTGATTGACGAAAATGAAGAAGAAGATGACCTAGAGGAAGAGGAAGAAGACCCGGAGATCAAAGTTCGGTATACGGCTAGCAATCCTCCATCAGATGAAGCAAACTAAGAGCTGAAGCGGTGTACCTGTAAATTACGATAGTATATAAGTAGAACCCTTTTGTAGTAGGCCCCTTTTTGGTTGTGTAACACAAGTTTGAATGTATGCCTCGTATGTATGGTGTATATCCAACTTGTTAATGAATAAAACTATGTGGTTTTACGTATGTTGATAATTTGTTTTGCTATGAGTATTCCTATGCAGTCTCATTCAAAAATCTTTATCTATCCCCTTTCACTTTGATTCCTTACCTTATTTCAATCTGTCTTAACTTAACCTCAAACTCTCACTTTCCTATCTGATTTACTAAAACTGTTGCAATGCTAATTCTGAATTCCATTGAACTTCAGATAATCATGGCTGGAAGTGGAACATCTGGACAAGGAAGCCCTCGCCAGGATGCGCCAAGGCAACCTAGTATAATGGATTTGCTAGCAAGAATGGAAGAAAACTGACATATGGCAGAAATGACTCAAACGAGAATGATGGAACAGCAAGCCAGAATGATGGAGCAGAATGCTAAATTATTAGAACAAATAGCTATAAGGAATGAAGCAGCACCAGTGTCTAATCAGCAACCAATGTCAAAGTAGAATGATTTCCAGAAAACTAGACCTCCTAACTTTTCTTCTTCGCCTGATCCTATAGCTGCAGAAGATTGGTTAAGAGATATTGAACGCAAACTCAAGACAGTGCAGTGTAATAACAAAGAAAAAGTCTTGTACGCCTCACACTAGCTACAAGGGCAGGCTACGGCATGGTGGATGAATTACCAGATGATGAATGAAGGCAAAGATACCACATGGGAAGAATTTGATGAGGCCTTTCGTCAAGCTCATGTTCCCACGGGCGTGATGGAAGCTAAAAAGCGTGAGTTCCTCGCACTCACTCAAGGTGGACGCACAGTGTTAGATTATCTGCATCAATTCAATTATCTAGACCGATATGCTCCAGAAGAAGTTAAGACTGAAGCTAAGAAAATGGAACGATTTGCGAAAGGATTAAATAAATCACTGAAGTATCACATCTCTGCCATGGATTTCAAGGATCTATCTGCTATGATAAATAAGTTGATCAAGTCTGAAGCAGCACAGAATGAGTTAGACGAATCCCGGAAAGGAAGGTTTGCTTAAAAAGCACCACAGACAGGCGTGTCACACAAGCGGATGTTCATACCTGCACAGCTAGGAGGCCAAAAGAAGAAGCGGACAGTACTTGTTCCAAGATCACAGTTCAAGACCAATCAAACGATGTCAAATGTCACACCATCCACTAGAGTGAAGTGTTTTATTTGTCAAGGAAATCACTACGCGACCAACTGCCCGACGAAATCTACGGAGTGCTTTCATTGTGGCTAATTTGGGCATTTTAGAGATAAATGTCCAAAAAGGAATTTGCCCTCTGAGGTTGCAAAGGCACAAGTGAAAGCGCAGTCTTAGCAAGTTTTCACTATACCTAAGCAAGAAGAAGGTGGTTAAGCACGTCGGTTCGTGCTGCGACCAACAGGCACTTCAGCTGGGTCATCGTCAACAACAACCCCCACAACTGAGAAAGAAAAGAATATTCTGAAGCCAATCCAAGGAAGGATAACTCATGTGTCAACAGAAGAGGTAGCTGGAGCCAACGATGTCATCGTCGGTACGTTTCTTGTACATTCAAAGCCTGCATTAGTTTTATTTGACCCTAGAGCTACACATTCGTTTCTTTCATTGGCTTTTGTGGTGAAAAATCATATACCTTTTACTGCTTTGCAAAGACCCTGTACTTTTCAAACACCTGGAAGTAGAATGGAATCTCGCTTCGGGTGTAACAGTGCGGAATTGGAAATTCAGGGAATTAAGTTTAAAACTAGTCTGATGTTATTAGAGATGAAAGGACCGGATACCATTCTGGGAATGGATTGGTTGACAACATATAAAGCTAAGGTGGATTGTGAAAGTAAATCGGTTACTTTAACCAATTCTGAAGGACAGCAAGTAACAGTGAAAACGGATCCAGCTTTAATTGAAAAGATGAAATCAAGTGTACACAATATAGTAGTGGAAGGAGTGTCACAGGTACCAATAATTCAAGAGTACCCAGATGTGTTTCCGAAGGAGTTACCCGGAAAGCCACCTGATAAACCGATAGAACTTGCTATTGAACTAGTACCAGAAACCAAGCCAATAACAAAGCGCCAATATCGCATGTCAGCTCAGGAGTTAAAGGAACTTAAGAGTCAGATGGATGATACGATAGAAAAAGAGTTTATAACACCCAGTGTATCCCCTTGGTCAGCCCTTGTATTATTTGCTAAAAAGAAAGACAAAAGTCAGAGGATGTGTGTGGACTATCGAGGATTAAATGCAGTGACCATTAAGAATAAGTATCCGTTACCAAGAATCGATGATTTGTTTGATCAGCTTAAAGGAGCTAAAGTATTCTCGAAGATTGATCTTCGATCAGGATATCACCAGCTTAAAATTCGAGAACAGGACCGTGAGAAGACAGCCTTCACCACAAGATATGGATTATTTGAGTTTACGGTTGTACCATTTGGTCTGACAAATGCCCCTGCATATTTTATGAATCTGATGAACCTGGTGTACATGGAACAGCTTGACCGTTTTATAGTGGTCTTTATTGACGATATACTGATTTATTCCAAGACAGAGGAAGAACAATGCCAGCATTTACATATTGCCCTGAGCAAGTTAAGAGAGCATCAATTGTATGCTAAATTCCCTAAATGTGAATTATGGATGAAAGAGATTGCATTTCTCGGCCATATTATTACAAAAGAAGGGGTGAAAGTAGACCCTGAAAAGGTTAAGGCAGTAATGGAATGGAAGCAACCAACGACGGTAACTGAAATTTGAAGCTTTTTGGGACTAGCAGGGTATTACCGTCGATTTATAGAAGGATTTTCAAAAATATCAAGACCTCTCACACATCTGCTTAAAAAGGAAGTTTCTTTTCAGTGGACCGATAAATGTGAAGAGAGTTTTCAAGAGCTGAAGACAAAGTTAACTACAGCACCAGTCCTTATACTACCCAACCCCGAGAAAGATTTTTAGATCTATTGTGATGCTTCGAAACAAGGACTTGGATGTGTGTTAATGCAAGACAGAAGAGTAGTGGCTTATGCATCACGACAGTTACGACCTCATGAGGTGAACTATCCGACACATGATTTGGAATTGGCAGCTCTAGTACATGCGTTGAAAATATGGAGGCATTACTTGTTAGGGAACCACTGTGAAATCTTTTCAGACCATAAGAGTCTGAAGTATATATTTACCCAACCGGACTTGAATCTACGACAGCGAAGATGGCTAGAGTTGATTAAAGACTATGATATCGACTTACAGTATCACTCTGGAAAGGCTAATGTTGTAGCGGATGCCTTAAGTCGAAAATCGCATCATGGAATAGCATCCATTATGGAATATCCTAATCAGTTACAAGAAGAAATCCAACGGTTGAATTTGCAAGTAGTAGAACAAGGATATATAGCGGCCCTGGAAATACAACCGACATTAACGGATCAAATCAAGACAGCTCAAGACAATGACACAGAAATACAGGAACTTAAAAAGAAGAGTCAGGAAGAAGGTTCAACAGAGTTCACTTTAGATGAACAAGGGATCTTAAGGTTTCGTGGACGTCTCTGCATACCTAATAATGAAGAATTAAAGAATTTAATCCTACAAGAGGCTCATTCATCCCAATTCTCTATACACCCTGGAGGGACTAAAATATACCAAGATCTAAAGAAGAGGTATTGGTGGAGTAAAATGAAAAGGGAGATAGCTGAATATATCGCACGTTGTGACGTGTGCCAGAAGATTAAAATAGATCATCAGAAACCATCAGGGCTGTTATAACCATTGCCAGTACTGGAGTGGAAATGGGATGAGATTGGTATGGATTTTATTACAGGCTTCCCAAGATCCAAGGATGGATATGATGCTATTTGGGTAATCGTAAACAGACTGACGAAGGTAGCACACTTCATACCAATAAAGCAGACATATGGCAAAGATAAGTTAGCCGAATTGTATTTGACTAAGATTGTAGTATTACATGGAATACCAAAAAGGGTAGTCTCAGATAGAGGAGCACAGTTTATATCCACATTCTGGAAGAGATTGCATGAAGCCATGGGGACAGATTTAGCTTTTAGTATAGCATACCACCCGCAAACTGGAGGACAGACAGAACGAGTAAATCAGATACTCGAAGACATGTTAAGAGCTTGTGCCATTGTTTACAGAGTAACCTGGGATACATGCTTGCCATTTGCAGAGTTTTCATATAACAATAGCTATCAAGCCAGTATTAAGATGTCACCTTTTGAAGCCTTATATGGAAGGGAGTGCAGGACACCATTAAATTGGACAGAGGCTGGAGAACGACAACACCTAGGTCCACAGATTGTACAAGATGCAGAAGCTCACATCAAGATCATTCGAGATAATGAAAATAGCCCAAAGTAGGCAAAAGAGTTATGCGGACACCCGCAGGAAAGACCTAAGCTTTGAAATCGGGGACTATGTGTACCTTAAGGTCACACCCTTCAAGTCCATAAAGAGGTTTCAAGTGAAAGGAAAATTAGCCCCAAGGTATGTTGGACCTTATGAGGTTATTGAAAGGATAGGCGAGGTAGCCTACAAGTTGCAATTAACATCAGATTTGACAAGAGTGCACAATGTATTTCATGTGTCACAGTTACGGAGGTGCTTACATCAACCTGCAGAGCAAGTCTCGACAAAAAAATATAGATTTACAAAGTGACTTGACCTATCCAGAGGAACCTTTACGAATCTTGGAAACTACAGAAAGGCAACTGAGGAGCAAAAACATCAGATTCCATAAAATTCAATGGCAGAATCATACTGAGGGTGAAGCGACGTGGGAGAAGGAATCAGACTTGCAGCAAGAATTTCCAAACCTGCTCCTTGAGCCCAGTGAATCTCGAGGCCGAGATTCCTCTTAAGGGGGTAGGTTGAAACAAAACTGAATTTTCAAAAAAGTTTCAAAATCTTGATTTCTTGCTTTTCTTGGATCTTTGCCAATCCTTGGCCTTTCCAGCTCAAATCTGCACCTGACCCAACCCAACCTAGCCCAAAATCATTGCCGCCATCGCTGCTGCTGCTTTCGCGCGGATTACTGTAGCGCGTCCGAAAATATCAGCCACCGCCTTTGGAACCCGCCACCTCGCGCCCTCTCGCGCCTTCCACTGCAATCCACAGCATTCCACCCGAGTCAAGCGCCGTACAAACATCTGCCACTGCCTCTGACACCCCGAGACACCTCCCCAACCAGGCATCGCGCCGCCCCGTCGACATCGGCCGCCATCACCCGATTCTTCCCTCCCAAGCTGACAGCCTCCCTCACAGTCGACCTGACCCCTCTGACACTTTTGACTGCCGCCAAATCCCCTTTGACAGCGACTGTGACGTCTTCGAACTGATCGACGTCCATCCACAAGTCTTGTTCGGAGAGCTCACGATAATTGACGGATTCTACAGCCTCGTTCCCGAAACAGATGTGCAATGGGTACAATTATATATATTCCAAATCTACCGGTGGCGAAATTGAAAATTAGTTGCCCTCTACCGAATTCGATTGGATTGGATTTGGAAACCCTCGTCAATTCCTGAATCTAGCTAGCATTGATCACTTCAAAATCAAGCAGCCAATTAGAAACAGCTTGTGAGATAACGTGTCATACACAATGTATTAACCGATCGCAATGTTCTTTGACATATTGGGACAAGGACCAACAAGTCTCCAGGGAGGCAGCCGCGATGCTGAAGCGCGTAGCAGGCTAGAAGCACTGGCAGGGGAACCGAAAGGAGACCCCTTGACAACTGGTTAAAACTAGCTACGACTTGACTGGCTTCCGGAGGAAACAAGTCATTTGGAATTCGTTGGATTCTTAATGTAATTTTTATAATTGCATTAGCCATATTGATATAATGGTGTTTTTTATTTGTTACTATTTTTCTTTATTTTTATTAATTAAATACATCAAAAAAAAAAACTAACAAACACTACAGTATCATTTCAGCCAAAAGTTAAAAGCAAAAAACTACAGCACTTTAGAAAAGGGGCCAGTGTTCGAGGTTCAAGCTTGGGCTTTGATCGACTGTGGAGCGCCTCTGCTGATCCTATTCAAAAGTGTTGTGACAAAATACAGACGGTTGTAAATAAAAATCGTCTGTAATAGTTTCATAAACGGTTCTAACTAAAAGCTGTCTGTGATAATAAACAAAACACAGACGGTTGTACATAAAAACCATCTATGATATTTTATAGACAATTCTAATTAAAAGTCATCTGTGATAATAGCAGATATCACAGACAGCTTTTAAACTTAACCTCTGTGATAGTTTCAGAGACGGTTTTTATCATGAACCGTTTATGATAATTAAAGCACAGACGGCTCCATATGAACCGTCTATGATAAGATGTCCAGTATAGTTTGTTTTGTAGTAGTGAGCAGGGACTGGTTGAAAATGTAATATAAAGGTTAGCTTTTCCAACGTTTTTTGGAGTCATTGTGCTGGCTCTGTGGGTCATCAAGAGGGATTGCGTTCTGGTAGATGTTTTGTTTAGAGATTTTTTATGGTATATTGTACTAGCAATAGAAGATGACCGAATAAGTTAGATCTAACCATTCATTTCATAGGAGTAGCGTGGACTTTTTCTTGAGCCTAAACTAGGTCCAATCAAACTCTGAAAAAGTTAAAACTCCAAAAAAAATTAAATTCAACTTCAATTTAACTAGTTGAGCTTATTTCATAGTATTTACTCACTATGGTCACATTAAATTTAAAAGTAGTTCAAACTAGTATGATCTGAATTCAAAACTCACATGGCGTATAATATATTAAGGGTATAAAAAATTTTCATAATTGAACTCTAAATCTTTTATCAATCATTCATATGTATCAGATGATTCTTGATATGAGTGTCTAGATACCCAGGTGCATTCTGTAATTTACTAGATAGATGGATAGATACATATAGATACATACTGCACGCGCGCGCACGTGTCCCTAAAAAATAACATGATAAATATCAAACTTTATGCATGTTATAGTACACTAGCATGATAGACAGTAACAAGGCTCGGAAGACCTCAGTCGAGAACAAGCCCTTAAAAGCTTGGGCCATATGTCGCTCGTGTGACCGATCAACTCTGTTTGAATTAAATTTGTGCATATACATTTTCAACATCAAGGACGTGCATGTATCTGCTGGTAGAATCATAGATGTTACATCCTTCACTCCCAGCAGGGACTGGCTGAAAATCTAATATAAAGGATATATAGCTCTTCTTGCGTTTTTTGGGAGTAATTGTGCTGGCTCTGTGGGTCATCGAGAGGGGTCGCGTTTCTGGTAGATGCTTTGTTTAGATAATTTTTACGGTATATTGTATTAGCAGTAGAATATGACGGAATAAATTAGATCTAACTATTCATTTCTTAGAAGTAGCGTTGATTTTTTCTTGAATCTAAAGGCCCAAGCAATCTCCAAAAAATTAAAATATATTTGAGATATCGAGCTCTAAAAAAATTAAATTTAACTTTAATCTAACTAGTCCAAGGTAGTTTCATGCTATATACTCACTAGCTATAGTCACATTAAATTTAAAAGTTCAAAACTCAAATAGCATAAATATATCAAAAGTATAAAACATTTTCATACTCAAGCTCTAAATTTTTTATCAACCATTCAAATATATGTGAATATTTAAGCATCTAGCTACGCCATGTAATTTACTATATAGGTAGATAGATAGACACAGCGCGCGGGCACGCACACAAGGAAGAAGTGTCCCTAAAAGAGAGCCTGATAAATATCCACTTTATGCATGCTACACTACACTAGCATCATGGATGGTTAGGACCTTTCATGAAAGGCGGACAGCAAGCCCCTCCTGGATGGTTACAACAATTAGACTTGGAATGCGCCGTAGAAGAACAAGCCCCTCCGCTTGGGCCATAGTCGCTACCGCCTAATCGGCCTGCACAAGAATCCGAAAGCAAACAAAATATGAAGATATATTTGTCACACGGCTCAGTTGTAATTGACACCGTACCATACCATGCATCCAACCGATCGAGCAAACAACAGAGAAGCTAGCTTAAACACTCAGGGTTTGGTTAAACACTCAGAGCAAGTAATTCTTTTAATTATTACAAGGATTCACGAAATAGGTAAATCATCATAGTTTACAAGTACAAAAATGACTGCCAAATTTGAATTTTTAAACTTTAAAGGTAAAAAGAGTCCCCAACCACTACTAAAAGAAGGTGTACGCAGATAGCCTAGCGGTAGGAGCAATACAAAAAGAAGGTGTTTGCAGATAGGACAACAGAGAGTAAAGTTATTCACGTACAAGCTACATGCTTACTCTCCGATCTTGCGAGCGCCAATAGTAGGATCACCAGCAACAAAGCTGACAGTACGCAAGTCCTACTGCACATGATGGTCTCTCTCCGAGCTTCTCAATCGAGCGCCGTGCTTCTGCAGAAGGACTACTGCATGCCACAGTTTACATATGCGTGGCATAGCTCAACAAATACTCATCGCCGTCTTACGTGTCGGGGTAAAGTCGGTCAACCCAACAAATACTATTTTATTCTGTATACCGACAGAATTCAAATATTTAAACTATAAGTTATCAGCCTAAAAAATACACAGACATATCGTGACGCGAAACCAACGGACCAGTTTTCTATATGTATATTAGCACTAGCTAGTACTCCCCTGGCTACGGGACAAAGGGCAACGACTGCTAACCCAAATACAAGCAACGATTCATGTGCACATTTGCATATTACGTGTGGCCACTTTTCCACACATGATGCCAAATTCATATTCATACTCACATCAGGTGCGGTCTTGTTGGCGTATTGGACGCCCCTATACTCCTTTCTGTTTCTCTCCCTTTAATGATTATGTAAGCAAAGCTCCTTAGTTTGTTATGAAAATTCCCGTAGATCGTCAATGGCGCAAATACGGATCAAGTGGAAATTTATCAAGCACAACAGAGAGTAAAGTTATTCACGAACAGAAGAGGAGCTTACGTACACGGCGGACCATGACGTGCAGATTTATCATAGTAGTCATGGAAGGCCGCCACCGGCAGTAGTAGGATCACCAGCAAGAAAGCTGAGAGTAAGCAAGTCCTACTCCACATGATGGTGTCTCTCCGAGCTTCTGAAACTACTACTGCATGCCACAGTTTATATATGCGTGGCATAGCCCAACAAATACTCATCGCCGTCCTACGTGTCCGGTTAAAGTCGGTCAACCCAACGAAAAATCCAAACCACCTCCCCTAAGGGGGTGATCGGAACTGTTGAGGAACTCTCGCTGGCGATCAGTCCGAGCGATTCCTCTGCTTAGAATAAGAACGAATCAATCACAGAAACACAGAATAATAGATTGAACACAGAGAGGTAGAGAGAACTCCTGGTCTTTCTTTATTGCTTCATATGCATTGGGTACAAAATCAGCCATATGGCTCTCTATTTATAGGGGGTGGGATGAGGTGCCCATTATGGATAAGGACTCGTTTAAACGGAGAGGATCCGTTTAAGCGGGATCCTATCTTTAGTTTCCCAATACTCCCCCTTGGGCACTCATCCGACATACTCATGCCTCATTAAAACTCCATAAAAATCCAGTGGGAAAAATTTGGAGAAAGAGTACATGATGCATGTTATGCTGCGATTGCACGAATTGCCTCATTAAAAACCTTGATCGAGAAACTTCAGGAAAACTCGTTAAGGGAAAAAGAGTACAATTCACCCAGTTTCATTTAGCCTTCAGGACTTTTATCCTCTGGGTACTTGATCTTCAGGATCAAGATTTACTAACGAGCTTGAGATAATTCTCCCCCTGAATTCTGCACTTCTCTAAGTCCCATCATACCAATCCCTCGCACGCACCTTTCAAAACTAGATGCGGGGAGGGACTTTGTGAATAAATCTGCTAGATTTTCACAAGACTTAGTGTGCAGTACTTTAATCTCGTCCATCTTTTGCAATTCATGAGCATAGAAGAACTTGGGGTTTATATGCTTTGTGAGATTACTCTTCACATAGCCCGTTTGTACTTATACAACGCAAGCGGCATTATCTTCATAGATAATAGTGGGGGTTTGCACAATGTTCATCCCACATGACTGCTGGATGTGGTGAACCATTCGGCGTAGCCAAGCGCATTCATGTGCGGCTTCATACAGCGCTATTATTTCTGAGTGGTTCGTCGAGGTAGCTACAAGGCTTTGCTTAGACGATTTCCAGGAAATTGCAGTTCCACCACACAGGAATACATAGCCTGTTTGTGACTTTGCGGTATGCGGGTCAGACAGGTACCCAGCATCTGCATAGCCAATCAAGTTCAGATCTTGATTCTTTCTATAGAACAAACCAAGATCCTTGCTTCCTTGGAGATATCGGAAGATGTCCTTTATGCCCTGCCAATGCCTTTTGGTGGGCTCTGCACTATACCTTGCTAATAGGTTCACGGCAAAGGCAATATCCGGTCTAGTGCAGTTCGCTAAGTACATGAGTGCTCCAACTGCACTCAAGTATGGGAATTCGGTCCCGTGACTTCCTCCCCTCTTCCCTAGGTCGGAAAGGATCTTTTCTTCTGTAAAGATCTCCGATCATCGGTACTTTGATGGGAATGCTTTCTCAAAGCCGAATCTTTCTAGCACCTTCGGGTGTAGGTCGACTGATGTACTAAGACTCCTCCGAGACATGCTCAAGTCAGTAGGCCTAAGCGAACTTGGTCTTGCCCAAGTCTTTCATTTCAAACTCGACTCCAAGTAGGAGCTTGCTTCTTTTATATCATCCATCGTCCCGATGATATTCAGATCATCTACATACACTGAGATTATACAGAATCCATTCTGGGATCACCGTATAAATACACAAGGACAGTCCTCATTGTTCGTGTAGCCTTTCTTGCAGAGAAAGTCGCTTAAGCGATTATACCACATTCGCGATTGCTTTAGTCCATACAGGACTTTCTAAGCTTCACATCGCAGATTTCTATTTGCTCTGTCTTGGTTCGGGAGAGGAATTCCTTCAGGGACTTTCATATAAATCTCCGAATCCAAGTTACCATAAAGGTATGCAGTCACAACATCCATCAATTTCATTTCTAAATTCAAGTTCACTGCCATTGAGATCAAGTATCTAAAGGTAATTCCACTCATGACCGGGGAGTAGGTTTCTTCATAATCAACTCCAGGACGTTGAGTGAAACCTTGTGCTACCAGCCTTGCTTTGTATCTCACTACTTCATTTCTTTCATTTCTCTTTCGAACAAATACCCACTTGTGCCCTACAGGTGCACATGGGGAGGAGTGCGACATACGGGCCCAAACACTTCTCTTTTGTTCAGAGATAGCACCGGTTGCTTTTGCCTTCTTCCAATCTTCCCAATCTGATCTTTTCTTACATTCAGTGAGCGATGCGTGCTCGGGATCAAGATCAATGATTGTGGTAATTTTCTTTCTGAAGTAGATATCGACATTGGTCCGTTGTCCTGTTCAGGACTCTCCGTGTGCACATAATTTATAGCTATTTCTTCATGAGTTGCTTCTTCCGAGCTTCATCTTGCGCACGCTTCTTTCAATTGTGGTGCCAAGTCCTTTAGTTTTTCGGCTCCGATGTGTGCGCACACATCCATGCCGACGGGATATTCAGATCCGTATGCCCTCTACCGAGGTGTCATACTTGTGCCAGTCTCAACGGCTCCCCTTCTCATTCTGGGGACTTGGTGATCGGCTGTGACAAGTCCTTCTTATCCTTTTTCGCCAGGCGTCCCCGGTTACTTTGGATTCGAGGGGCCGGAGTTCTCGTCCTTTTATTCTGAGGCCTATGGACGGGATTAGGGATACCTTCAATTTTCTTTGGTATTTCGACCCTATCCGGTGCATTGCGTGCAGGCACATGCGACTTAGTCACGCTCTTTAAATCACTAAAGTGATCAGGCAGTTGATTTGCTAATGCAAATCGATGATCTTCTGGACCTCTTTTTCAGTTTCACTAGTGCGCGGGTCATGTGCAGGAATTCCTGTGGCTTCCCACGTAATTTCCCGATATTTTTCATCAATGGGTTGATTTCCTCCCCTAATGTCGGAAAATTATCCTCATCAAAATGCAATCGTGGCGGCAAGCGGTATGCAAATCTCCGACATGGGTTCCAAATACCGATTATGGTTGCGTCTCATAACCAACGTATATCCCGATCTTACGGAGAGAGCCCATTGCGTTACGTGGAGGGTATAGGTACATAAACCTTGCATCCAAACCTCCCGAGATGAGAAATTTTCGGTGGTGACCCTTGCGCTAGTTGCATAGGTGAATGGATGTTGTAGGTCAAGGTCTAAAATTGATGAGATTCGCGCATGTAGGACTGCGTGTCCCCAACATGTAGCGGCAAATTACAATTCTGCAAGAGGGTCGGGTAATAAATTTAATTCTCTTGATCAATGCCTCGCCAAACCATTCAGGTATGGACATGTGGTACCGAATGCTCAACCGCAATTCCCATCGCCATGCAATAATCATCAAATGCTTTTGAAGTAAATTCTCGGCATTGTCCATTCGATGGACTTGATGCGATGATCGGGAACACATTTCGATCGTAATGATCTGCGAGATCAATTTGACGAAAGCATGGTTTCTTGTGGATAATAAACCCACATATGACCACTTTGAGGAAGCATCAATGAGCACCATGAAATACCTAAATGGACTGAGATGGGCTGGATAGGACCACAAATGTCTCCTGGATGCGTTCCAGGAATGCAGGGACTTCATCCTTCACTTTCAGAGTGGATGGTCTAGTGATTAATTTCCCGGTGGCACATCCAGGGCACACAAAATCTTCAGGATTCGGGAAATTCTTCACATTAATATTATGCCCGTGAGAATTGTTAATTATATTTCTCATCATCCTAAGACACAGGTGGCCTAATCTGTGCCGTGCGAGAGCGAGAATAGTTCGAGCTTCGAATCATGCCTTGGGGCGATTATACGCTGCAGCGCCTTAATGTTAGTATAATATAGCCACACGTGTTCATGCCATTATAAACTGAATAAATGAATGAATTATTTCAAAATCATCCAACCATTACGAGAAGACAAAAATAAAGTACCATCCATGCAAGATCTAACTTGTCCATTTAATGCAAAATAAATGACAATTAACGTCTCATGCATTCATGCATCGACGGAATCAACTAGAAAGTCATTGACTTCTTCGGCTATCTTTTCAGAGTGATGTTCTCTTGAGAGAAATCATGGAGGTGGTGCCTCTAAGTCGTGAAGGGGCTGTCGCTGGATAGACTCAACCTCCATCATTTCGAGCGCGGCTCATGATGCTCCCCCTCAACACCGCAAAGTTAGCTTCAGTGCCCTTTGCCATTGTTCTTACGGGCTTGGTGGGCATCAATGACATGTTGCGGTGCTTTACGAGATCCGCGACCAATGCCCCCACTTGCCACACTTGTAGCAACCTTGGTTCTGCGGCCATAGGTTTTGCCACTCTCCTTAGCCCTTTGTCATTTGGAGCATCGACTTGCCTTTACGGGCAACGGTCTTACCCTTCTTCCCCTTCTTTTCATCAAGGGCTTTCGCACCTTATAGCTCCCAAAGATTGGCTTCACGGCCAGTGGAGCTCCCAATGGCCGAGTGGCGTAATTCTTGCGGAGAAGTTCGTCCCGAGCCTCCGCTACTGCATCATATCAATCAATTCGGCGTACTCCTTGTAGCCGTCTTGACGATAGTTGCGGGCGATCATATCTGACATTGGGGTGAAAGGTGGATGGGTCTTCTCAATCTTCCGCTCATCGTGATCCGCTTGCCACGAGTTGAAGATTGGTACAAATCGTGCAATGCGAATTATACTCCCGACCGCCTTGAAATCGGCAAATCTTAGTCCGATCCACTCGCTCGCTGAGGAAGAATGGTGTACTTTAGCCTCTCAAACCGCTTCTTGAGTGCGGTCCAGTGCTAGCGCTTTCTCCGCCATATACTCATTCTTGAGAATAATGCGAGGTGGTGCTGAGGAAATGAAGTGCTGATCATTTTCCTCAGTGTAGGTTTGGCGTCATGCCTTCCGCCAATCCCAATAGCTGCGCGAGCTTCACGGCTCCAAGTACTATCTCGACATCGGATGCCCACGTCAGATAGTTCTTGCCATGCTGGGCAAGCTCCTCGAACTCCCGGTTCGTGATGCCAGTCATCTACATGTGATGAATGGAACATATAAGTTTACTTCATGTAAACATGCATGGAATTATTTACTGCAGGTAAATAAATGGTACAATAAATTCTCGTAATGTTCCATAATTTTCTATGTATTTTTTCATAATTTACTGCTAATTTTCAGTGATTAAAAGCAATTAAATAATTACAATTAATCAAAACAGTAAATAAATACAGAAAATACATAAAACAATAATGACATAAATAAATAAGCTTCAAATGCTAAAAATAATGCAAAATTCGGGTTCTTCAGGCCCTTTTATGCTAGAATACAAATTTTCAGCAAATTCTGCAATTCCAGGGGGTTTTACGCAAATTTTCTATTCAGAGAAATATTACGTAATTTTTTCAGATTTTTTTTTCAAGGGTTTTTCTGTAAAATCACCCCCCACCCGTGCTGCCCCCTTCCACCCCCTTTTTTTCTTTTTTTTGTTCTTTTTTTTTCGGCTGGTCTCTCCTTCGGCCCATGGCCTCCGCCCAAGGCCCACTGGTCGGCACAAAAACATGGGGTAGGGTTTCCCCTACCCTTACCACCTGGCGGCGCGCGCATTTGCTGTCTGGGCGGCGGCAGCGAGGCGGCGAGCCGGTGCGCGCGCAGACGGCGCGGCGCCGCGCGGTCGCGCGTGCAAGACGCAGCGCCGGCGCGACGGCGCGGCGGCGATCATGGCCGGTGCGATCGCGCGACGCAGGAGGCGGCGACGGGCGGCGGCTGAGCCGGCGGGCTGCCGTGGGGCGAAGCGTGGTGGCGCGCGGCCGGACGCGAGTGGCGCGAGCGGCGGCTGCCGACGAGCTTGCGGGGCGCATGCACGGCGCGGCCGCGGCGGCGCGCCGCCGCCGGCGGCGGCGGCGGCCGGGCGGCGGCGCAGCGGCACCATGCTGGGCGCGGCGTAGGCGGCGCCATGCGGCGGCGTGGGAGGCGAGTGGGCTTGGCGGCCGCGCGCGGCCGCCGGTTGGTTCGGGCGGCGCGCGCCGGGAGGAGGCCGTGGCGGGCGGCGGCGGCGGCGCGCGGCGGCGCGGGCGGCGTCAGCCGCGCCGGCCGCGATGGCCGTGGCGGGGCGGTCGGCGCGATGGTACCGGCCGCCGCGGCGACGATGGTGCGCATGCGGCGCAATGGCGGCGCCAATCCTTTTTCAATCGTGATGTCATACATTCGAACAAGAAGAACAGATGCAAATTTAATGCGCGTGATCTACCGATCGACGGATTCGCCGGCGACTTCGGTCCGCTCGTGGTAGATCAATCTACGTGCAATCGACATCCACCCTTGCAAGTAATTTACCGATCGACATTGTGCCGGCGACTTCAAGTCCGCCGCGGTAAATTAGGACGAATTTGCACCGTAGACAAAATAAATCTAGAACGCGATGGAAAAATAGATTCAAAAGCGATCTAGAAAATTCAATCTGCGCTTCGATGATTACCTCGTTCACCGGGCGTAGTCGTCTTGATAACGTGTTGAGGAACTCTCGCCGGCGACCAGTCCGAGCGATTCCTGCGCTAGAATAAGAACGAATCAATCACGAAAACACGAATAATAGATTGAACACGAGAGGTAGAGAGAACTCTGGTCTTTCTTTATTGCTTCATATGCATTGGGTACAAAATCAGCCATATGGCTCTCTATTTATAGGGGGTGGGATGAGGTGCCCATTATGGATAAGGACTCGTTTAAACGGAGAGGATCCGTTTAAACGGGGATCCTTATCTTTAGTTTCCCAATAGGAACGACTACTAACTTCAGTTTTTTTTTCACTATTCATTACACTATCCACTAACTTAGCTACAGTGTTTTTTCAGCCAAAAGCCATCGCTATTCCGATCACCCCCTAAAATTTGCTATCTTTATCAGTAACCCACTACAATCCTACAGATCATTCTGACGTGTACTCAGGGTTTTAGAATTCGTTCTCTCCTTTTCTTTTGCCACCAACCGAAATACCGAAATTCGGTGGTTTCGGAACGAATTTCGTTCAATTGGTATAAACCAAATTTGAGTTTTTAAACTTTAAACGCAAAAGGAGTCCCCAACCACTACTAAAAGAAGGTGTATGCAGATAGCCTAGTGGTGCAGGTTGTGTGTTCAAACTCGCACGTGGCAATTTCTATTTTGCCATCATTTTAAGCTGTGTCAGAGAGAGAGATTCATGAAAAATTTGATGGAAATATCAGATGGAATTAGAACACAGGATACTGTGCACGGAAGGTGCCCGATGAACGCATGGTCACGATTAGGCTTGGGGATGGTAGGCACGAGAACAACCAGCTAGGTTAATTGTCTAGCAATGCTTAGAACATTTTCTCATCACAGACGATTCTCCAGAGTCCGTCAGTATTATAATTATCATAGACAACTTTACAAGCACGACCGTCTATATTACTAACGATGACCATCTGTTATACATAATTATCACATACAGTTCTTGTTAAAAACCATCACAGACGGTTCGTATTAAAAACCATCTATGATGTATGCAATTATCAAAGACGGTTCTTAATAAAAACTATCTGCGATACATAACAAATAGTTCATAATAAAAACCGTCTATGATATCCTATAATCACAGATGGTTTTAATAAAAACCGTCTGTGATATTAATCTTCTATATGTGCAGGGCGGAAATCTAACTCACTATACTCCTGCGCACACTAAAATTTTTCAACAACCCATGCGCCTTCTCATCTCCCCCCTTCTCCACCTCCTGCGTTGCCACCTCCTCCTCGGCTCCCCATCGCCGTCACCTCCTCCTCACTTCCCGTCGCGCGGCTCCTCCTCTCAGCTCCCCATCACCGTCGCATGCTCCTCGGCTCCCTATCGTCGTTGCCTCCTCCTCGGCTCCCTATCGCACGGCTCCTCACAGCTTCCTATCGCCGTCGCGTCCTCCTTGGTTCCCCATCATGCAGCTCCTCCTCTCGGCTACCCATCGCCATCGCTCATGGTGTGCATCATGTATGAATGTGAGTGCCATAATATGTATGAATGGTTGATATGTGCATAAGTGTGACGCTATATTTTCATAGGTGATCCAATTTAATAAACCGTTATGTGGTAATTAATTTTGGATT
Organism: Melocanna baccifera; assembly: GCA_036346265.1. NCBI lineage: Eukaryota > Viridiplantae > Streptophyta > Magnoliopsida > Poales > Poaceae > Melocanna > Melocanna baccifera. Next base: position 394,839 of record JAYEVJ010000135.1, on the reverse strand, counting down.
GCTTTGCTAATAAAAGGCAAGTAAAAATAGAATATTTGACACGCATAGAGAATACAACTTGAAAAATAAAATTCTACATGAATGTTACTACTGTTCATAAACTGGAACCATAGGATTGGCCCAAACATTAGTATGAATATGGTTTTCTTTATGTCAACATGTCCACTTGAATATAATCATAGATGATTATCACTCTATGATCAAGGTTCTATAATCATGATTGATTAATCAATTATAAGTATAGAAGTATACTAGTGTGATTCAATTTACTATGCTCAGACTATAGTATTAGTGTCGTGTTTCAGTTCACGTAAATGTATGCACATACATGCATGTATGCGTTATAGTTTTTAAGAAAAATGATGTTTGTTGAAAATAGAATGCAACCGATATCGGAGATTGCTTTAGAGCCGAATGACCATCATGGAGGTCCTTCAAGATTGGAGAACGATTTCTCTTTTGATATTGAGGTAGTACTCTATACAATATAAAGTCACAAGTCACAACTTACTTGTTTTTTATTTAGATGAATGATGGCTAGCTACATATTACATGTTGGGCTTGCTTGTTGTCTTAGGCATAAAAGAACCTTTGGGCTACTATACCCTTCATTTATTTTTTGTTCCACATAAATGAAGGGTGCAGCAGTCCAAAAGTTCTTTTATGCTTAAGACAACAACCAAATCCAATACACAACATGATAAGAAGGAAGAGACAGCAGCTATGACCTACTTTATATAACATGACATGTTGGAGTGTGTGATTTGCTTCATGCCTTTTGAAGCCTAACTACATAGTATTTTAATGTTCCTCTTGTAGTTGTTGAGAAATATCAACATAAGCAGTCTGACAACTTGTCAGAAGAAATTGTGCGCAATTGATTCTCATTTTTTTATCTTGGCATATATTATTACTACAAGATCTAATTGAAAAGTTTTATCGGTATGAATCCAGACAGTAAACTTGTAGACACCCCCGGTCAAATACGAAGTCCGTCAACGGTGTGAAGGTACTCAAGAGAAGCACATAACAATGAAGTCCTTGCATAAGGCCTCCTCCCTCCCCCAAGTGTATTCCATATGAGGGTTATTCCATATGAGGGTTCTAGGATTACAAAAATGGCCCTTCTCTCCCATTATAAGGGATCCTATTTATAGGGGAAGAGAGAGTTCAACTCTGGCGATAACAATTAATAGATGTTCAAATATTTAATTCAATTGTAATTCACTCAATTGTAACTCATTTAGTAGTAATTCATTTGTGAGATCTGTGTAATGATTGTTGTGTCCAATAAGATATGTAATTATTTGTGATCTGCTTGCTTGTTTTCAAAGGGCATAACTAGCATTTTCTGAGGCTAGTCGAAAAATAGAATTTTTTGCTATACAAAGAATCATCACAGATGGTTTTTTGTATTAACCATCTATGATAAGTCATAACATAGATGGTTCTTTTAAAAAACCATCTGTGTTGTGATCTTTCACAGATAGTTCTGAATTAATAACCGTTGTAATAGTCTACATCACAGACGGTTCAAAAATCATTTGTAATGACCTTATGTCATTACTGACACATAAACTCATACGGCTCGTAAAACCGTCTGTGATGATGTATTTGAACCGTCTATGATGACATTTTCTGTAGTAGTGCCATTGTCGTGCTGAGCTCACTCCCACTCAAGTACTCCTCTTTCATCATTGGAGTGAGGAAGAAAAGGGGAGTGTGAGAGAAGAAACCCAACCCTTGCTCAAATCGAGTCGAAGAAGCTGAGTAGAGGCGAGTCAATCTACTGCCTAATGATGGGTTGTGTGGTGTCCAAGATGGAGCAGGAGGACACGAAGCAAAGTGCTACACTATTCTCTCACTGAAAAATCCCAGGAAGCAACAACCATTTCTTGCATCCCAAACATTTGCTATGAGCCATAAAATCTAGATCTAGGCAAAACAAAATGGCACTTTGACTAGCCGGAGATCAGGAAGACGAGGAAAATGGAAGAGGAAGATGCAGGTGGTGCATAGGTTTTGGGGGTGGCAAAGGTTAGGGTTAGTGGTGGCTGCACCATACTTTGACTGGAGGAGGTGCTCGAGAAGAAGGCTGATGTCACTAGTCATCGTCGATCACTATCGTGGTCACCACGTGGTCTCCACCAAGGATGATATCTCCGCCTACAGGGAGAGAAAGAAGAGTGCATGACGTAGGAGAGCTCACTGGGTCCTCCATATGCTACTGCCTCTAGAGTTTGATTGGAGAAGGGGAGGGAGTCGAGAGAGGAGAGCCGAATGGGGGAGTGGAACCGAATGGGTGGGGAATCGGTTATAGGTTTTGTTGAGTGGTATTTGGTGGGTAATTTATCCCTAACTCCCATAGTATTTTGGTAACAAGGGGTGTGGTTTTTTTGGTGGAAGGATTGCTGGGGGTGGATAGATAAACTCCCCTTTTATATTAGTAGAGAAAAGGAGAACTTTATTCAGATATTGCGGCAATAAAACAATTGTCAGCATAAATAGCTTTGTACCTACTTCAGATGTAAATTTCAGATTAAATGATCAAATAAATTGCATGAGCTGAATAATGTTTACACTTTTATCCCCTCTTCTGCCAAATACCAAGAGCAGAAATTGATTCATAAATGAAAAAAAAAAACACAAGTGGGGGGACTGATTAGGAGGAAAATAAGCAGAAAAGGTTAATCCTCTCACCTATCACTTCTAACAGCTAGTATCGGAAGATCGACCATAATGCCACACTACCTCCACTGTCAACTACACTAAAATAGACCTTTCTTCCTGGACTCAAACTAGTGATCACCACATCAATCAAAAACAAAACAAACCCACAAACTTCCGAGTAGGGCCTAGTCACTGCCTATTGCGTGTCTCCTGAGCTGTGCCTGACCTACTGCTGCCGTGTTGCTCGGCCAAGCCGAGCCCACCCGTTGATCCCCTCCGTGCTGCCTGCTATGTGCGTCTCGCTAGCCATGGCTGCTCGTTGTTGCCTCTCTCGACCATGGAGAATTGCACAAGAAGATATACAATCTGTTATGAATTTGCTAGGCAAGATATTTTTCTCTAATTTTTTAGCTGGTTTCAGTAGAGAGGCAGGTTGGCGAACTCCAAACAAATTGCGTGACGACATCATCGTGATCGACTTCGCCTGGTCCACCGCGCAGCTCCGTCTCCGCACGTCGAAGCTCCGACCAAGAGCAGTCCATTTGCCATTTGGGGATCTTCCGCATGTGCCAACCGTGATGCAGCTTTAGCGTGGAAGTCATGAAAGCTAGCTAGTGCAGACTAATTAATACCAAGACCCACGAGTAGTAGACTTCAGATGTACCCCCTATCTCTACCGTCAAGAGCTGCATGCCTGCGTTGCATCTAGCCGAAGTCTACGCACAGCCACCTCCATTATAGCGACAAAATAGCGTTCGTACGTCAAGAAAGCGCAGACCGTGTTGGCAGGAGCACGTCGAAGCTCAGATCCAGAGAAGTCCATCTGGGGATCTTCCGCATGCGCCAACCGTGATCAGAGTTGTGAGAGATGTGCTTACAACTTGCCATGAGAGATGTACGACAATGATTAAATTACCCACCAGTGCAGACATGAAAGCTAGCTAGTGCAGACCAAATACCAAGACCCACCAGTAGTAGACTTCAGATGTACCCCCTATCTCTACCGTCAAGAGCTGCACGCCTGCGTTGCATCTAGCCGAAGTCTACGCACAGCCACCTCCATTATAGTGACAAGATAGCGTTCGTACGTCAAGAAAGCGCAGACCGTGTGGGGCCGATTGACCGTGTTGGCAGGAGCACGTCGAAGCTCAGATTGGCAGGAGCAGTCCATTTGTGGGCCATGCTGTAGCGACTTCCGCACGCTATGCACCTTCGGTCGCCGTGCGCTCAGCGCAGAGGAATGCTTGGACGGCTTTAGCGTCGTGGCTACGCTTGTGTGTGAGTTGTGTTAGACTGGTGACTACCGGTAAGACACCCGCCGATGTGGGGCCGATTGACGGGCCCATATCCCATATGCTCAAAGATATATCATCCCATATGCTCAAAGGTATATGCATGTAATTAATTTTAGTTCTTTTTTATTAATATGAGGAAACCAAATGACTGGCGACTGTGAAACTCTCTTGAAAAAGTATATTTCTTTGTAGCAGCTGTGAAAATTGCGCTGCTTTCTTTTTAAATGCCATGTGATTAAAAAAAAACAGATATGGTGTCAACAAGCGCTTAGGTATGGTGTGACCGCGCGCCTGCATGGCAAATTGGCAGGTCGCTCCATGTTCAACAAAAGCACGTCCAAGCTCTGCTCCAGAGAAGTCCATTTGGGAATCTTCCGCATGTGCCAACCGTGATGCAGCTTTAGGGGGCGCTCAACTCGACTTTTCTCGTCGCTAGCGTTGATGACGAAAACATTGTAGCAGGTACTGTAGCTACAGTACCTGCTACAGTAAAAAAATTCGATTTTTTTAAAAAAATTTACTTACACTTTTTTTTCCCGTTTTTTGTTTTCGTTTTTTTTAATTTTTTTACATTTAATTATACTCAATAAACCAACTCATCTACAGTGTTTTTTCAGCAAAAGCCAAAAGCCATCGCTATTCCGATCACCCCCTAAGGGTGGAAGTCATGAATTAACCCAACAAGAGTCTTGTCAGTGTCAAGCTAATTTTGAAGCTTGCAAAGAAACTATTTGACTAGACGATTTATTTACTGAGTTTTGTGAAAGTACATCTTGTATTACAATATTTTATAATAATTAGAGTGATATTTGACTTAAAAAAAGATCACATGTCCTATGAGAGAACAAAGCACATTAATATCAGTTATCACTATATTTAAGGTGTCATTACTCAAGATGATATTAAAGTCAGCAAGATAAATACTCATGTAGAAGTGGACTAGAAGTGGACTGACAGATCCAACATACAAGTGGGATGCCCTTGACGACAATGATCACTGAACTAACATGTCTGTCTCCTGAGAACTAGTCAAAAAGATATATTGATAAAGTTCTTCGTCATTTTAATGTGTATAAGATTAAACCGGAGAGTACTTCCTTAGTTGCATATTTTAAATTTTCTTCAATGTCATGTCCATAGTCAAATAATGAAGTTGATTAAATATCTAGAGTTCCATATGAAAGTGCAGTTGATTCGATTATATATGCCATTATATATTCTTATCTCGATTTATCTCAATCATTAAATATGGTTAGTAAATACATAGCTGAAAAAGAGCATTGGAAAACAGTTTAACGAATTTCAGATATTTGCAGGGCACATCTAATGCTTACTTACAATTTAGGAAGACAAGAGATGGACTTGTTAGTTATATGGATTCTGATTTTGCTAAAAAATTGGATAAAAGAAAATCTCTTATTGATTATGTGTTCACCATTGAAAGATGTGTCATTAGCTAGAAAGCAAATTTGCAACCTACCGTTGTCTTGTTACTACAGAAGCTAAGTATATGGCTAATTCTGAAGTTTGTAAAGAAGTTGTTTGACTAAGAGATTTGTTTACTGAGTTTTGTGAAAATACATCTTGCACTATACTATTTTGTGATAGTTAGAGTGCTATTTGCCTTAAAAAGATCAAATGTCGTATGAGAAAACAAAGTACATTGATATTAGTTATTACTATATTCAAGGTATCATTACTTAAGGTGATATTAAAGTCAGCAAGATAAATACACATGTTAATCCAGCTATTATGTTGACAAAACTAGTTCCTACCACTAAGTATGAGTTTTGCTCAAACTTAGTTGGTATTACTCACTAGTCCTTTGAAATTTCGGCATATAAGGTGTACATGTAGATTTTATTGGATGAGTTTTTCACATATTTCGACAATGTAGAGACTGTTGAAGTTGATCTGAATTTGTACCGTATCCATGTAGGACACTGCATCATCTCATACCAGGTGTGACATAACAGGTGTCAGAGCCATACGCAGGTTGTATCAGACGTTGTAACAGGTGTCAGAGCCATACGCAGGTTGTATCAGATGTGTTGTCAATCACCCTATATATGTACCCCAGTAACATATAAGAAGTGTAAGTGCTCTGTTATAATCTCTTCTTGTTATAGTGATTTGCTTTTATACGTCTGTGGTTTTTTCCCATAAAAATTTTTCATGAAAAAATTCGTCTCTAATCTCCATCTTTCTACGCGTTATTAGAACAGTAAAATTTCAGCTGCACGTGCTAGTAGTGATCTATTTGCGGGCATAATTTTTACATTCGCTACCAGAAGCACTACGACTAGACACGGTGATTGATGTCTTCGTTACCATTTTCCAACTTGTTGCCCCCTCTCGCACGCTCATACTTGTCAGCTGGCTTTGTGGCCTATATAAGTGCATGCCATGTTCCAGCGAAAGAAGCAGCAGAGCCAAATCAGTTAAGCATCCACCAGCATAAGCATGTACTTACACGGAAGCAAGATGGCTGTCGTAGGATCCCAAAACGCATTGTTGCCACTGCTTGCTGCAATGCTCCTCTGCTTTGGTCCCTATGTATGTTCCTTGGACACATCTGCACTCCATAATGCATCCGAAACCGATAGACAGGCCCTCCTGTGTCTCAAGTCACACCTCTCCCACTCTGTTCCAGCCTTGGACTCATGGAAAAATGAATCCCTTGCCTTCTGCGATTGGTATGGAGTGACATGCAGCAAGCGGCAAACAGCTCGTGTTGTTGCTCTTGACCTTGAATCACTGAATATCACCGGTCAAATATTTCCTTGCATTGCTGGCCTTCGTTTCCTCAGTAGAATCCACATGCCTGACAACCAAATCAGCGGCCACATCCTTCCTGAGATTGGTCGCCTAACCCGCCTCAACCTTAGCATGAATTCCAATCACCGGAGTGATTCCAGGTACCATATCGTCCTGTTCCCGCCTTGAGGTCATCAGCCTGTGGAGCAACTCCATCGAAGGTGAGATCCCTCCAAGTCTTGCACAGTGCTCATCTCTTCAGCAAATTGTTCTCAGTGTTAACAACCTTAGCGGAAGCATCCCTTCTGGGATCGGTTTGCTTCCCAACCTTAAGGGTGGCCATAAGATTTCTAGATAGCACACTTCTACGTGACTGCTTGCTTCACTGCTTCATCTATGTTCTGCACCACATTGAGCCTACACTGCTTACTGTTCTTCATCAGGCCCAGCTGTATGTCGCTCATGTGGCCGGTCAACTCTGTTTGAATTATGTTTCTGCATATATTTTGAAGCATAATATGTTGTCTATTGTTAGTACTGATATATGCGTCCTAGTTATTTGTGATTTTTATCTCCTAGTAAAATCTAGAATTAAAATATTGTGCATATATATTTTCATCAGCAAGGATGTGCATGTATTTGCTAGTGGAATCATAGATATTACATCCTTCACTCCCAGTAGGCAGTAGCGAATCCACCGGGTAGGCTTCATCAGGCTGAAGCCTACCCTTCACCGGTCGATCAAACCCCCCTCCCGGTTCCCCCGATGCTACCCTGTGGCTGTGACCTGCCATGGTTGCTGCAAGCTGGCAAACTGTAAACAAGAAGAAGTAAGAACAAGAACTGAAGAAGCAAAGCCAGGCCCAATTCATGTCCGTGGTCCACCCACCGGCCCACCGCCCACATCCCCACTAGTCCCACATCATGGTACCCTGTTCCTGTGTCCCAAAATTCCCCAAATCCCCAATCCATTCCCTTCCCTTTTCCCCTAAATCCCCAATCAATTGACCTAGGCATGGAGGTAGTGAGGACTGAGGACTGAGGTTGCTCACCCATGCTCAAGGTTTGAAGCCCGCGACGTCGCCCATGCAGTCGTGCTCAAGCCAAGGCGGGAGTGTTAGATAATCTAGTTAATATTCATGTCCGTTACTATCTTTTAAGTCTGCATAAGTGCAGCCCACAATGCATCTTGAAGCAGTGCACTTCATGCGTGTAGTGGGTCAGTTTCTTAGGTCATTAGTGAAGGTCATTAGTGAGTCATTTTCTCAGGTAATTAGTAAGTCAGGTAACGCTTGCATGGCTGCAGTTTTCTCTTGTTCACTTGCTATAAAAAGGGAAGAAGCAAAGCAAAGTTCAGTGCGCCAAAATCCTGTGAGTTCATTTGTGTTCCAGAGCTCTTCCCATCAGTCCACATCCCTACTCTTTCCAAGGCCTTTTTCCTCTTCTTGTTACAAGTGTGCTGTTTGCATCCAGAAGAGGAGCTCTCGTGTGAGTAGGGAGGTTGAGGGGCCAACAATTGGTATCAGAGCGCGTTCAGGATCCTTGTGGCCATGTCAGCTCCGGTGGGAGGCAGGTCGGTTACTCCTCCACGGTTGGATCGCCGTCGGTCGCCACCACGTGGTCCTCGCCATCCACGACAACAGCATGGTCGGGAGCGCGAGGTCGTCATCGAGCGCGTGGTCAAACAAGCGTCGGCGTCGGTACAATATCCGATGCTGACCAAGACCAACTACCCGGAGTGGGTGATGCTCATGCGCATCAACCTGCAGGCGCAAGGCTTGTGGGGAGCCATCGAACCCGGCGACACAGAGTACAGCGAGGATCGGCTTGCACCGCGATCGCTCGCCGCGATCCCCGCCGGAGATGCTGGGCTCGCTCGCAAACAAGGAAACCGCGCAGGAGGCGTGGGAGGCGGTCAAGGTGATGCGCATGGGCGTCGAACGCGTGCGTGAGGCCAACGCGCAGAAGCTGCGGCGAGACTTCAACAACATCTCGTTCAAGGACGGCGAGGCGGTTGACGACTTCGCCATGCGGATCGGCTCTCTCGCCAACAGCCTGCGGATCCTCGGCGACCAGATCTCCGAAGCTGAGGTAGTTCGCAAGATGCTTCAAGTGGTCCCTGATCGATTGATGCAGGTAGCCATATCCATCGAGACCTTGCTCGACATTGGCGAGCTCTCTGTCGAAGAGGTCACCGGACGATCGCGAGCCGCCGGCGCGGCTCGGCGCGAGCGGTGGCCGCGAGCTGGCTCACGCCGCTCCTCTCCAAAGAGGAGGAGATGATCCGCCGTGTCTTGCGGAGAGCGAGGCGCACGAGGCGGTGGCAACTTCACGGGCGGCGGTTCAAACGCCCGCGCCGTGACACGTTGCGATTCAACCGTGGCGAGACGCATCGCGCGAAGACGAGGCGGGCAAGCCTCCAACAAGGACCGCTGCAAGTCTTGCAAGAAGAAGGGTCATTGGGCCCGTGAATGCAGAAAGAAAAAGAGACGAGCGCGGCGCATCTAGTCCAGAAGGTGGTGACGAAGATGAACCGCCCCGCATATGGCCCAGTGGGGCGTTGGCTCGGGCCGGTGTCTTCCCGGGTTCATATCGACCCGGAACGTGTGGGTGCTCGCGTTCATCTAAACGAGGAGCGCGCCATGGTGCAGCTTGGCGACACCGACACCGACGAGCAGAAGCGCGGCGTGTGGTACCTCGACACGGGCGCATCAAACCACATGACGGGCGTCGTTGCTGCCTTCTCCGAGTTGGACCGAAATGTCTCCGGAATGGTCAAATTCGGTGATGGCTCGGTCGTGGACATCGTCGGGCGCGGCTCGATTGTGTTCGCGGCGCGTGATGGGCAACACCACGTTCTCTCCGACGTGTACTACATCCCCAGGCTGCGCAGCAACATTGTGAGCCTGGGTCAACTCGACGAGTTCGGCTGCGAGGTCCTAATCAAGCACGGCGTACTGCGCGTACGTGATCCACAGCATGAGCTACTCGCCAAGGTACGCAGATCGGCTAACCGTCTGTACAAGATCACACTCACCGTCGCACGTCCAGTCGCTCTCCTCGCACGTTCAGGCGATGAGGCCTGGCGCTGGCATAAGCGTTTCGGCCACCTCAGCTTTGACACGCTAAGAAAGATGGCGCGTGGCAACATGGCACGTGGACTTCCTCAACTGGATCACGTTGACCAGCTCTGCGACGCGTGCCTCGTCGGCAAGCAGCGGCGCACGCCGTTCCCAGTCGAGGCCAACTACCGCGCTAAGGGACGTCTGGACCTCGTACATGGAGATCTGTGCGGGCCCGTCACACCAGCGACGCACGGCGGGAAGCGCTACTTCCTTCTCCTCGTCGACGATGCTAGCCGCTATATGTGGTGGGCATCGTTGTCAAGCAAGGACGAGGCGGCCGGCGCGATCAAGAAGTTCCAAGCCGGCGTCGAGGTCGAGACCGGGCGGAAGCTGCGTGCGCTACGTACTGATCGCGGTGGAGAGTTCACGTCCGCGACCTTCGGCAAGTACTGTGCGGAGAAGGGCGTGCACCGGCAGCTCACGGCGCCATACTCTCCACAACAGAACGGAGTCGTGGAGCGCCGAAACCAAACTGTGATGGCTATGGCACGATGCCTACTCAAGGCAAGAAAGGTGCCCAGTACGTTCTGGGGGGAGGCGGTGAGTACGGCTGTGTTCATTTTGAACAGGTCTCCGACGAAAAGCGTCACCGGCATGACTCCCTATGAGGCTTGGCACGGCAAGAAGCCGGCGGTGAACTTCTTGCGCACATTCGGGTGCATTGCGCATGTGAAGGTCACGCGTCCCCACCTCGCCAAGCTCGACGATCGTAGTGAGAAGATGGTGTTTCTAGGCTACGAGCCGGGCTCAAAGGTGTACCGTGTGTACAACCCGGTGAGCGGTCGTCTGCACGTCACCCGCGATGCTGTGTTTGACGAGGGCAGCGGGTGGAATTGGGAGGAGGACGGCAGCAACGCAGTCCCTGAGACATTCATCGTGGAATACACGGTCAGTGCTCTCACGGGCGGCAATGAGCCGGCTTCTCCTGTATCCCCGCCGGTCTCAACTGAACAAGAGCAAGAGGAGCAGACGCCACGCACTCCCTCGGATGCTAGGAGCAGCGTGGGCGGCGCGCGCGTCACGTACGCCACGCCACCGTCGAACATCCCGTCCGGCAATGAGCTGGATGACGAAGGAGCACCCCGGCGGTTCCGCACTGTTGAGGACTGCATCAACAACTCCGAGCCAGTGGAGCTGGATCCGGAGGAGCTGCTCTTGGCGGCATCTGAGGAACCCACATCGTTCGCCGAGGCCAATGCCGATCCAGCTTGGCGCGCAGCGATGGAGGAGGAGATGGCCGCGATCATGGACAACGGCACATGGGAGGCTGTCGATCTACCGGCGGGACACCGACCCATTGGTCTCAAATGGGTGTACAAACTCAAGAAGGACGCACAGGGCTTGGTGGTCAGGCACAAAGCACGACTTGTCGCGAAGGGCTACGTGCAGCGTGCTGGTGTGGACTATGACGAGGTATTCGCGCCGGTGGCACGACTCGATTCCGTGCGGGTTCTGGTAGCCATTGCTGCGCATGAAGGGTGGGCAGTCCACCACCTCGATGTCAAGTCTGCATTCCTCAACGGGGACCTCACAGAGGAGGTTTACGTCGCTCAGCCGCCAGGATTTGTGATCGCCGGGCAAGAGCGGCGAGTTCTCAAGCTACGCAAGGCATTGTATGGCCTACGCCGAGCTCATGCGAGCATGGAACATCAAGCTCGACCGCACGTTGGTAGCACTGGGATTCACTCGGTGCACAGAGGAGCATGGTGTGTACACACGCGGCACAGGGAATAGGCGTCTACTATTGGGCGTGTACGTCGACGACTTGATTCTCACCGGTGCCGACCCTGGTGAGATCGATCAATTCAAGAAGGAGATGAAGCGCTCATTCAAGATGAGCGACCTCGGGCACTTGAGCTACTACCTCGGGATCGAGGTCAAGCAGCTGCCCGGGAAGATCACATTGTGCCAGGCGGCATACGCGACGAAGCTACTGGACAAAGCAGGCATGGCTGGCTGCAATGCTGTTCAAGTCCCCATGGAATCGCGCTTGAAGCTGAGTAAGAAGAGCTCCAACCCTCCTATTGATTCTACACTTTACCGCAGTATCGTTGGGGGTCTTCGTTACTTGGTCCACACCCGGCCGGACATTAGCTTCGCCGTCGGGTACGTCAGCCGGTTCATGGAGAAACCGACAACAGAGCACCTGAGCGCCGTCAAGCACCTACTGCGCTATGTTGCGGGTACAATTCACTTCGGCCTCAGCTACTCCAACGGCTCCGGCGACATCAAGCTCCAGGGGTTCAGCGACGCGGACATGGCGGGAGATTTAGACGATCGCAAGAGCACTTCCGGCGTGCTGTTCTGCATCGGTCAGGCTCCCGTGACATGGCAATCCCAGAAGCAATCGGTGGTTGCGCTGTCCAGTTGTGAGGCTGAGTACATCGCGGCGTCATCGGCGGCATGCCAAGGGCTTTGGCTTGGTCGCCTGCTCGGCAGTTTCTATGGGCGTGCTCCAGGCATCGTCACCATCCATGTCGACAATCAATTGGCGATACAACTCTGCAAGAATCCGGTCTTCCATGGACGGAGCAAGCACATTGAGACGCGCTTTCACTTCATCCGGGAGTGCGTCGAGGGTGGCCAAGTTGCCATCCAGAAGATCCACACCGACGATCAGCTGGCAGATATATTGACAAAATCACTTGGCAGGGTGAGATTTCTGCACCTGCGCTCGAAGCTCGGCGTCGTCGACATCAACATCAACTAGATTAGGAGGAGTAATGTTAGATAATCTAGTTAATATTCATGTCCGTTACTATCTTTTAAGTCTGCATAAGTGCAGCCCACAATGCATCTTGAAGCAGTGCACTTCATGCGTGTAGTGGGTCAGTTTCTTAGGTCATTAGTGAAGGTCATTAGTGAGTCATTTTCTCAGGTAATTAGTAAGTCGTAACGCTTGCATGGCTGCAGTTTTCTCTTGTTCACTTGCTATAAAAAGGGAAGAAGCAAAGCAAAGTTCAGTGCGCCAAAATCCTGTGAGTTCATTTGTGTTCCAGAGCTCTTCCCATCAGTCCACATCCCTACTCTTTCCAAGGCCTTTTTCCTCTTCTTGTTACAAGTGTGCTGTTTGCATCCAGAAGAGGAGCTCTCGTGTGAGTAGGGAGGTTGAGGGGCCAACAGGGAGGTGCCGACGAGATCTGGAGGCGCCGAGGTAGGGAGGTCAGAGCTGGAGGCGAGGAGGCGTCTGAGCTTGACCAGGGAGGCGCTGACCACTGAGCGCCTGAGCGGCTGAGCCTAAGTGGCTGAGCCAGGGGCGAGGAGGCCGAAAGCGGGGTCGCGCCTGAGCCTGAGCGGTTGAGCCGAAAGCGGGGATGCCGAAGTGCTGAACTACTGAGCATCACAGTGGTATGGTTCTTTTATTTTAAATATTCATGATCATTTAAGTAATTAAGTATAATTTGCTATTGTATCACTAATTTTTCTAATGTTGATGTACAAATTGTTACCTACTGGAACTATATTTACATGCTTTGGGGATGCACTTGCCATTAGCAAGGTACCTCCATTGTATTTCTCTTTTTTTTGCTTTGCTTTTATTCATGTATGAAACTACGAATTTGATTGCACAAGAATACACAACTATGTTTGTTACAAATTAGTTTAGTCATTTGAGGCATAGGGCCAACAATTTTAGGAAAGCTTATGATCTGATAGAAGAATGCATGCTCTTTTAGCCCACTCTTATTTTTCATCCTGGATTCGTCACTGCCAGTAGGGACTGGTTGACAATGTAATATAAAGGATAGCTTCTTCTGCGTTTTTTTGGGAGTAATTTTGCTAGCTCTATCGGTCATCGAGAGGGGTCGTGTTCTGGTAGATGTTTAGTTTAGAGAATTTTTACGGTATATTGTATTGGTAGTAGAAGATGACTGAATAAATTAGATCTAACCATTCATTTCGTAGGAGTAGCATGGACTTTTTCTTGAGCCTAAACTAGGCCCAACCAAACTCGAAAAAAATTAAAGTATATTTGAGATATCAATCTCTGAAAAAAAATTAAATTTAACTTCAATCTAACTAGTTCAAGCTAGTTTCATGCTATATACTCACTATAGTCATGTTAAATTTAAAAGTAGTTCGAACTAGTTTGATCCGAGTTCAAAACTCACATGACACAAATATATCAATGGTATAAAATATTTTTCATACCTAAACTCTAAATTTTTTTATCAATCATTCAAACGGACCGTCCTTGATGTAGGTGCTTAGACATCCAGGTGCGTTATATAATTTACTACATAGATAGATAGATACAGACACATGCGCGCCCACACACAGAGGGAAGAAGTATCCCTAAAAAATAACCTGATAAATATCAACTTTATGCATGCTATACCGCACTAGCATGGTGGAGAGTTACAAGGAGGCGGGTTAGGCGCCGTTGGAGAACAAAGCACAACAGAGTAAAGTTATTCCTAAAAAATAACACACAGAGTACAGATAGATAGTAAAGCACAACAGAGTACAGATAGATACAGACACATGCGCGCGTGCGCACACAGGGAAGAAGTATCCCTAAAAAATAACATGATAAATACCAACTTTATGCATGTTACACCACACTAGCATGGTGGATTGATTCAAATAGGCTTGGGAGGCGCCGGACGAGAACCAGGCCTTTTGCATCCTGGATGGTCACACTTATGCTTGAAAGGCGCCGTAGGAGAACAAGCCCTTTTGCTTGGGTCATAGACGGTACCGATCCCGCCTGCACAAGAATCCGAAAGCAAACAAAATATGAGGATATATTTGTCACACGGCTCAGTTGTAATTGAGCTAGTAATTCTATTTGAGACACCGTACCATGCATCCAACCGATCGAGCAAACAACAGAGAAGCAAGCTTAAGCACTCATGGTTTGGTTAGAGAAGTAGCCTCATCTAGGAAGGGATAGACCAGTGCATTCCATCCCAAGCCAAATAACAAGGTTAGGTTCGGAGTTAGAATCGAATAATTATTGGCAAATCCATCCTTTAAACTAGTCTGCAGAGGCCAAAACTAGTTGTTGTCTGTTTTTCAAAAAACTAGTTGTTGTCTAAGCAGTTGTGATGTCTAGCCGTTGTCAAAATTAGTTGGTTCTTGTCGAGGAAAATGTGACGGCAATAAGCCATCGTCATTTTTGATACAGTGTTGGCTGCTTGGTGATGTTTCGTTTCCACTATCTATCCCTGTTCTTGTTGGCTCCTTTTTGTTTCTCTCCTTTTAGTTTGTTATGAGAATTCCCGTAGATCATCAATGGCGCAAATACGGATCAAGTGGAAATTTATCAAGCACAACAGAGAGTAAAGTTATTCACGAACAGAAGAGGAGCTTACGTACACGGTTTGTTATGAGGTACGTTGGTATTAGTACGAGCGAAGGCGCCGGCCACCGCCGAGAGTAGTAGGATCACCAGCAAGAAAGCTGAGAGTAAGCAAGTCCTACTCCACATGATGGTGTCTCTCCGAGCTTCTGCAGAAGGACTACTGCATGCCACAGTTTATATATGCGTGGCATAGCCCAACAAATACTCATCGCCGTCTTACGTGTCGGGATAAAGTCGGTCAACCCAACGAAAAATCCAAACCACCTCCCCTACAATTTGCTATCTTTGTCAGTAACCCACTACAATCCTACAAATCATTTCGACGTCTAATCAGGGTTTTAGAATTCGTTCTCTCTCTCTCTCTCTTTTTGCCACCAACCGAAATTCGGTGATTTTGGAACGAATTTCGTTCAATTGGTTTGAACCAAATTTTAATTTTTAAACTTTAAACTTAAAAAGTGTCCCCAACCACTACTAAAAGGAGGTGTATGCAGATAGATTGGTGGTAGGAGCAAAACTGCAAGGAGTATGCAGATAGCCTGGCGGTAGGAGCAATTCACAGTTGTGCAGCATGTTGTGTGTTCAAACTCATGTTGATTAGCAACCCATATGTTGCAAACCATGTCAGAGAGAGAGAGAGAGAGAGAGAGATATTCATGAAAAACTGGATGGAAATATCAGATGGGATTTGAACACAGGATACCGTGCACGTAGCAATTAACCTGTAAAAGGTGCCGATGAACGTATGAACCATCGTTTTTTTGTTTATTCGATTTTTTTTGTTTTTGCTTTTTTTTCTTTCTTTTTCTTTTGCATTGTCTCTAGAAATAAAACGGTATTTTTATTTTTTTATTTTTTCAATTAGATAACTTAGAAAAAACTGATAGACATTATAGTGCAATTCCAACTAACAATCGACTGTCCTTAGTTAACGGCACTGAACGTTGATTAGCAGACCTAACATGTCTATATGGCCAATCGACTCATATGTTGTAAACCATGTCACACAGAGAGAGAGAGAGAGATTCATGAAAAATTGGATGGAAATATCAGATGGGATTCGAACGCAGGATACCGTGCACATAGCAATTAACCTGTAAAAGGTGCCCGATGAACGTATGAACCCTCGCTTTTTTTTGTTTATTCAGTTTTTTTGTTTTTGCTTTTTTCTCTTTTTTTCTTTTGCATTGTTCATGGAAATATAACTGTATTTTTATTTTTTTTCTTTAATTGAATAACTTAGAAAATACTGATAGACATTATAGTGCAATTCCAACTAACAATCGACTGTCCTTAGTTAACAACAACGACACTGAACGTTGATTAGCAGACCCAACATGTCTATATGGCCGATCGACTCATATGTTGTAAACTTCGTCATGTAGGTATATATTTGGTTGCTACATATATACATCACTTTATTTAAATTGTGTATTGATGTGATACGATTGTTGCTAAATGTTTGTGCTAGCCACTGATCATGGGACTAGCACGGTAAACGTATATGGTTCGGAATGCAAATTACAGATCCTAACATCATATCAAAGGGTAGAGGCACGCAATGCAATATATCAGGAATGCAAAGAAGAGAGGCACATCTACATATTTGGAGAGTGGAAACTGGAGACTGAAGAAATTTGTTGAGGCCTGGAGGGAGGAAACTTAAAGGCGGTGCAGACTAAATAGACCTTGCTGGTGGCTTGCCATGGCAGAGGAAGAAAGAAGATAAAGGATGAGCACATTGAGAACAAAGGAATAGAGGAAGAGGAACAACAAAAAAAGAAAAGAAAAGAGAAGTAGAGGCAAAGAAAGAAGAATATCTGGCGTTGGAGAGAGTGGAGGAGGGAGGGAAGCTCACCGAAAAGAGTAGAGGGGAGGGAAGCTCGCCAATAGCCGACGCAATGCGGGGTTGCGGCTAGGGTTTTATGTGGCCGCCTCTCTCTCTCTCACTCTCTCATTTTCAGCCAAGTGAGACGTCACTTCTCCCACCCAAAATGCCTTCCTGGAATGCCTCTTATCCCAGCCAGACGTCCCCTGCGAGCTAGCCAAGACACCTACCCAGCCGCTCACTATGGATGCCTAGACGACGTCGTGGATGCCACAAAATTTCTAGGCACTCGCCTAGATGGACAAGGTGAGACAAGCCTCTACGTCGTCTCTCGGACCGTCACAACGCCAAGACGATGACTTGGCGATGCTATGACAATCATGTACACAATGTCAAATTTATATTCACATTTGTATAATTTTACCTAAAAGCCAACCGCCACCGTCGGAGGCCGCTGTTTAAAGCCGTTTGGAGTAGTCTTGTGGGCATACTTTTTAGGGTGGGTTCTTTTAGACTGTGACTTACAACTTATGGTTTAAATTTTTGAATTATAACTACTTGTGAGAGGCAGTATACAGGAAAAATAGTCGTATGTGATTTTGATTGGTACAATTGAATTCAGTACATTTTTACTATAATTTTTTTATTAACCTCACCTTAAAAACGTATCGTTTAAAAATTAGTTACTGTAATATAATTTATAAGCTACGAGTCATAATCTCTCCTGAACCCCAGCCTAAATGCTAAGCTATGACACAGGAACAGAAAAATCATCAAATTCACAGTACCTTTGAACGACCCGCGACAGAAAGTAACAACACGTATTAAGTTATGTGATGTGTGACGTGGAAGTCATGACAACAGCTCGACACATCAGACCAGCATATGTCCATATTCATATATGTGCTTACTCATTGAAATTCTGCATTACGTTGTACTTTTCATGGAGCTACTGCTTTTGTCAGGAATATTTTGAGGTACAATCCTAGTCATCACCCGGTACAAACTCTAATTATTTTACTTATGCCACGAACGATACTCTTTTAGCAAAAGTGGGTCTTGGAGATTCGCATGATTGCATTATGCAACTTTTGGACTGATGTTGACAGACCTTGGGAAATCATGAAATTCAAGGTACGTTTGAACGACCCGCGACAGAAATTCGCGGTTTCGTCAGGGTTATTGAGTCATAATCCTAGTCAAACCAGCCCTCTCGGTATAAAGTGCTGTCGTCGCTAAGTGCTGTGGTTAAGCTTTTCAGAGCATTAGGCCGGAAGGTTGGCAGAAAAGGGTAAGGAGTGGACGGTCAGTTCGTTTTGTGGATTGTCTCAAAAAAAGAAAAAACCTCCATTGGTGGGTGTGTGCATCATGGCTCATGAATTCATTCAGTCAAGACAAATTGATTTATGTTTTCTCAAAAATAAATATCAAATAGTCGTAGCGATTTTGGCTGATATAGTTGAACTCAGTACATTTTTTACTATAATTTTTTTATTGACTTCATCTTAAAAATGTATCGTTTAAAAATTAGTTACTGTAATATAAACCTAAATGATAAGCTATGACACAGGAATAGAAAAATCATCAAATTCGCAGTACCTTTGAACGACCCGTGACAGAAAGTAACAACACCTATTAAGTTATGTGATGTGTGATGTGGAAGTTATTCTCTACTGCACAGAAAGTAACAACACCTAATCTCCGGGAACCCAGCCTAAATGATAAGCTATGACACAGGAATAGAAAAATCATCAAATTCGCAGTACCTTTGAACGACCCGTGACAGAAAGTAACAACACCTATTAAGTTATGTGATGTGTGATGTGGAAGTTATTCTCTACTGCACAGAAAGTAACAACACCTATTAAGTCATGTGATGTGTGATGTGGAAGTTATTCTCTACTGCTTTTGTCAGGGAATATTGAGGTACAATCCTAGTCAGCCCTCCCGGTATAAAGTGCTGCAGTCGCTAGGTATAAAGTGCTGTGGTTAAGCTTTTCAGAGCTTTAGAGCTGCAAGGTAGGCAGAAAAGGGTAAGGAGTGGACGGTCAGTTCGTTTCGTGGATTGTCTCAAAAAAACAAACGTCCGTCGGTGGATGCGTGCATCATGACTCATGAATTCGGCCACTAACCACTACGGTCATCACCTGGTACAAACTCTAATTATTTTACTTGTGCCACTAACGATACTCTTCTAGCAAAAGTGGGCCTTGAGATTCGCATGATTGCATTATGCAACTTTGAGAAACATAGCTTACTTTTTAGAAAACATTTCCGGTGATCCCAACATATTTGGCGCTAACCGTTCTCCCGTTATTCAAAAAAGGGTTCAAATGGTTATGAAAATTCAGTGGGCAAGACTAGAACTGGACTGGCAGACCCAACATACAAGTGGGATACACTTGACGACAATGACCACTGACCTAACATGTCTATCTTCTGAGAACTAGCCAAAACGATATATTAATAAAGTTTTTCGTCGTTTTAATGTGTATAAGATTAAACCGGTGAGTACTTTCTTAGCTATATATTTTAGATTTTCTTCAACATCATGTTCATAGTCAAATAATGAAGTTGAGTAAATATCTAGATATATGAGAGTGCAGTTGGTTCGATTATGCATGCTATTGTATGTTCTCATCTCGATTTATCTCAATCATTAAATATAGTTAGTAGATACATGACTAAAAAAGAGCATTGGAAAGCAGTTCAATGAATTTTAGGATATTTACGGGAGCACATCTAATGCTGGCTTACAGTTTAGGAAGACAAGAGATGGACTTGTTAGTTATGTGGATTCTGATTTTGCTGAAAATTTGGATAAAAGAAAATATCTCATTTGTTATATGTTCACTATTGAAGGGTGCGCCGTTAACTAGAAAGCAAGTTTGCAAGTTACCGTTGCCTTGTTACTACAGAAGCTGAGTATATGGCTAATTCTGAAGTTTGTAAAGAAACTGCTTGACTAAGGGATTTATTTACCGAGTTTTGTAGAAGTACATCTTGCACTATAATATTTTGTGATAATTAGAGTGCTATTTGCCTTAAAAAAGATCAAATGCCCTATGAGAGAATAAAGCACATTGATATCATTATATTCGATGTGTCATTACTCAAGGTGTAATTAAAGTCAGCAAGATAAGTACATATGTTAATCCAGCTAATATGTTGATAAACACAGTTCCTACCACTAAGTATGAGTTTTGTTTAGATTTAGTTGGTATTACCTACCAGTCCTTTAGAATTTCGGTGTACAAGGTGTATATGTAGATTTTATTGGATAAGTTTATCACGTATTTCGACTACTAGAAGGAATTCGGATTAACATAGAGATTGTTGAAGTTGATCCAAATTTGTACCGTGTTAGTGTAGGACACTGCTTCGTCTCATGCCAGGTGTGACATGACAGGTATCAGAGCCATACACAAGTTGTATAGACATGATGTCAATCTCTGTGTTGGAGTTATTTCTCTCATTCTATATATGTATCTCAATAACTTATAGGAAATATAAGCGCTCTATTGTAATCTCTTCTCTGTATAGTGATTTATCTTTAAACGTCCGTAGTTTTTTCTTGTAAAAGTTTTTCACGGAAAAATTCGTGTCTCTAATCTCTATCTATCTACGCATTATTAGCAACAGTAAAGTGTCAGCTGCACGTGCTAGCCGTGACATATTTGCGGGCACAATTTTTACATCTGCTACCAGAAGCACTACGACTAGACACGGTGATACTTGTTGCCCCCTTGTTGCCCCCTCTCGCACGCTCATACTTGTCAGCAGGTTTCCTCAGTAGAATTCACATGCCTGACAACCAAATCAGCGGCCACATCCTTCCTGAGATTGGTCTCTTAACCCGCCTCAGGTACCTCAACCTTAGCATGAACTCGATCACCGGAGTGATTCCAGATACCATATCGTCCTGTTCCCGCCTTGAGGTCATTAGCCTGTGGAGCAACTCCATCGAAGGAAATTGTTCAGTGTCCATAGTTTTGCACAGTGCTCATCTCTTCAGGAAATTGTTCTCAGTGTTAACAACCTTAACGGAAGCATCCCTTCTGGGATCGGTTTGCTTCCCAACCTCAAATATCTGTTTCTCCTTAGCAACAAACTTGAGGTCAGCATTCCTGAATCTTTGGGAAATAGCCCTTCACTGTCCATAGTTGTCTTTCGGAATAATAGCCTAGCTGGTGGAGTTCCACCTCTGTTAGCAAATTGTTCTTCACTCTACTACCTTGACCTGATGAAAAACAAGCTCAGCGGAGAGATCCCTTCTGCTCTCTTCAATAGCTCATCTCTTCGTACCTTAGATCTCTCATACAATGAGTTCTCTGGGTCCATACCATCTTCCTCCCCGATGTCCTCACAATTGCAATATATTAGCCTAACACAAAATAAACTTTCTGGAGATATACCTGCCACATTCGGAAACATTTCTTCCCTATCTTCCTTGCTGCTTGCTCAAAATAACTTACAAGGAAGCATTCCAGAGAGTTTAACCAGAATTCCAGGTTTGCAAGAACTAGATTTGGCATATAACAACTTGTCTGGCTCAGTTCCACCAGCTCTTTACACAATCACATCTCTCACTTATCTTGGCGTCAACCAACTAGTTGGGAGGATTCCGAGCGAGATTAGACACACTCTTCCAAACATTCAAACGTTGGTCATGGAAGGAAACGTTGGTCTTTACTTAATGCTTCCAATCTCCAAATGCTAGAACTCCGTGATAACGCATTCAGTGGTCTGGTTCCCTCTTTTTGGTCCTAGCCCAACTTGCTCCAGTTAGACCTTGGTGCAAACCAGCTCGAAGCTGTAGACTGGAGCGCCTTGTCCTCAACAACCACCTCTCCCCAATTGCAGGTATTATATTTGGACAACAACAACCTGCAAGGAATATTACCTAGTTCCATTGGCAATCTCTCAAAAAGCTTAGAAATGTTGTTTATAACAGAGAATAGATTTATCGGAACTATACCTTCAGAGATAGGAAACCTTACAAAGCTCACAGTTCTTAATTTAGCGGGAAATTTTTTCTCAGGAGGCATTCACGACACACTTGGAAATCTTGGAAACTTGTTTGCTCTAAGCTTAGCACGCAACAAATTTTCGGGAGAAATCCCACAATCAATTGGAAACATTGAAAAGCTAAGTAAACTTTATCTTCAAGAGAACAACTTGAGTGGGCCCATACCTTCACACTTAGCAGGCTGTAAAAATTTGGTGATGCTGAACCTCTCTTGTAATGGCTTCGATGGAAGCATCCCAGCTGAACTCCTTTCCATTTCCTCTCTTTCGGAAGGCCTAGACTTATCCTACAATAAACTCACTGGATCCATATCACCTCAGATTGGCAGCTTAACTAATCTTGACTCCCTTAATATTTCCAACAACCAATTATCTGGAGAGATTCGACATACACTCGGTGAATGCATTCACTTGGAATCCCTTCGATTAGAGGTGAATTTTCTTCGTGGGAGAATCCCAGAATCCTTCATGAGCTTAAGAGGCGTCACTGAGATGGATCTTTCTCAAAACAACTTGTCTGGCGAAATCCCAATCTTTTTTGAGACATTTACCTCTTCGCAGCTTCTCAATTTATCCTTCAACAGCCTTGAGGGAATAGTTCCTACAGGTGGTGCATTTAGCAATTCAAGTAAGGTGTTCATACAAGGAAACAAGAAGTTATGCACCAAGTTTCCAATGCAACAATTACCACTTTGCACATCACCTACATCCAAACGAAAGAATACTTCCTTGGTCATCTTAATAGCTGTTCCACTCACTGGCATTGTTGTAGTCTTCATGGCATGTGCTACAACCATTCTTTTCAAGAAGAGAAATCAGCAAAAACAACATATTGACCAATTTTGCAAGGAGTTGAAAAAATTCTCATATGCTGAGCTTGCTAAAGCTACCAATGATTTCTCTTCAGCCAACCTAGTTGGTTCGGGGAGATTTGGAGTGGTCTATAAAGGTATATTCAAGTTTGAAGCGCACCCAGTTGCTATTAAGGTGTTCAAACTTGCCCAAATTGGAGCACCAAAGAACTTCTTAACTGAATGTGAGGTGTTAAGAAACACTCGCCACAGAAACCTCACGCGGGTGATTAGTCTATGCTCAAGCTTTGATCAAATGGGACACGAGTTCAAAGCTCTTATTCTTGAGTTCATGGCCAACGGTAACCTAGAAAGCTGGCTTCATTCAAAAGTGCACAAACATGGACAGAAGAGACCATTGAGTCTAGGATCAAGAATACTAATAGCTATGGACATTGCTGCTGCCTTGGATTATCTTCATAATTGGTGCACACCGCCTTTGGTTCACTGTGATTTGAAGCCAAGCAATGTCCTTTTGGATGATGACATGGGTGCTCATGTTAGCGACTTTGGATTAGCAAAGTTTCTTTACAGTCATTCTTCTACCAGGCTTAACAGTTTAACAAGTGTAGCTGGGCCACGAGGATCACTCGGATATATTGCACCTGGTGAGCATTCATTCTTATCTTATTGACATCCATTAATGTGGCAATATTTCTTGTATAAAACAATTTGTAGCTATCATCTCCAGAAATTTCCTTCCTTTCTTTAAAAAAAAGAGTTTTTTCTCTAAGACAATTTAGCAAATGAGAAGAGCTTCTAAACAGTTTCACATTACATTAATTGCAGAATATGGGATGGGTTACGAGATCTCAACTGCCGGTGACGTTTATAGTTATGGAGTTATTTTGCTAGAAATTCTCACAGGGAAACACCCAACAGATGACATCTTTAAGGATGGGCTGAACCTTCACAAATTGGTGGAATCTGCATTTCCTCACAATATTGGCGACATTTTAGAGCCCAGTCTCATTCCATGCTATAAACCTGAAGAAGAAAATCACAACTTAGACAATGGGAATCGTGCAATGATCGGAATGCAAAGCTGTATCATGCAGCTGTTTAATATGGGCCTAAAATGTTCTGTTGACTCACCGAAAGATCGGCCAGAAATGCAAGATGTTTATGCTGGAATCATCGCTATCAAAGAAACATTTTCAGCACTGCACAGTTGATGATTTGGATGAATATTCAATATTACCACAATTCACAAGTTATCCCATAGTGTACGATGCTTTATTGAAAATCATCTAAGTTCTTAGTTCGTTGGCTTCCCCTTTTATAATTTTCTAGTTACAGGTTTTGTCATGTATGATTGTTAGTTAATTTCACTGCTCGTTATGTCATCTATCCAGTTCTGCATGTTTGCTTAGCACTACATGTTTGTTCCCTTACTAGTAGGAAGGACTCTGCACTACTTTCCTTCTTTTTCTCGGTGGAACGGATTCTTCGGATCTGGGAGGATTCTGAGGAAGTCTCGGTCCATGATTTGCATGTAACAGACCCCATGTATTCGGCCATGAATAAAAGGAATGAAAACTGAAAAGCCGCTGGTGTGAGCGCGGCACAAACGTCTGTGTTTTCATACTCTGCTTGTTCCACAAACTCTGGTTGCTTTCTGAATTTTGTCGTTAGCTACTGTTCATAGCCTAGCACAGTTCAGGGAACAGAGTTTGGGCAGAGAGGGGTTGTTTCTCTCTAACAATGATCACTTCTAGATCGCAGCATATATATAGATGAAACACTGCTCAAATTATATATCTCGTGTTCGCTCAGATGCTTTATATTAATTAGAGCACAATAAATCATAATAAAAAAATTAATCTCTTAATATGCAGGATTAATATTCTGTGGCAATTTCCCACTGCAAATGGAGGAAGTATCATTGTTTGCATGTGGCCTGTTATGCATGGAGCATAGGTCCTGTTCTTTTGCGGCTTCTAAAAGCCGTTTTTGATTTTTGGTACAGTAACTAATTTTTAAACAGAGTATTTTTTTAAGATAGGGTCTACAGGTTAATTGTAGTACATGTTTAAAAAACTAATATCTGTACCATCAAAAATCACAAGCGAGTATCTCTCTTTCCGCAATCTCTGTCACAAACAGCCAAAAAACCATCAGCTGTAGCCAAAAGCCATCAGCCGTAGCTAAAAAGAACAGGCCCATAAACTCATGAGCAAATGACAATGATTGAAATGCAGAATGAATATTTCGGACTAATGGGAGGGGAAAACATTGCCATTTTAGTAATGCTACCATAACTTTTCTGGTGGAGTATATGGCTGGTCTGCATGGTTGTCGTTGATAATCCAGTACCGTTTTCTTAATTTGTATCTATTGCTTGCTTACTTGGTTGTATTGTTTGTCCTTTAATTATCGTGTTGCGACCGTTGTTGAGTACTTATTGAGATTTCTAATCTCACGTTTGCTCTTTCAATCTCAGGAAAAAGGTCAGTGGAATGATAGCATCATGCATAGGTGAAAGCACTCGAGTTTCAACATCGTGGCTTGCCATTATTTAATTGTTTCATTTGTTTAATTTTTATTAGAGTAGACCGATCCTATGTTTTAAACTCTTGTTTCAGCTTCCGTTCACTTTCTAATAAAGTACACTTAAAGGTTTTATTTTTCTGTAAATTTTATTACTGCTTTATGATTTTATTTCTTATTTGACGATAACATTCCATGTTAATATCTCACATCTTTATGTGAGGTGTTACAAGTTCCTAGTTATGAGCCCAGCTTCATATTTATGTATTCTTTGATAGGTAAATAACTGAGCTATTGTCAGTCTACTTATCAAATATGTAAGTTCTCTTTTTGTGTCCAACTGCTCGAATTCAATCAAGACTCTGCTTGTAATTAGTCAATGTAACTAGTTCTCACGAAATTGAGGGCTTGCTGCCACTTCCCAAGAAATGAATGGTTCTTCATCGTTTCCCTCATCCCCGTGATGGCATCATGGTAGGCCACACAGTGCACGAGAGATTGAGAAGCAAAAATGGCAGGAAATTTAAGGCACCTGCACGCAGTAGCGTGGAGGAGAACTGGTTACGCTGAGGCGTGGCGTGGCGTGCATAGCCGTGGGAGTGGAAGGGGTCCGCCGGCTAATACCCCGAAGCCCGCCGTGCCCCGCGGATGGCGGCTTCGTGGTGCCCCAGCGCGTCCTTCCTTCCGGTACGCGATGTAAGGGCGTCGTCGAGCGGGAGGTACACGCGACACCCCGGCAGATAGAACGCGCGCTGCCCGCCGCGGGGGGTCCTGGAAGATGTCCTGTGTGACGTCCCCGCAGGCGGGTTTCTGACCCAAGCTCTGCAGAGTGGTTGGCCACGTTGGTGCAAAACAATGCCTTTACATCGCCAGGGGTTTGTCTGTGGTCCTCCTCGGTCGACCTTGTGCACCTCGTTCAGGGTCGGCCCCGTTGCATCTAGGGCCAATCCGGCGTACTTCGCTCGATTGGCCCCGGACTTGGCTCAGGGTAGATCATCCAATGAGCACTACCGCTATGAGGTGGTTGTGGACCCGAGATAGTGCAGGGACCCTCCCCCAACAGAAGGATATTTTAAAACAACTACTACTTTGACTGTTATAGTATTAGCTGTCAAGTGTGATATATGATATGACTTTGTCTCTATCTCATTTAAATTATAGTGTGTGCAAGACTATGTTAGTGTTACCATAAAATATGTGAGCATCATTTATCTCAATAAAGAACAATTAGTGAGTTGTGACTTTATGTTGTCTAGTTTATGACTTTACTCCTACTGATAGGGCATGACAATCAACTCAAGTACATTCGATCTTCACAAACTCTCCAATGTTCGAGGACGGCTCTCCACTTTCTTATGACGGAGGTCATTGACCTGAAGGGAGAGTTCAACTTCGGCGATAACAATTAATAGATGTTTAAACATTTAATTCAACTGTAATTCATTCAATTGTTACTCATTCAGTAGTAATTCATTTGTGAGATCTGTATAATGATTGTTGTGTCTAATAAGATCTATAATTATCTGTGGTCTGCTTGCTCGTTTTTAGAGGGTATGATTAGCATTTTCTGAGACTAGCCAAAAAATAGAATTTTTTTTTGCTATACAAAGAATCATCACATATGATTTTTTGTATTAACCACTGTGATAAATCACAACACAGATGGTTATTTTACAAAACCGTCAGTGATATCTCATATATCACAGATGGTTCTTTTAAAAATCATCTGTGTTGAGATCTTTCATAGATGCTTCTAAATTAATAACCGTTTGTGATAGTCTACATCACAGACGGTTTAAAAATCATTTGTAATGACCTTATGTCATTACTGACCTATAAACTCAGACGACTCATAAAACTGTCTGTGATGATGTATTTGAACCATCTATAATGAC
Organism: Melocanna baccifera; assembly: GCA_036346265.1. Taxonomy (NCBI): domain Eukaryota; kingdom Viridiplantae; phylum Streptophyta; class Magnoliopsida; order Poales; family Poaceae; genus Melocanna; species Melocanna baccifera. Next base: position 367,592 of record JAYEVJ010000135.1, on the reverse strand, counting down.
ATTTTCTGTAGTAGTAGTAGTGTCATCGTCGTGCTGAGCTCACTCCTACTCAAGTACTCCTCTCACATCATTGGAGTGGGGAAGAAGAGGGGAGTTTGAGAGAGAGAAGAAACCCAATCCTTGCTCAAATCGAGTCGAAGAAGCTGAGTAGAGGTGAATTGATCTGCTGCCTAATGATGGGTTGTGTGGTGTCCAAGATGGAGCAAGAGGACACGAAGCAAAGTGCTACATTGTTCTCTCACTGAAAAATCCCTGGAAGCAACAACCATTTCTTGCATCCTAAACATTTGCTACGAACCATAAAATCTAGATCTAGGCAAAAAAAATGGCACTATGACCGGTCGAAGATCAGTTAGATGAGGAAAATGGAAGTGGAAGATGCCGGTGTTGCATTTCGTGAAAATCATGATTTCGGTTTTTTACTGTTTGACTCTGTGTCAAGTGGAAGTCATGACAACAGCTCGACACATCAGATATACCAATATATGTCCAGATTTGTATACGTGCTTGCTCACGCTGCACTTGGTCAAATTCTGCATTGCATTGTACTTTTCATTGAGCTGCTGGTTTTGTCAGGGTTATTGAGGTATAATCCTAGTCAAGAACGTCAAGCCATCATCCACACTCTGGGGCGGAGTCAGCTAAGTGCTGTCGTCGCTAGGTGTTGAAGTGCTGTGGTTAAGCTTTTCAGAGCATTAAAGGGTAAGGAGTGGACGGTCAGCTTATGGTTTAAATTTTTAAATTCTGGTTATTCGATAGAGACAATATATAGAGAAAAATAGTTACATACGATTTTAGCTGATACAGTTGAACTCAGTACATTTTTTACTATATTTTTTATTAACTCTACTTTAAAAACATACCGTTTAAAAATTAGTTGCTGTAATATAAGTTATAAGTTGTGAGCCATAATTTCTCCTAAAGCCAGCCTAAATGCTAAGCTATGGCACAGGAACAGAAAAATCATCAAATTCACTGTACCTTTGAACGACCCGCGACGGAAAGTAACAACACATATTAAGTTATGTGATGTGTGACGTGGAAGCAGCGGTGGAACCAGAAAATTAAAGGACCCGAGGCGAACCTCACCTCAACCCCTCACGGGCAGTGGGGCACGGGCGCACGGCGGCCTCAGTGGGCAGTGGGGCATGGCGGCCTCAGTGTCTTGGCCCTCGCCCGGTCGCCCCTCGGTGCCGGGCCTGTCGGCCGGCCAGCGGACTGGCGCAGTGGCGCCTGGGCGCCTAGCACTCTGGCAGAGCCGCAGAGGCACGGAGGGCGGAGTCACCGAGTCGCCACAGCACTCGCCGCCGACCGTTGCAACCCGTAGCCGACCGCCGCAGGCCCGCAGCCGCACGCCGTCCGTCGCACTGCCGCAGCGATGGGGATTTCGGTTTGTGGGTTAGGGATTTCGGCTGCACAATGGGGAATGCATCGCGGGTCTGCACGGTTACACGGCGATGGGGATTAGGCCACTGCCCACTGGATTGGGCCGCTGCACGGTGCGGCCCACGGCTGAGGCCCATCCGCAGCTCCGCGAACGGCGCCATCGCCCATTAGCATCGGCTCTTCCGCCTCTTCGGCTTGCTACCTTCTTCATTCTTGGCTTCTTGCTTGCCGGTCGGCGGGGGCGGCGGGGCGCCGACGGTGGCCGCCCGCGGGGGGCGGGGGGGGTGTTCTTGCCCAGCCGGGAGACCCGGGGCAGCCGCCCCGGCTTGCCCCGGGGGTAGTTCTGCTACTGCGTGGAAGTCATGACAACAGCTCGACACATCAGACCAGCATATGTCCATATTCATATATGTGCTTACTCATTAAAATTCTGCAGTACGTTGTACTTTTCATTGAGCTGCTGGTTTTGTCAGCCCTCTCGGTATAAAGTGCTGCCGTCGCTAGGTATGAAGTGCTGTGGTTAAGCTTTTCAGAGCATTAGAGCAGGAAGGTAGGCAGAAAAGGGTAAGGAGTGGACGGTCAGTTCGTTGTCTCAAAATAAAAAACGTCCGTTGTTGGATGTGTGCATCATGATTCATGAATTCAGTCAACTGTCAAAGTCATTAATTTGGGGCTCTCACTTCTCACTAACCACTACGGTCATCGCACGGTAGAAACGCTAATTACTTGTGCCACTACGGTCATCACCCGGTAGAAACTCTAATTACTTTACCTGTGCCACTAACGATACTCTTCTAACAGAAGTGGGCCTTGGAGATTTGCATGATTGCATTGTGCAACTTTTGTACTGATGTTGACAGACCATGGAAATATACTGACCTTTGAGTTTTGATGATAAAAATTCATTGCTTTTTACTAATTGCTGTCATCAAAGTCAACATTTAGCATTTTAGCTCACCGCCGATGTCAAAAAGGTTAGTTGCACAGTCTAGTACTTACCCGGAGTACTACAATCTTTTTAAGAGAACATTTCCAGTGATCCCAACATATTTGGCGTTAACCGTTCTCCCGTTATTCAAAAAAGGGCTCAAATGGTTATGAAAACTCAGTGGGCAGGACCCAAAGTTAACCTTTGGGTTTTGATGATACAAATTCAATGCTTTTTACTAGTTGGTGTCGTTCAATTGGTATAAACCAAATTTGAATTTTTAAACTTTAAACGCAGAAAAGAGCCCCCCAACCACTACTAAAAGAAGGTATGCAGATAGCCTGGTGGTAGGAGCAATACTAAAAGGTGTATGCACATAGCCACCAACCGAAATTCGGTGATTTCAGAACGAATTTCGTTCAATTGGTTTGAACCAAATTTTAATTTTCAAACTTTAAATGTAAAAAGAGTCCCCAACCACTACTGTGTTTTTTTGGGCTGTTGCTTTGACTTATGACTTTTGAATTCTACCTGTTCGCGAGAGGTAATATGAAGAGAAAAACAATTGTATATGATTTTGATAGGTATAGTTGAACTTAGCACAACAGCTCGACACACCAGACCAATATTTGTCCAGATTCGTATACGTGCTTGCTCACGCTGCACTTGGTCAAATTCTGCATTACGTTCTCCTTTTCATGGAGCTACTGGTTTTGTGAGTGATATTGAGTTATAATCCTAATCAACCACACTCAAGGCCGGAGCCAGCCCTCTCGGTATAAATTCTGCATTGCATTGTACTTTTCATGGAGCTACTGGTTTTGTCAGAGATATTAAGGTATAATCCAGCTATCAACCACACTCAAGGACGGAGTCAGCTAAGGTGGTGATCGTTTTAGCGATAGCTTCTGGCTTTTGGCTGAAATTTCACTGTAGCTAGCTGAAATTTTACTGTAGCTAGTTAGTGGATAGTGTAGTGAATAGTGAAAAAAAAAACTGAAACTAGAAACTGAAGCCGAAAAAAACCGAAACGATCAGGGCCTTAGTGCTGTCGGTATAAAGTGCTGTCGTCGCTAAGTGGACGATCAGTTCGTTTTGTGGATTGTCTCAAAAAAAAAAAAACGTCTGTTGTTGGATCACACGGTAGAACGCTAATTCATGAATTCAGTCAACTGTCAAGTCTTTAATTTGGGGTTGTCCACAGTCAAATAATGAAATTGAGTAAATATCTAGAGTTCCATATGAGAGTGCAGTTGGTTCGATTATGTATGCCACTGTATGTTCTCATCTCGATTTATCTCAATTATTAAATCATGGCTGAAAAAGAGCATTAGAAAAAAATTTAATGAATTTTTAGATATTTGCGGGGCACATTTAATGCTTACTTACAGTTTAGGAAGACAAGAGATAGACTTGTTGGTTATATGGATTCTGATTTTGCTAAAAATTTGGATAAAAGAAAATGTCTCATTAGTTATGTGTTCACTATTGAAAGATGTGCCATTAGCTAGAAAGCAAGTTACAATCTACCGTTGTCTTGTTACTATAGAAGCTGAGTATATGGCTAATTCTGAAGTTTGTAAAGAAGTTGTTTGACTAAGCGATTTATTTACTGAGCTTTGTGAAAATACATCTTGCATTATACTATTTTGTAATAGTTAGAGTACTTTTTGACTTAGAAAAGATCAAATATCGTATGAGAGAACAAAGCACATTGATATTAGTTATCACTATATTCGAGGTGTTATTACTCAAGGTGATATTAAAGTCAGCAAGATAAGTACACATATTAATCCAGCTAATATGTTAACAAAACCAGTTTCTACTACTAAGTATGAGTTTTGCTCAGACTTAGTTGGTATTATTCACTAGTCTTTTGAAATTTCGGCATACAAGGTGTATATGTAGATTTTATTGGATAAGTTTATCATATATTTCGACTACTAGAGGGGATTCGGATTAACATAGAGATTGTTGAAGTTGATTTGAATTTGTACTGTATCTATGTAGAACATTGCATCGTCTCATGCTAGGTGTGACATCACAGGTGTCAGAGCCATACGCAAGTTGTATCAGACGTGGTGTCAATCTCTGTGTTAGACTTGTTTCTCTCACCTTATATATTTACCTCAGTAACATATAAGAAGTACAAACGCTCTATTTTAATCTCTTTGTTATAGTGATTTGCCTTCATACGTTCGTAGTTTTTTTCGTAAAGGTTTTTTACGGAAAAATTCATGTATCTAATCTCTATCTTTCTACGCATTATTAGCAACAGTAAAGTGTCAGCTGCACGTGCTAGCCGTGACCTACCAGAAGCACTACGACTAGACACGGTGATTGATATCTTCGTTACCATTTTCCAACTTGTTGCCCCCTCTCGCATGCTCATACTTGTCAGCTGGCTTTGTGGCCTATATAAGTGCATGCCATGCTCCAGCGGGCCAAATCAGTTAAGATAAGTACTCATTATAATCCAACTGATATGTTAATAAAGCTAGTGGAATTCCGTTCAAGGTAGAGATTTTCGCTCAAAGTAGAGATTGTTGAAGTTGATTGAATTTGTACCATATTCGCGTAGGACACTGCATTGTCAAAAAGATACATTGCTTCATCGTTTCAACGTGTATAAGATTAAGCGGTGAGTGCTCCTTGAGTTGCATATTTTAGACTTTTTCCAATATTATATCTACAATCAAATAATAAAGTTGAATAGATATCTAAAGTTCCATATGTGAGTGCAGTTAGTTCGCTTATGTATGCTATTATATGTTCTCGTCCAGATTTATCTCAATTGTTAAAGGGAGCATATTTAGTGCTAAAGGCCTATTCAGTCCTAAAATGCTAAAACTTCTACAGAGCCATCTGATCTGGCATGTACGGCTCGGATCAAGAAGGGTGGAACCCCCATTTCATTTAATTCATTTAATCAATCTTTTACAAAACCCCCTGCATAGATTATTTTTTATGAAGTGGGGGTTCCACCTTTCTTGATCTGAGCCGTACATGCCAGATCAGATGGCTCTTAGAAGTTTTATCATTTTAGCACTGAATAGACCTTTAGCACTAGATATACTCCCATTGTTAAATATGGTTAGTAGATATATGGCTAATCCTGAAAAAGTGTATCGGAAAGCAGTTCAGTGAATTTTCAGATATTTGCAGGGCACATCTAATACTTGCTTACAGTTTAGGAAAACAAGAGATGGACTTGTTGGTTATGTGTATTCTGATTTTTGCTGAAGATTTAGATAAAAGAAGATCTCTCATTGGTTATGTCTTCACTGTTAGAGGGTGTGCTGTTAGCTAAAAAGCAAACTTGCAAGTTACCGTTATCTTGTCTACTACAGAAGCTGAGTATATGGCTAATTCTAAAGCTTGCAAAGAAGCTGTTTGACTAGAGGATTTATTTACTGAGCTTTGTGGAAGTACATTTTGTACTATAATATTTTGTGATAATCATAATGCTATTGGCCTTAAAAAAGATCAAATGTCCTATGAGAGAACAAAGCACATTGATATCAATTATCACTATATTCAATGTGTCATTACTCAAGGCGATATTAAAGCCAATAAGATAAGTACTTTTGTTAATCCAGTTAATATGTTGACAAAATCAGTTTCTGCCACTAACTATGACTTTTGCTCAGACTTAGTTGGTATTATTCACTAGTCTTTTGAAATTTTGACATACAAGATGTACATGTTGATTTTATTGGATGAGTTTATCACATATTTTGACCACTAGAGGGAATTCGAGTCAACATTGAGATTGTTGAAGTTGATTCGAATTTGTACCGTGTCTGTATAGGACACTGCATCGTCTCATACTAAGCGTGACATGCCAGGTGTCAGAGTCATACGTAGTTTGTATCAAACGTGGTGTCAATCTCTGTGTGGGATTTGTTTCTCTTGTCCTATATATATATCCTAGTAACCCATAGAAAGTGCAAACGTCTATTGTAATCTCTCCTCGGTATAATGATTTGTCTTTATATGTTTATGGTTTTTTCGTGTAAGGATTTTTTGTAAAAATTTTCTACGTATTATTAGCAACAGTAAAGTTTCAGCTGCTAGTGCTAGTAGTGACCTATTTGTGGGCACAATCATTGACTGCTTTACATTTGCTACCAGAAGCACTATGACTAGACACGATGATTGATGTCTTCGTTACCATTTTCCAACTTGTTGCCCTTTCTCGCACGCTTGTCAGCTGGCTTTGTGCCATATATAAATGCATGCCATGTTCCAGCGAAAGAATCAGCAGAGCCAAATCCGTTAAGCATCCACCAGCGTACGTGTGTACTTACACGGAAGCAAGATGGCTGTTGTAGGATCCCAAAACGCATTGTTGCCACTGCTTGCTGCAATGCTCATCTGCTTGGTTAGCTTTTGTCCCTCAGACACATCTGCACTCCATAACGCATCCGAAACCGATAGACAGGCCCTCCTGTGTCTCAAGTCACACCTCTCCCACTCTGTTGCAGCCTTGGACTCATGGAAAAATGAATCCCTTGCCTTCTGCGATTGGTATGGAGTGACATGCAGCAAGCGGCAAACACCTCGTGTCGTTGCTCGACCTTGAATCACTGAATATCACCGGTCAAATATTTCCTTGCATTGCTGGCCTTCGTTTCCTCAGTAGAATCCACATGATAGAGTGATGGATAAGTCTCTGTGTTGCTTTTTGCTTTTGCAGCATCTTAGGACAGCATCTTGATTAGTCTTTAGGACAGCATCTTAGGACAGCATCTTGACTAGCATCTAGAACAGCATCTTAGACTAGCATCTTAGCATATGCTTGGTTGGTTAACAGCCTATAAATTTGTATCCCCAACCCCTCAGGTTGGCATGGCATTGTGTGAGAAATAATCCTAGAAAATTGCCCCATTTTCAAGTGTTATCCTCTCGATGAGAGTAAGGATCTTGCTATCACCAAGAGCAAGAATCGAGCGACTAACAAGTGGTATCAGAGCGAGGTTATCCTGTAGCCTGAGCATCTCCTGCTCAATCCCTTCTCCAGCGTCGTTTCCAGCCTCGCAGCAGCCCCAACTAGCAGCAGCAGCAGCTCTGGCTGCCTCTGCTCACTCCTCCCCCCTGCTCAGACGAGCAACAGCTCATCAGAGGCAGCTCTCTCTCCACGCAGCAGTCCCCCGGTGGCGCGCCATGTCCGCAGGACAGTCTCAGCGCTCGGTCGCCTCGAGCATGCGGCGGCGGCAAGAAGTCGAGCTCGCTGTGGCAGAGGAACGCGAGCGAGCGGCGACACAGGCCGCTGCGGCGGTAGAAAGGGCGTCAAGGCTGGCAACGGCGGAGCTGGCAGCGGCCAGAGCGGAGGTGGAAGCAGCGGCGGCAGATGCAGCGCGTGCGGCAGCAGCAGAGGTCGAGGTTCTACGCGGCAGCAACAGCAGCTCCGTCTCTGCTGATGACAGCGCCGACGCGGACCTTGAGCTGCCGGAGAGGGAGGCAGCGCGAGGGCGAGCGATGAAGCGTCGCGCACGCCCACGCAGCGCGGCAGCCAGACGGCGCGGACGCGCGGCGCGCTCTAGAGGAGGCACGCGCGGCGGCGGCGACGGTCGACGGAGGCGCGCCTTCACGACGACGCGCTCTCTCTCCCGGTTCGATGCCGTGGTCACCACGAGTACCGGTGTCGTCGAGGACATCGGCCCGGCGTGGGTGGCCTACACTCACCAAAACCAACTACGTCGAGTGGGCTGCGGTGATGAGGGTAAAGCTAAAGGTGCAGCATATGTGGGATGAAGTTCGGTACGGTGACGTCGACTACGATCAGGATCGACGGGCACTGGATGCTCTCATCGCTGTAGTCCCGCCGAGATGCGGTTCTCGCTACCAACAAGCGAACTGCCAAAGAGGCTTGGGATGCCATCGCCGCAAAGACGCGCATCGGCAGCGGCCGCGCGCAAGTCTACATTACGGGCACTACGCAAGGAGTGGGAGAACCTAGCCTTCAAGCGGTGAGGACATTGATGACTTTGCTCTCGTCTCAACACTGCATTGCGAGAAGATGGTCCAGTTTGGCGGCGACACCTACAAATGAGAGAGAGGCGTGGAAAAGCTCTTCCGCTGCGTCCTCGAGAAGTACAAGCAGATGGCTCACTCGATCGAGTCTCTACTGGACCTCTCCACAATGGCGATCGAGGAGGCGTTGGGTCGCCTCAAGGTCGTTGACAGCGATGAGCCACAGCGCCTCTCGGGACCCATCACCATTGGTGGGAAGCTCCTCCTCACTCGGGAGCAGTGGGCAGCCGGCCAAGGTGATAGGAAGAAGGGGGAGCCTTCTTCCACGACAGGCGCCGCAAGCGTGGCAAGCGCGGCAAGCACGCAAAGACGCCAGAGGGCGCGAGGACGTCCGAGGGTAATGACCGTGGGGCGCCCAAGGCGGCGGCGGCAAGCAAAAGCGGCACGAGACGGCGCTTGCCACACAATGCGGCAAGCCTGGTCATTGGGCCAAGGATTGTCGACAGCCACAACGCGGCCAGGCCCACGTCGTGCAGGCGGAGGAGGAGGAGCAGCCGGCTCTGTTCATTGCTCATGCGAGCATGAAACTACCTCCAGCGGCACCGGCCGCAGCGACTCTCCTCCACCTTGACGAGCCAAAGCACACGCCTCCTCGGCGGCGCTTAAACAACGACAAGACCGGCGGGTGGTGCTCGACACCGCGCCACCCACCACATGACCGGGCGGCGGAGTTCTTCTCGAGCTCGACTCAGGCGTTCGAGGCACCGTCAAGTTCGGCGACGCCTCCGCCGTGGAGATCAAGGGTGTCGGCTCTGTCGTCTTCGTCGCCAAGACTGGCGAGCACCGGCTGCTCACCGGTGTCTACTACATCCCCGTGTTGAGGAACTCCATCATCAGCTTGGGACAGCTGGATGAGAACGGATCGCGCGTGGAGATCGAGCACGGGGTGCTGCGCATCTGGGATCATCGCCGCCGCCTCGTCAAGGTCAACAGGAGCAACCGCCTCTACGTCCTTCACGCGCAGGTGGCGCAACCTCTGTGTCTTGCAGCCCGCCGCGATGACGACGCTTGGAGGTGGCACGAGCGCTTTGGGCACCTCAACTTTGAGGCCCTGAGGCAGCTCGGCAGCAAGGAGATGGTGCGGGGCATGCAGCACGTCGACCACGTGGAGCAGTTCTGCGACACCTGCGTCCTCACCAAGCTGCGGCGGCTCCCCTTCCCTCGCCAGGCGAGCTTCCGCGCCAAGAAGAAGCTGGAGCTCGTACACGGTGACCTCTATGGCCCCGTGACACCGGCTACACATGGAGGCCGGCGCTACTTCCTCCTCCTCGTCGATGACATGTCCCGCTACATGTGGGCTGTCCTGCTTTCGACGTGAAGGCGCCGCCGCGCGGGCGCCATCAAGTGCCTTCTGCCTGCTGCGAGGCGAGTGCGGCCGCAAGCTTGGGTCCTACGCACGAACAACGGCGGTGAGTTCACGGCGGCCGAGTTCGCGGCATACTGCGCGACGAGGGATCCATCGTCACTTCTCGCGTCGTACACCCCGCGAGAACGGCGTCGTCGGCGCCGCAACGGCGATGGTTGCCACCGCCCGCACCCTCCTCAAGCGAGAGGATGCCGGCATTCTCCTGGGGTGAGGCGGTGATAACTGCCATCCACTTGCTCAACCGCTCCCCCACCAAGGCCCTCGACGGCAAGACGCCACACGAGGCCTGGCATGGGCGCAAGCCCACGGTGAGCCATCTCCATGTCTTGGTGCCGCCGCCGTCGCCAAGGAGCTCAACCACGCCGGCAAGCTCGACGACCGAGCACGCCAAGGGTCTTCATCGGCTACGCGGGCGCCAAGGCCTACCGCGCCTCGACCTGCGACACGGCGGCGCGCATCACGCGTGACGCCGTGTTCGACGGCGGCGGGCGTGGGGCAAGATGGTGGATGACGGCTCGACTCCGATGACCGGCCGATTTCGTCTGCCGACTCACGTCCCACTTCCGGAGGCGGGGGCCAGAACCCGTCTTCACCGAGCTCGCCTACCCCACCACCTGCTTCGCTACCACCTCCGGCGAGTCCTTCACCACCGCCACCACCGGCTCGCAAGCCCACGGGCTCCGGCGAGTCCACCGCCAAGACCGCCGCCACGCCTCGCTCTCCTACACCGCGCCTACTCCTCGGGCTCGCACCGGCAGCCGCCCACGACGAGCAGCGCGCGGTGGAGTTCGCCACTCGCTGTCCAACGACGAGGATCGCGACGACGCCTACCACGGCGGCGAGCCTCTGCGCTACCGTATCGCGTGGGCGACCTCCTCGCGAGCAGCCGGTCTCGAATCGCGCGCAGCGCAACTCGAGGCGGGCGCACCTCGCACAGATTTACGACGAGCCTCGCTCTTCGCCGAGGCAGAGAGAGACGCGGCATGGCGTGCCGTGATGCAGGAGGAGATGGACGCCGTCGAGCGAAACAAGACATGGGAGCTGGCCGATCTTCCAGCCGGCCACCACACCATCTCTCTCAAGTGGATCTTCAAGCTCAAGAAAGACGAGGCTGGAGAGGTGATCAAGCACAAGGCGCGTCTCGTGGCACGTTGCTTCGTTCAGCAGGAGGGAGTTAACTTCGAAGATGCCTTCGCGCCTGTTGCACGGATGGAGTCCGTGCATCTCCTCCTTGCCCTCGCAGCCCAGGAGGGCTGGTGCGTCCATCACATGGACGTCAAGTCAGCTTTCCTCAACGGCGACTTGAAGGAGGAGGTCTCACGCCCGCCACCACGGATTCACCATCCCGGCAAGGAGAGCAAGGTCCTCCGCTGCGCAAGGCCCTCTACTGCGGCAGCACCGCGAGCTTGGAACGCCAAGTGGACTCCACCCTCAAGCAAATGGGATTTCAGCAGAGCACTCACGAGGCCGCGGTCTACCGGCGGGGCAAGGGAGGCAATGCCCTGCTAATAGGCGTCTACGTCGACGACCTTGTGATCACCGGTACCAAGGAAGAGGAGATCGAAGCATTCAAGCGGAGATGAAGGCCACCTTCCGGATGAGCGACCTCGGGCCCTCTCCTTCTACCTCGGGATCGAGGTCCACGAGACAGCTCCGCATCTCTCTCGCCGATCGCCACGCCAAGCGCATCGTGGAATCAGGCGGCCTCACCGACCGCAACCCACCCACACTCCTATGGAGGAGAGGTCAAGCCGAGTCGTGAGAGTACGGCGGAGGAGGTGGACGCGACACGCATCGGGCGTATTGTGGCGCCTTCGCTACCTTTCCACACGCCGACCGACTTGGCGTTCGCCGTCGGCTCGTCGGCCGGTTCATGCAAATACCAACGACGGAGCACCAGCGAGCCGTGAAAGGATCCTCCGCTACGTCGCGGGCACCTCCGACTACGGCTTGCACTACCCAAGGTGCCCGGCGCGCGCACTTCATCGTGCATGATGGCGACGACCACGCCGACGACATCGATACGAGCAAGAGCACCGGCGGATGTCAGACTTCCTCGGCAAATGTCCGATCAGTGGCGATCGGTCAAGCGGCAGTGGTGGCTTTGTCTAGCTGCGAGGCGAGTACATTGCAGCCACTACCGCTTCTACTCAGCTCACGTGGTGGCTCGGCTGCTGGCGATCTCCTTGACAGAGACGCGAAGGCGTGGAGCTCGGGGTGGAAACAAGTCCGCCTTGGCCTTGGCGAAGAACCCCGTCTTCCATGAGCGCAGCAAGCACATCCGGTGAGGTATCACTTCATCGGTTGCCTGGATGAAGGGAGTGTCCGGCCAACTACATCAACACCCAAGACCAACTCGCCGACTTCCTGACCAAGTCTCTTGGGCGGATCAAGTTCCAGGAGCTTCGCGCCAGGATCGGGATGGCTCAGATTCCCCACAAGGAGACACACAAGACTTAGGGGAAGAGTGATAGAGTGATGGATAAGTCTCTGTGTTGCTTTTTGCTTTTGCAGCATCTTAGGACAAGCATCTTAGGACAGCATCTTGACTAGTCTTTAGGACAGCATCTTAGGACAAGCATCTTAGGACAGCATCTTGACTAGCATCTAGGACATCATCTTAGACTAGCATCTTAACATATGCTTGGCTGGTTAACAGCCTATAAATTTGCATCCCCAACCTCTCAGGTTGGTATGGCATTGTGTGAGAAATAATCCTAGAAAATTGCCATATTTCCAAGTGTCATCCTCTCGATGAGAGTAAGGATCTTGCTATCACCAAGAGCAAGAATCGAGCGACTAACACCATGCCTGACAACCAAATCACCGGCCACATCCTTCCTGAGATTGGTCGCCTAACCCGCCTCAGGTACCTCAACCTTAGCATGAATTCCATCACCGGAGTGATTCCAGATACCATATCGTCCTGTTCCCGCCTTGAGGTCATCAGCCTGTGGAGCAACTCCATCGAAGGTGAGATCCCTCCAAGTCTTGCACAGTGCTCATCTCTTCAGGAAATTGTTCTCAGTGTTAACAACCTTAACGGAAGCATCCCTTCTGGGATCGGTTTGCTTCCCAACCTCAAATATCTGTTTCTCCCTAGCAACAAACTTGAGGGCAGCATTACTGAATCTTTGGGAAATAGCCCTTCACTGTCCATGGTTGTCTTTCGGAATAATAGCCTAACTGGTGGAGTTCCACCTCTCTTAGCAAATTGCTCTTCACTCTACTACCTTGACCTGATGAAAAACAAGCTCAGTGGAGAGATCCCTTCTGCTCTCTTCAATAGCTCATCTCTTCGTACCTTAGATCTCTCATACAATGAGTTCTCTGGGTCCATACCATCTTCCTCCCCGATGTCCTCACAGTTGCAATATATTAGCCTAACCCAAAATAACCTTTCTGGAGATATACCTGCCACATTCGGAAACATTTCTTCCCTATCTTCCTTGCTGCTTGCTGAAAATAACTTACAAGGAAGCATTCCAGAGAGTTTAACCAGAATTCCAGGTTTGCAAGAACTAGATTTGGCATATAACAACTTGTCTGGCTCAGTTCCACCAGCTGTTTACACAATCACATCTCTCACTTATCTTGGCCTTGGCGTCAACCAACTAGTTGGGAGGATTCCGCGCGAGATTGGACCCACACTTCCGAACATTCAAACGTTAGTCATGGAAGGAAACCAATTTGATGGCCCAATCCCCGTGTCTTTACTTAATGCTTCCAATCTCCAAATGCTAGAACTCCGTGATAACGCATTCAGTGGTGTGGTTCCTTCTTTCTGGTCCTTGCCCAACTTGCACCAGTTAGACCTTGGTGCAAACCAGCTCGAAGCTGTAGACTGGAGCGCCTTGTCCTCAACAACCACCTCTCCCCAATTGCAGGTATTATATTTGGACAACAACAACCTGCATGGAGTACTACCTAGTTCCATTGGCAATCTCTCCAAAAGCTTAGAAATGTTGTTTCTAACAGAAAATAGATTTATCGGAACTATACCATCAGAGATAGGAAACCTTACAAAGCTCACAGTTCTTAATTTAGCGGGAAATTTTTCTCAGGAGGCATTCACGACACACTTGGAAATCTCGGAAACTTGTTTGCTCTAAGCTTTGCACGCAACAAACTTTCGGGAGAAATCCCACAATCAATTGGAAACATTGAAAAGCTAGGTAAACTTTTTCTTCAAGAGAACAACTTGAGTGGGCCCATACCTTCACACTTAGCAGGCTGTAAAAATTTGGAGATGCTGAACCTCTCTTGTAATGGCTTCGATGGAAGCATCCCAGCCGAACTCCTTTCCATTTCCTCTCTTTCGGAAGGCCTAGACTTATCCTACAATAAACTCACTGGATCCATATCACCTCAGATTGGCAGCTTAACTAATCTTGACTCCCTTAATATTTCCAACAACCAATTATCTGGAGAGATTCCACATACACTTGGTGAATGCATTCACTTGGAATCCCTTCGATTAGAGGTGAATTTTCTTCGTGGGAGAATCCCAGAATCCTTCATGAGCTTGAGAGGCGTCACTGAGATGGATCTTTCTCAAAACAACTTGTCTGGCGAAATCCCAATCTTTTTTGAGACATTTAGCTCTTTGCAGCTTCTCAATTTATCCTTCAACAGCCTTGAGGGAATAGTTCCTACAGGTGGTGCATTTAGCAATTCAAGTAAGGTGTTCATACAAGGAAACAAGAAGTTATGCACCAAGATTCCAATGCAACACTTACCACTTTGCACATCACCTACATCCAAACGAAAGAATACTTCCTTGGTCATATTAATAGCTGTTCCACTCACTGGTATTGTTGTAGTCTTCATGGCATGTGCTACAACCATTCTTTTCAAGAAGAGAAATCAGCCAAAACAACATATTGACCAATTTTGCAAGGAGTTGAAAAAATTCTCATATGCTGAGCTTGCTAAAGCTACCAATGATTTCTCTTCAGCCAACCTAGTTGATTCGGGGAGATTTGGAGTGGTCTATAAAGGTATATTCAACTTTGAAGCGCACCCGGTTGCTATTAAGGTGTTCAAACTTGCTCAAATTGGAGCACCAAAGAACTTCTTAACTGAATGTGAGGTGTTAAGAAACACTCGCCACAGAAACCTCACGCGGGTGATTAGTCTATGCTCAAGCTTTGATCAAATGGGACACGAGTTCAAAGCTCTTATTCTTGAGTTCATGGCCAACGGTAACCTAGAAAGCTGGCTTCATTCAAAAGTGCACAAACATGGACAGAAGAGACCATTGAGTCTAGGATCAAGAATACTAATAGCTATGGACATTGCTGCTGCCTTGGATTATCTTCATAATTGGTGCACACCGCCTTTGGTTCACTGTGATTTGAAGCCAAGCAATGTCCTTTTGGATGATGACATGGGTGCTCATGTTAGCGACTTTGGATTAGCAAAGTTTCTTTACAGTCATTCTTCTACAAGGCTTAACAGTTTAACAAGTGTAGCCAGGCCACGAGTATCAGTCGGATATATTGCACCTGGTGAGCATTCATTCTTATCTTATTGGCATCCATTAATGTGGCAATATTTCTCGTAGAAAACAATTTGTAGCTATCATCTCAAGAAATTTCCTTCCTTTCTTAAAAAAAGAGTTTTTTCTTTAAGACAATTTAGCAAATGAGAAGAGCTTCTAAACAGTTTCACATTACATTAATTGCAGAATATGGGATGGGTTACGAGATCTCAACTGCCGGTGACGTTTATAGTTATGGAGTTATTTTGCTAGAAATGCTCACAGGGAAAAATCCAACAGATGACATCTTTAAGGATGGGCTGACCCTTCACAAATTGGTGGAATCTGCATTTCCACACAATATTGGCGACATTTTAGAGCCCAGTCTCATTCCATGCTATAAACCTGAAAAAGAAAAT
Source organism: Melocanna baccifera (assembly GCA_036346265.1). Lineage (NCBI taxonomy): Eukaryota > Viridiplantae > Streptophyta > Magnoliopsida > Poales > Poaceae > Melocanna > Melocanna baccifera. Next base: position 351,975 of record JAYEVJ010000135.1, on the reverse strand, counting down.
CACAACTTAGACAATGGGAATCTTGCAATGATCGGAATGCAAAGCTGTATCATGCAGCTGTTTAATATGGGCCTAAAATGTTCTGTGGACTCACCGAAAGATCGGCCAGACATGCAAGATGTTTATGCTGGAATCATTGCTATCAAAGAAACATTTTCAGCACTGCACAGTTGATGATTTGGATCAATATTCAATATTACCACGATTCACAAGTTATTCCGTAGTGTATGATGCTTTATTGAAAATCATCTAAGTTCATAGTTCGTTGGCTTCCCCTTTTATAATTTTCTAGTTACAGGCTTTGTCATGTATGATTGTTAGTTAATTTCACTGCTCGTTATGTAATCTATCCAGTTCTGCATGTTTGCTTAGCACTACATGTTTGTTCCCTTACGAGTAGAAGCACTCTGCACTAGTTTCCTTCTTTTTATCGGTGGAACGGATTCTTCGGATCTGGGAGGATTCTGAGGAAGTCTCGGTCCATGATTTGCATGTAACAGACCCCATGTATTCAGCCATGAATAAAAGGAATGAAAACTGAAAAGCTGCTGGTGTGTGCGCGGCACAAACTTGTGTGTTTTCATACTCTGCTTGTTCCACAAACTCTGGTTGCTTTCTGAATTTTGTCATTCGCTATTGTTCATAGTCCAGCACAGTTCAGAGAACCGAGTTTGTGCAGAGAGGGGTTGTTTCTCTCTGACAATGATCACTTCTAGATCGCAGCATATATATAGATGAAACAAAGTTATATATCTCGTGTTCACTCAGATGTTTTATATAATTAGAGCACAAATAATTCATAATAAAAAAAATTAATCTCTTAATATGCAGGATTAGTATTCCGTGGCAATTTGCATGTGGCCTGTTATGCATGGAACATAAACTCATGAGTAAACGACAATTATTGAAATGCAGAATGAATATTTCGGACTAATGGGAGACGAAAACATTGCCATTTTAGTAATGCTACCATAACTTTTCTAGTGGAGCAGATGACCGGTCTGCATGGTTGAGAATTTTCAATATACCTGAGCTTTACATGAGAATACATTATATCCTGATATTTTCCAGAATTATGGGTAATGATCGAAATGCACCAAACTTGTTGCTAATCTTGGTGGTGCCACAGAACAACTAAAAGGAAATACAGCTAATCGAACAAGAATTTTTTCTCCGGTGGGCTCACCTTCTCCTTGACGACCTCCTCCTGGGAGGGCACCTGCTGCCGCCGGCACGCGGCGGCGGGGTCGGCGTCAGCGTCGTCCCCGATCCGCTACTTCCACTCGAACTGCGACGTGATAACGAGCACGAGCAGCAGGAAGACCAGCACCACTGGCCTCGAATTCATCACCGTGTCCCCCATCAATCAATCCTGAGACCCTAAATCGGAACCCCCCGGAGAGCCTGCTCACACAATTGCAGCCACAAAAAGCGTGCGAGCGAGGAGTCAAGAATTGGAACCATATGGGACTAGGCAAGAACTAGGGAGGATTACCAGATAGCCCCAGATCTCTAGTAGGGCGGCCGGCGGGAGGTGCATGTAAGACTGCAGATGGTGGGAGGGAGAGCTCCCGGGTGAGGGGATGACAGCGGCGGCTTCGGTGAAGGCCAACGCAGGCCGGTAGGGGAGATGGACGTGGTCTAGCGGCTGTGGGCATATCCGCATAGGGTCAGTGGACCGGAAATCCGGAGCACGTAATCACCGGATAGTCTAAATTAGTATTTGTATTTGATAGATAGTGCACTATTATGGTATGAGCATAATAGTAGATATAAAATACTCTTCTTTATGGAAGGAGATACAAGTTAGAGGAAGAGCTAACGACAGGAGAGAGTTTATGTATAAATGAGTGGATCTGGTCTCCTCATACCCCTCTTAGGGACTTATATACATAAGTAGGGTTGGATGGAAAATTCTTATCCTACCCCTTAATAATTATAAAAGATAAGCGTATACTGATACATTCATTTATACTATTAGGCTTATTACATATTAGGCCCATTGTAAGGCCCAATCACAGGGGGTTGGATCACCCCCACAACAGTACTCCCTCGACAGTAAGCGTGGAGTTCTCGAGGGGCGAGCTATCGTAATCAATTGCCCCAGCCCCCGTCCCCCAATAGCAAGCATAGAGGTCCCGAGGGTGAGCTGATGCAACTACTAGCTCAATGTTCTTCTCTAACTGATTCTGACGTGGTCGTGGTGGCTAATGAAGGCAAAGTTAGGTGCAAGCCGCCCCTCCGAGATGACGCACAGAGATCTATGGAGTCCACTGATGCAAGATGGAGGTGTCGTGTCAAGGTGGTGCATCGAGCGTGGGCAGCACGTAGACGCAAGTGACAAAGCCTTATGCCAAACCCGCGATCATCCTGTCGATGTCCTGCCTCCAACGCGGGTGGTGCCGTGGTGGAGTCATGGGTCGGGCTGGCCCTTCGAGACAATGCCTACAAAGAGGGCAACGAAGCCCTGTGATCTCACACCAAAGTCATGGCCGCCCCGTCTAGGTCCTGGCCTAGACGCCGATGGCGCGTCAATGCGGAGCCGTGAGTGACGAAGTGGACAGATGAGCATCGGCGAGCTCCGTCCTCCACCCTCGGATAAGGTATACGACCGCGAGGCGATCAGAAAAGTCTCTACGACCATGAGGTTATCGGATGGAGTCTACGGCCACCTCAAAGTCATGACAACGAGTTAGTCGGACGAAGTCTACAATCACAAAGTGGTCAGATGAAGCATCTACAACCACGACGTGATCAGACGAAGTCGCAACCACAAGGTGCTCGGACGGAGTCACGACCATGAGGTAGTTGGACGCGCGTGGCCCATCCCCCAACCTTCAGACTTGGAGTCGATGAAGTCGGCGGCGGGACGAAGCCTTGACGCGCGGCCCATCCGCCACTGTTCGGACTTGGTGTCGATGAAGGAGATAGCGTGACGACGAAGTCAGCTGCGGGATAAAGTCTTGACGCGCGTGCTCCGTCCCCCACCGTTCGGACTTGGCGTCGACAAAGGCAACGGTGAGACGATGAAGTCAGCGGTGGGACGAAGTCTTGACACGCATGCTCTATCCCTCACCATTCGGACTTGGATTGACGAAGGCGACGGCGAGATGATGAAGTCAGTGGTAGGACGAAGTCTTGACATGCGCGCTTTGTCCCCCACCGTTCGGACTTAGCGTCGATGAAGATGGCGGTAGGATGAAGTCTTGTTGCACACGGCGAAGTCTACGACTATGAGGTGGTCAAACAAAGCCACAACCATAAGGTGGTCAGACGAAGCGTCTACAACCACAACGTGGTCGGATGGAGTCACGATCACAAAGAGGTCGGACAGAGTCGCAATGCTCGAATGGAGTCACAATCATGACCTGCTCGGACAGAATCGTCACTACGAGGTGGTCAGATGAAGTGTACGACTGTGAGACGGTCGAACTGGCGTCTATGGCCCTGAGGTGATCGGACAAAGTCACGACCACGAGATGGTCAGACACGTGCGTGGCCCGTCCCCCACCCTTCCGACTTAGTGTCAATGAAGGCGACAGTGAGATGAAGTATTGACGCATGCGATGAAGTGTACGACCGGAAGGCTGTCGAATAAAGTCTACGATCATAAGGCGGTCGGATGAGCGCCTACGACCACAAGGTGGTCAGACGAAGTCTACGACCGTGAGGCAATTGGACGAGCGTATATGACCACAACGTGGTCAAACGCGCATGCGGTCTGTCCCCCACCCTTTGGACCTAGAGTCAACGAAGGCGGTTGTGGGATGAAACCTTGAAGTGTGTGGCCCGTCTCCTACCCTTCGGACTTGGCATCGAAGAAGACGATGGCGAGACGACAAAGTCAGCGGTGGGATAAAGTCTTGATGCGCGCGCTCCGTCCCCCACAGTTCGGACTTGGCATTGACAATGGCAACACCGAGATGACGAAGTCATTGGTTGGATGAAGTCTAGATGTGCGCGCTCTGTCTCCCACCGTTTGGACTTGGCATCAATGAAGGTGACGGCAGGACAAAGTCTTGGCACAGGCAAAGTCTACGACCATGAGGTGGTCGAACGAAGCATCTATGACCTTGAGGTTGTCGAACGGAGTCACAACCATAAGGTGGTCAGACATAGTTTATGACCGTGAGGCGGTCGAACAAGAATCTACAACCATAAGGTGGCCGAATGAAGTCTACGACCGTGAGACGGTCGGACGAGCATTCGCGACCACAAAGTGGTCGGACAAAGTCACGACTACGAGGTGGTCAGACACATGCGACCCGTCTCGCACCCTTCGAACCTAGAGTCAACGAAGGCAACTGCGAGACAAAGCCTTGAAGCATGCAGCCCGTTCCCCACCCTTCAAACTTCACGTTGACAAAGGCGGTGGTGGGACGAAGTATTGACTCACACGGCGAAGTGTACGACCACAAGGTGGTCAGACAAAGTCTATGACCGTGAGGCAGTCAGACGAGCATCTACGACCGCGACGTGGTCGGACAAAGTCTACCATCGCAAGGCAGTCAGACGAGCATCTACAAGCACGAGGTGGTTAGACAAAGTCTACCACCGCAAGGCAGTCAGATGAAGTCACGACCATGAGGCGGTTGGACGCGCGCACGGCTCGTCCCTCACCCTTTGGACCTGCAGTCAACGAAGGTGGTTGCAGAACGAAGCCTTGAAGCGCGCGGTCTGTCCCCCACCATTCGTACTTGGAGTCGACAAAGGCAGCAGCGGGATGAAGTATTGACGCGTGCGCTCCATTCCTCACCATTCGGACTTGGCATCGGCGAAGTCATCGGTAGGATGAAGTCTTGATGCGTGTAGTGAAGTCTACGACCGTGAGGCGGTCGGATGAAGTCTATGACCATGAGGTGGTCGGATGAAGTCACTACCTTGTAGTGGTCGGATAAAGTCTACGAACATGAAACAGTCAATCGAAGCGTCTACGACAATGTGGTTGGACAGAGTCATGACCATGAGGTGGTCAGACGAAGCCTTGAAGTGTGTGGCCCATCCTCTACCCTTCAGATCACCTTGTAGTTGTGACTTTGTCCGACCACCTCTTGGTCGGATGAAGTCACTACCATGTGGTGGTCGGATGAAGTCTACGACCATGAAATGGTCAGACAAAATGTCTACGACAACGTGGTTGGACAGAGTCATGACCATGAGGTGGTCAGACGAAGCCTTGAAACGCACAGCCCATCCTCTACCCTTCAGACTTGGCATCGATGGAGGCAGTGGCAGGACAAAGTATTGACATGCGTGGCAAAGTGTATGACCCTGAGGCAGTCAGATGAGCGTCTACGACCACGAGGTGGTCGGACAAAGTCACAACCATAGGGTGATCATACGAGTGTGTGGCCCATCCCCTACCCTTTAGATCTGGAGTCAATAAAGGCGGCTGCAGGACAAAGACTTGAAGTACACGGTCCAACCCCCACCCTGCGGACTTGGCGTCGATGAAGGTGGCGGTGGGACGAAGTATTGACGCACTCGGGGAAGTGTATGACAGTGAGGCAAGGCGGTCGAACGAAGTCTACAATCGTGAGGTGGTCGAACGAGAGTTAATGACCGTGAGGCAGTCGGACGAGCGTCCACAACCACATGGTGGTCAGACGTGCGCGCAGCCTGTCCCGCACCCTTTAGACCTGGAGTCAATAAAGGCAGCTGCTGGACAAAGCCTTGAAGCGCGCATCCCATCCCCTACCCTTTGGACTTGGCATCGATGAAGGTGACAACGGGATGAAATATTGGTGCGCATGGCGAAGTGTACGACTGCGAGGTGGTTGGATGAGCGTCTATGACCACGAGGTGGTTGGACAAAGTCACGACCACGAGGTGGTCGGACGTGCATGCGGTGTGTCCCCCACCCTTCAGACATGGAGTCGACGAAGGTGGCTGTGGGATGAAGCCTCGAAGTGCACAGCCCATCCCCCACCCTTTAGACTTAGCGTCGATGAAGGCGGCGACGGGACGAAGTATTGACATGCGTGGCAAAGTACGACCCCCAGACGGTCGGACGAGTGTCTACAACCACGAGGTGGTCAGACACACGTGTGGCTTGTCCCCCACCCTTCGGACCTGGAGTAAATGAAGGTGGCTGTGGGACGAAGCCTGGAAGCATGTAGCCCATCGCCCACCTTTCAGACTTAGCGTCAATGAAGGCAGTGACAGAACGAAGTATTGGCATATTCAGCAAAGTGTAAGACCGCGAGGTGGTTGAACAAAGTCTACAACCACGAGGTGGTTAGACGAGCATCTACGATCATGAGGCGGTCGAACGAAGTCATGACCACAAGGTGGTCGGACATGCATGTGGCTCGTCCCCCACCCTTTGGACCTGGAGTCGACAAAGGCGACTTCGGGATGAAGCCTTGATGCACACAACCCGTCCCCCACCCTTCAGACTTGGCGTCGATGAAGGCACCGATGGGACAAAGTATTGACGCGCGTGGTGAAGTGTACAACTACGAGGTAGTCAGACGAGGCTATGACCGTGAGGCGGTCGGATGCCCACGCGGCTCGTCCCCCACCCTTCGGACCTGAAGTCGATGAAGGCGGTTGTGGGACAAAGCCTTGAAGCGTGCGGTCCGTCCCCCACTCTTCAAACTTGTAGTGATGAAGGAGTCATCGGGATGAAGTATTGACGAGCGTGGCGAAGTGCACGACCGTGAGGCGGTCGGATGAAATCTACGGCCACAAGGTGGTCAAACGCGCATGCGGCCCATCCCCGACACTTTGGACCTGGAGTGGACAAGGGCGACTACGGGACGAAGCCTTGAAGTGCGCTGCGAAGTATGACGGTGTGGCAGTCGGATAAAGTCTATTACCATGAGGTGATCGATCGAGCATCTATGACCATGAGATGGTCAGACGAGCTTCTACGACCGTGAGGTGGTCAGACGAAGTGCCTACGACTGTGAGGCGGTTAGACGGAGTCTATGACCATGAGGCAGTTGGACGAGCATTACGATCGTGAGGCAGTCGGACAAAGCGTCCACGACCACATGGTGGTTAGACGCTCGGTGCTTTTAGCGCGGCACACTCCCTAGTGAGGTGCATGAAATGTGTGAGGCTCACCGGGGTTGTCGGCAGTGACGGGGACTCCCCACGCATGCTCTATCCCATGCTGCTATTTATACTCTGTGGAGTTGGTCGGAATGGCTAAGGTTCCAACGCTTTATACTCAACCGAGTACACCGGTGCACGAGGCCGCCGTGTGTTTTTATTTTATTTTATTTATTCCATAGAGTTGCTTAGGATAACTAAGTTTTCGGTGCTTTATACTCCACAGAGTATACCATGGCACAAGGCCATCGCACGATTTTTTTATACTCCACAGAGTTGCCTCGGATGACAAAGTTCCCTATGCTTTATACTCCACAGAGAATGTCGGGTTGCAAGACCACCGCGTGATTTATTTTTATACTCCGTAGAGTTTCCTTTGACGACCAAGTTTTTGATGCTTTATACTCTGCAGAGTACGTCGGGGAGAGAGGCCACCACGCTATTTTTTTATACTCCATAGAGTTGCCCGGGTCGACCAAGTTCCCAACGCTTTATACTCCGCAGAGTACGCCAGTGCACGAGACCACCATGTAATTTTTTTATACTCTGTAGAGTTGCTCGAGATGGCTAAGTTCCCGATGCTAGGCTTAGATGACCACAAGGTGGTCGAAAGATGGCCTACGATCATGGAGTGGTCGTGGCAAGGCACACAACCATATCCTATTCGTAGAAAGGGCCTACAATCACGAAATGGTCATGGCAACACCCCCGACCAGATCATGGTCATAGAAAGGTTTACGAGCATAAGGTGACCGTGGCAAGGCACACGACCATATCATGCTCGTACGAAGGGTCTACGCTAGGCGCAAACGACCACAAAAGTGGTCAAAAGATGGCCTACTATCATGAAGTGGTTGTGACAAGGCACACGACCATATCTTATTCGTAGAAAGGGCCTACGATGATGAAATGATCATGGCAAGGCCCCTGACCAGATCATGGTCATAGAAAGGCTTACGAGCATAAGGTGATCGTGGCAAGGCACACGACCATATCATGTTCGTAGAGAGGCTTACGAGGTGCGGAGGCTGTGCGAAGTCTGACAGAGACAAGCGGAGGCAGCATGAAGTCCCACGGAGGCCAGCGAAGGTAGCGTGAAGTCCCGCGACGTGGTCAGAGATGTCAACGAAAGTCACAACCACGAAGTGGTTAGACGAGCATTGCCGAAGTGATGACCATGAGGTGACCAGTCAAGCGTCGATAAAGTCATGACTGCGAGGCAGTTGAACAGGCGTCGATGAAATACGAACCAAGAGGCGGTCTTAGACATTGACGAAATCTCGACCAGGACGCGGTCGTAGATGTTGATGAAGGTTCAACCCCGAGGGGTCGAATGACATCATCGAAGTTGTGATAGGTGTCGACATGGTCAACGACGGGATGAAGGCATCAAATCGTGCGCTCCATCCCCACGCTATGGGCTGGCATCGACGAAGTCTCGATCGTGAGGCGGCCGAACGAAGTCTACGACTACGAGGTGGTCGGATAGAGTCACGAAGCCTAGGCTGATGAGGTCTGAGGCACGGAGCCAAGGCTGGTTGATCGACGCACTATGGCTGATGACTATACTTGTGCACATGGAGACTTCACGCGGAGAGCGTGCGAATGCCGGAGCCTGTCTTTATCGTGCGTGGAGGCTAACTCCCTGGTGTCGAGATGACAGTGATGAGAAACACTACCCACTTCTGTAGGGGCAATGGGGTAGCCACCAGAAGTTTCTCCAGATACAGCATAGCATCCCGACTCCTTGGTGTTGAGATGATAGCGATGAGAAATGCCACCTCACTTCTGTAGAGCGATGGGGCAGCCACCAAAAATATCTCCGGATACGGCAACACGCCCTGACTCCCTGGTGTCGTGATGACGGTGCACCGAGGTTCACAGTCATGCTAGCACAGGCATCGTGGTCAATGGTCGTACCAGCGCTGATGGTCGTGCCGGTGCAAGCGACTTCGGTGACGGTCATGCCAATATTAGCGTTGGAGCTGGCTCCTCATGTTTGCGCCGACCGCTCACCGCTCGTGGTGCTAGGGCATCGCTGCCATGAGGTGGTGGGTGTTCGACCACCAGCCACCACGTGCTGGACTCAACGATCGATGCACCGCACTTCTCTTTCGCTTGGTTATCGTTGCTTTCTAGCGCCTTCACTTGCGTAGCTTTTTGCGTGGTCCCCACGGACGACGCCAACTGTTGTGGTATGAGCACAACAGTGGGTACATGGTACCCTTCTCCATGGAAGGAGATAAGAGCTAGAGGGAGAGCTAACGGCAAAAGAGAGAGAGCTTGTGTGTAAAATAAGTGGATCTGACCTCCTTATACCCCCTCTTGGGGATTTATATACATGAGTAGGGTATGATGAAAATCCTCATCCTACCCCCTTAATAATTACAAAAGGTAGGGGTATATTGGTACATTCCTTTATACTACTAAGTCTATTACATATTAGGCCCATTGTAAGGTGGGCTGGACCACCCCCCACAACATAGGCTATTGCATTTGTATTTGTTTCTGGCAGAAAAAAGGCTGTATTTGTATCCGATCAAATATTATCTCATAAAAATCTAAACAAAAACATTTCATATTTAAAAATTGTTTAGATTGGTTAGAAACTATCCCATCCATTTTCACCCCAACGCACCAAGGACACATGCATGGGCAAAACAAACAGCTACTCACTACTATAGAAACCATTATCACAGACGGTTCAAAAATGTCATCACGCATTTGCATTTTCAACCGCCCGACTTTATGGGTCGTTGATAATCGAAGGTTATCACGCATTTGCGGTTTTCAAACCGCCTGCGGAGAGTAGATCACAGACGGTTTGTAACTACAAACCGTCTGTGATGCTAGCTATCACAGACGATTTGTAGTTACAAACCGTCTGTGATATTCTTTCCTACCCCTAGATCTATTTCCGTTTATTGGGTAGCCTCAGGAAATGCTAGCCATGCCATCTGAGACAAGCAGATCAACATGTACACATACAGACAATTCACATCTCAATTCATTTCAGAAACACATAACATCCAATTCATATCTCAATTCATTTCACAAACATAAAACATCCATTTCGCAAATCAATTAATTGAAATGAAGTAAAATATCCATTAACAATACACAATTGCAAAAGATCTACATTGTATTTGCACTTAGATGGTAACATTGCATTTTTTATTGCTCTATCACTACAGAATCAAGGTCTCGTGAAAGAAACAGATCCATAATCAACGAACTTGTCAGGCTGCATAAGCATTACTTGGGTGGTGCATGATTGCCATCCAAGTATTGCTTGTGCAGCCTGACAAGTCATTGATTATGGATCTATTTCTTTCGCGAGACCTCGATTCTGGAGTGATAAGAGCAATAAAAAAATCATTGTTCGTTGTGGAACTCTCCCATTGGATTTAGGACTTGAGCCACCAAAAAGTAGGTGCTCTCTCCTAGAATTGTTTCAAGGTTGAGCTGTTTCAATGTAGTTTTCGGGATGAACGCAACCTGTCAATACGAATATCAGTGTGTGTATATATATAGCTTGATAAGTATGAAGTAAATATGGGAATATTGACAAACCTTAGAAGTGGGATTGGTGATCCTCGCGGAATCGAGTAGTTTCATGTGGTGGCAAACGTAGAATCCACACGTGTTGCCCGACTGCTGCTGCTGGCACTGCAAAAAAAAGAATATGTTAATTCAAGAGGCATTACTACTAACTGTTGCATAGGATTAATTAATATGTACTAGCGAATACATTAAATTTTAGATCATGTGTCAGGGCTTTGGCCCCATGCGTCGAGGGTCAGCCTTTTCAACAGATATCGTGAATGCCCTACGTGATTCGAAAAAGTTGACTTTAGTCATTCGGAAGGAAAGAAAGAGTACAATATAGGTATGTATGGAGAAAATGTACTTACCTATCGATTACTTTATGGACAACTGTGTAGTCGATTTTATTCTTACTTAGAGAATCAAGGTATATTACCCTGTTCCACTTTGGTACAATTACTATTAAAATCCAATGAAAATCCTGATTGTAGGGCATAAGTACATATTCCTTATCACGGTAAGCCAGCAGTGCTGCTGCAATGTATCTCTCGACGAACTCAATATTCTCGTTGATGGTAGATTTGGCGACCATGTGTGGGTCCAAGAAACCAACCGATGAGTTGGTTGATCTAGCTGTAGTCACCATGTGTCTACATATATACACACACAAAAGAAACAAATTATATATGACATTTATCGGTATGACATGAACAGAGACTGTGATTGTACACACTTACGTCGGCCCAAGATCGAACGAGTGAGGCGCCGAGCGTTGAGCGTGAAAAGATTAAATAAATCATCGAAGGTCACCACAAAGACACCATCTTGAAATTCGTGCTAGAAATGACACATCCTGAATTTGACAGTGATACCTGAGCACCATTCTCACTCTGGCTTATTGGATTGTTCCATATACCACATGTGTAATCTATTGGCACTAACTGATAGTAATGGGAGGCGCCTCACCGGGTCGACCATCGGCTCTCCAAGCACGAATTTGCGGGCCAATAGCAGGTACGGGATATCATCATCGGTCTTCTTTGCTTTGCCCTTGCTGCCTTGGCTGTCCTTGCTACCTCGATCGTTGGTGGAGGGTAAAGGTAGCACCGGTGGAAGTTGTTGCACCGAATAGCTCCGTGGACTTATCACCAGCAGTAGCGGTGGTGGAGATAGACCTTGTGGAGATGGCACCAGTGCAAGTCGCTCGTTCAGATGTTGCCCTTGTGAACTCGCCACCGGTGAAGAAGCCTCGAGCAGATGTCTCTTTTGGGCCATCGGACGAAAGTTCCAATGGCTTGCCCTAGAGTCACGATCTCGTCGTTGGGGGCTTCGTGGCGGGGCGACATCAAAATTGGTATGCACACCATCCACGCACACTTTTCAAGCACGAGCTAAAGATGCACGGTGCACCATGGCCCCTTCACGGACGGATATGCTAGGCCCCAAGCGGCGCACAAGGTAACGAGGCATATCTCACTTGGAGCTTGCACTCGTAGCTTGCAAGATGTCGTCCACAGAAATCGCCTCGCATTCCGTCGTAGGATTGGACGCGCAGCTACTCCGACCGTTGGGGGGCTGGCTAGCATAGGAGCGGTGGCGGCCTGCTGATGTTCTTCTATTTGTCTTCGCACCTCATCTCTGACGTAATCAGCAAGCTCCTCTCTAAGAGATGCCTTGATCTCCTCTCGTAGCCGTGCGTCACGCTCAGCTTTGTTTCTCTTCCTACTCCGATACAATTCGGGGTTATCTGAGAAACCTTGATTCCAAGGAACATAAAACCCAAGGCCTCTCGTACGATCTGGGTGCTCTTTGTTTCCCAGTGCTGCGGAGAGTATATCTTTCGTCCTAATTGACTGGAATGATCCCTGGGAAGATTCGACACTCAGTGCATCCTGCAAGAGCCCGACATGTCATTTAGTTTTCAGGGAAGTAGTGGAGTAATTACAAGGTACGTAGTTCGATATCTTACCAGGCGGTGGGACACTTCCTGGTCTGCAGGGTTCCGGAAGGAGATGTCCCTCGACGACGTGGTAGATGACCTCGCTCTAATCCAATTTCGAGCGTGCTCATCCGGGATCGTGGCAAATGGTGGGGCGGTGTTCGCAGATTGCTGCTCGCCCTCCCCGCCTCCATCGCGGGATTTTACCCGCATACCCACCGTCGAAGTGCGTGGGGATGTTTGTTTTTGCCCGAGGGCTTTGTGCGCCGCGCTTGCACTTCGAAAGCTTGGTCGCCTTCATCGCCTTAAACTCGTCCCATTGTGGTTCCGTGAATGGATACCGTCAAAGAGCGTTAGATCCTTCGCACATAGTCCTTGACAAGCACGCTCTTGAAGTTCTTCCATGCTTTGCACGCCGCCAACGCATGTCGTTGCACAGAGTCGTGGTATTCTTCTGGGATCTCGAACGATGCAAAAATCTCTATCAGTAGCTCACGTTTCCGAGTCTCACTCACGCTCTTCCACGAATCTAATGTGATCTCAATTCGTTCTCGTGCAACTATTCCGATCGTGCTTCGAAATGCCCTTGCTGCTTTGTGAGGAAGGGGAGGGGTCCCAGATCTATCGACCTCTGTGATGGTAAATAGGCCCTCAGGCTTTTTCGATAGTCCTCTTGCTTTGCATGTTGATTTTGGAGCGGATGCTTCCGGCGATGATGTTGAAGAATGCGCAAATGACATGTTGGCCTTCTCATATATACGTAAATAGTGCGGTATAAGCACATACTTAAATTTAATTCCAATATATGTATACATATATTCAAGTATACATATACATATCTAAGTTCATTAGCAACATATATATACATATACATATGCATATGCATAATGAAGAAGATTTAACAACAATAAGATTTATGAAATAACAAGAATATATGTTCAAGTGCCTATTCTTTCCTAGATATACAACATGCATGATACCAGAGGCATAAAAATGACTTAATCAACATATACACATATAAACAATTTAAGTTATTCAAGTAAAAATTTATGCCCAACATAAATATCATGTATCTAAAATCAGCATAATGCTATGCAACAGTTATATGACAACTATATATTAGATCTTGAGCTTAAAGCAACATTTGCTATTAAAAGAAACTAACAGATCATGAATATAACTTACTGGACAACAGAAAAGATCACCATAATCAATCTAACATTCATTTGATATGAACAATATTGATTATAACAGAAAAGATCAATACGTAGAATTGAAGATGGACTCACCGAGGGATTCTGGCGATGTGAGAGCAGCTCGAGCGTGGACAGCGACGGGCTCGGGGACGGCGACGGGCTCAGGGGCTCGACGGAGGCGGCTGGTGACGGGCTCGAGGACGGCGGCGGCTCGGGGACGGAGGCGGCGGTGACGGGCTCGGAGACCGAGGAGGAGGCGGCGACGCTCGGGGACGGCGCGCGACGGGTCGGGGATCGGAGAGCGACAAAGTCTAGGTTGGTATTGCTAATAATCGGCAGCATTACGCGCGCAAAACCCTAGCTTTGGGTTTTACATAAAGCTTATTACGAGCGGTTCTAATATTAGAACCGCTCATGATAATAATATCATGCACGGTTACGAGATCGAACCGCTCAGCGATATCTATGATATCACGCACGGTTCCGATCTCGTAACCGCTCGTGATATTTATTATCATAGACGGTTTTAATCTTAGAACCGCTCTGTAATAAGCCTTTGCCCGGTATGTAGTTAATATAATCGCACCAACCAAAGATTCAATAAGCCTTTGCCCAGCTGTAGTTTTTTCTTTACAACAACCCAGTATATTTCTTTACAACAGCCCAATGAACATAGAGATACATTTGTATGACTTATTATCAAAATTCACCTATATATTACAGATTTTCACTTATACATAAATGCAAATTCACAAATATATCACACACATGCATGCATTGTTATATACATAAATGCCAATTCACATATATATCCCATACATGCATTGTTATATACATTAATGCAAATGCCTACATATATGTCGCCATTCTCATTCCACTTACTTATTTCCTTTAAAAATTAACCCTTCATGATGATTAATCGTACGTAACTAGTTTCGTCACATTGTTCGTCGTTGACCCTTATCCATTTCCAAAAGGAGGCAACTCGTCAAATTGATTGTATTCTTTCTTGTCCACTACATTCTCTACTCCGATAATTCTCCTTTTTCCATGAAGAACTACATGGCGCTTCTTATTTGCCGGGTCGGTTACATAGAAAACTTGAACAACTTGGTTGGCGAGTACGAATGGTTCGTCTATGTACCCGACACGTTGGAGGTCCACGGTAGTAACACCGTACTTGTCAACCTTCACCTGTGAGAGATGCACCCAACGATAGCAAAATAAGGGGATCTTGAAAACCACGTAGTTGAGCTTCCAAATCTCTTCTATGAACCCATAGTACGAGTTTCTCACCCCATCAGTACTAAACGCATCTATGCGGACACCGTTGTTCTGGTTAGTGCTCTTTACATCCTGAGCCTGTGTGTAGAATGTGTACCCATTTATGTCATATCCTTGCTATGTCACAACTGTAAATGTTGGCCCTTTTGCCAACCATGCCAGCATCTCACTTGACGAGCTCCTAGCGATTTGCTCCTTCAACCATTGGTTGAACCAACTGTTGTGTTGTCTCATGATCTAAACATCCGACCGCTTCGGATTCTGTTGCCGAAGCACATCCTTGTGCTGGTCGACATAAGGGGCCACTTCAGTCATGTGTTGCAAGACCGTGAAATGGGCTTGCGCATACGCGTCCATATCTGGAGTGATTGCTTTCCTTCCTATAGTTTTGATACCCTTGAGCCTCCCCTCATGACGAGATTGAGGCATACCTATCGGTTGAATCTGAGCCATATAATCGACACAAAACTCAATGACCTCTTCGCTTGCACAACCTTCGACGATGCTGCCCTCCGGCCGAGATCGATTCCGTACATATGACTTGAGAATTCCCATGAACCCCTCAAACGGGTACATGCTACGTAGGAATACGGGCCCACACATTTTTATCTCCTACACAACGTGAACAATGAGATGGACCATGATATCAAAAAATGAAGGAGGAAAATATATCTCAAGATGACATAGAGTCATCACCACTTCATCCTGCAGAGCATCTAGTCCTTCGGGATCGATGACCTTCTGAGCAATTGTGTTAAAGAAATAACATAGCCTCATGATTATCTCTCGGACTTTGATCGACAAAATATTCCGAATTGCAATAGGGAGCATCTGTGTCATCAGCACATGACAATCATGAGACTTCATTCCATTTAATTTCAAATCTTGCATCGAAACAAGTTTCTTCACATTGCCAGAGTAACCAGACGGAACTTTGACACCATGCAAGCACAGGCACAGTTCTGTTTTCTCGGCCTTGGACAGAGTGTAACTCGGTGTTCGTCCATTATCTACTGTTCTCGGTGCTAACTCACGCCATATGTCCATATCAGCCAAGTCAAGCCATGCGTTGACGCCGTCCTTTGTTTATCACGAATGTTCAGTAAGAGACCAATCAAGCTGTCACACACATTCTTTTCTACGTGCATGACGTTGATGCAGTGTCGAACATCTAGGTACTCCCAATAAGGTAAGTCCCAAAATATTGATCTCTTCTTCCAGATGTTCTTCTCACGACCCCTCAATTTACGTCCCTTTCCGAGGACAACATCTAAATCCTTAACCATATTATAAGCCTCTTTTCCGCTTAAATGCCTTAGAGCTGAACCATCCTCCTTCTCTCTGTCAAATTGTTTCTTCATTTTGCGGTATGGGTGAGCCCTCCAAAGGAATCAGCCACACTCTCGGTACCATCTAAGCAGTGAGTACAAGCTTTGGCACCTTTTGTACTCTGGCCCGACAGGTTAGTAAGGGCAGGATAATCATTTATGGTGCAGAACAATAAGGAGCGCAAAGTGAAGTTCTCTCGTTTGTATGCATCCCATACCTGTAACCCTTCGTCCCACAGTACTTTTAGATCTTCCACCAACGGCGCTAGGTACACATCAATATCATTCCCAGGTTACTTTGGCCCTTTGATAAGTATCAACAGCAAAATATACATTCGCTTCATACACAACCAAGGAGGAAGGTTATAGATGCAAAGAGTCACAGACCAAGTGCTATGTCGGCTGCTCATGCTACTGAAAGGATTCATTCCATCTGTACTCAATCCAAACCTCATATTCCTCGGTTCTGCACCGAAATCTGCAAAGCACCTATCGATGTTTCTCCACTTGGTGGAATCAGCAAGGTGTCTCAGCATTCCATCCTTCTTGCGTTCCTCCGAGTGCCATCGCAGCAGTTTTGCCTCCTTTGGATTCGCAAAAAACCGTTTCAAACAGGGAATTATAGGAAGATACCATGCCACCTTTCCAGGAGGTCCTCTCTTCACCTCTGTTCCCTCGCCATCATCATCTGATTGATTGTTACGTTTGTATCAGGATGCGTTGCACACCGGACAGACATGCATGTTTGCATACTCTTTACGGTAGATGATACAATCATTCGGACATGCATGTATTCTTTCTACTTCCATTCCCAATGGACAAAGAACATTCTTGGCTTTATACGTGGTTTTAGGCAACTCATTGCCCTTCGAAAGCATGTCCGCTAAAAGACCTAGCAGCGCCGTGAAACTCTTGTCGGACCAACCGTTACTTGTCTTCAATTTCAGAAGTTCAAGCACAGCTGACAACTTCGTGTACTTTGACCTGCAACACGTGAACAAAGGTTTCTCTGAGTCCTCCATCAAGCCTCGGAATTTAATATACTCTCTCTCATCATAGTTCTCTTCTACATCACGAAGCATATGATCTAGATTGTCATCGTGCAGCCTATCCGAATCCGAACCACAATCATCATCCGGCAATATATCATTGACTTCACCGGCGATGTCATCCGGCGGCATATCATTGACTTCGCCATGACTGGTCCAACACGTATTCCCCTTTTTGAAACCCCTTCGCCATGACTGGTCCAACACGTATTCCCCTTTTTGAAACCCCTCCGAATCAAGTGCGTTTCAATCTGCTCTCGATTCTTAAACATCTTCAAATTCTCACAGTCAGTGCATGGACAATACATATATTCCACCCTCTTATTCAACATATCCTCCTCGGCAGCTCTTGTAAAAGCAGACACATCATTAATGTACTCTTCACTCACATGATTTGCGGTATACATCCAGCTTCGGTCCTATATAATGTACATATATAACAACTTAGTATTAAAATTAATTTAATTAATTATTACTACATATATACCACATGCATTGAGGCTAGCTAAATCTAAATTAGCTAGATCTTCAAAGTATATATATATATATATAACAGTTCACCGAAAATTAATTAGCTAAATCAAACTTATTTTGATATTGCAACCAAAAACAAATTTCATTACTAACCATATCTAGGGCAACCAAGAACTCAATGAATCTTCAAAGCTCTCCTGCCAAATAAGCCTCCTTCCACCAAAAAAAATGGCCTGAAAGCCTTGCCGCCTCCAGCTGCAGCACCAGGCTAAGATCTGGATCGAAATGAAGACTACAGATGCGGTCTGAGCGGCGCAATAAATACATAGTAGCATTATCACAAACGGTTTTTAAACAAAACCCGTCTGTGATACTTACTATCACAGACGGTTTGTGGTTAAAAATCGTCTGTGATATCACAGACGGTTTTTGAGTAAAAACCGTCTGTGATATCAACCATCACAGACGGTGTTTAGTTTAAAACCGTTTGTGATATTCGCCATCATCACAGACGGTTCATTGGTAAGAACCTTCTGTGATGTTTGACTATCACAGATGGTTCGTTAGTAAGAACCGTTTGTGATACTCACCACAGACGGTCTCCAAAATAAAACCGTCTGTGATAGCTCCATCGGGACTCGGTAGCACTATCGTTATACGAAGCGCCACGGAATACGAACCGTCTCGATCATTAATTTGGTATACGAACCGTCTCTGCTAAAGGTTAAATATGCGCGCCGGCCTAATTCTCAACGCAGTACATGCAAATATGGCTTCAGTGATCATCTCCTTCCTCTCATTTGTTCATCAAGAGTTGTTCGGCTGAAAACTTGCACTGGCGGCCAGCAATTTACATCTGGAGCAGCTTCTCCGCACACGCCTTACTCTCCTTCCCCAACTTTCTTGCATCCATCAGCTCGACCTGATCATCCGCCGTCGACGGAGGCATCTCGCTGCCGCTCAAGAAAGGGAATTCGCCCTCACCCTAGTTCTTCTCAACAATGCGCACAGAGCGGAAGAAGCTCTCGTGGCATTGCACAGACTAATGGATAGCATTGCCGATCAAGCAGAAACGGCAGAGTCTGAGGAAGCTTACAATGCAATCCTCTACGAGATTATGGACTATGCTACTGATCATTTGCCCAGACTGAAGGAGGAAGTGCTGAGGGCAAGGACAATCTTAACGACGTTCGAGAACTCAGCGGCTAATCCAACGGACAGAGTCGAAGAAGAAGCGTACGAAGCCCTGAAGATTAGAATCTGGGAATCTCTTTTTTATGTGTAACTTTTGTAATAAATTTTCCTTTAATTTATGATCTCTTGTCTCAGTAGTTCTGTAGGTTGTAAGTTATTATGAGAAGCAACATGTAATACAAACCGTTCTGTACGTAGTTATATATTAACATCGGACTGAAGATTAGAATCTGGGAACCTCTTTATGTGCGACTTTTGTAATAAATTTCCCTTTAATTTATGATATCTTGTCTCAGTACTTCTGTAGGTTATAAGTTATTAGAAGCAACCCGTAATACAAACCGTTCTGTAGTTATGTATTAACATCGGACAGACAACATCACAGACGGGTTTGTATTACAAACCGTCTGTGATAATTCTAAGATTATGACAGACAATTTGTAATACAAACCGTCTGTGATAAGCATCTTATCACAGACGGTTTTAAATAAAAAACCGTCTGTGATAATGCCAGATTATCACAGACGGTTTGTAATAAAAACCGTCTGTGATACGGAAATATCATAGACGGTTTTTGGTAAGAACGGTCTGTGATACTCGTTTTCTCTGATGCCTTCAACACAGACGGTGTCCAAATTAAAATCGTCTGTGTTAATGTCGTTCACAGACGGTTTTGTCAAACCGTCTATGATTTGGTGTCTAGTATTAGGCTTTCTGTAGTAGTGACTGCGTAATGATCGAACGATTTGATGGACATGCCTTTATTGTATGGTCCATGAACTCAAAACAAACCGGGAACTTTTGTCCTTTTGCTCTGGATGGAATTGAGCAGTAGTGCAGGAGGATGGATCCATGGATAGAATGGCCGAATGAACGGGTTAAAGTTTGATAAAAACAAATTCCTACACATTCGTTGAATTATTCCCTTCGTTATCAAATAAATGTCATTTGAGACCCACAACTTTAACTATTACCTTTTCTAATTATATATTAGTTATAAAAACTATATAATTGTATGGAATTACTTTATACAACAAATCTACTAATTGATTTGGTGGATCCTAATTATATCAACAACCCATAACCATTACATGTTATTGGACAAAAAAAAGAACCGTATAAGGCGAGGCTACTCATTGTAGAATCCTGATGGCCAAACTAATAGCCATGTATGAGAGTTACAATCAAATAACTTGGAACTACCGAAGCATGCATGCAATTGCAAGGGTTCATGATATGCACGTGTGGATACGCAAGGATGTGTGTGAAACGCCCCGCGTTTTTAATTAACCTTAATTGGCGTGTTACTAGGTTAAGTGAGATTAATTAAGTAGCTAAGGATCTAAAATACGGGGGAATTTAAACTTTTGTGTAATCTAAATTACAACCGGTGAACGTTAGACAAATACGTTACTTTCACGATATCATCGACAAGGATAGAAACAATTGGTATAGACTAGAGAGAAATAACATTCGGCCACACGATAAATAAAAGTATTCAACCCAATTAAAAGATATATATTTATCAGTCTGTGGTACAAAAGTTAATCAATTACAACTCTCATACAACAAATCAATTGCATCCATTATATGACAAATAGAAGTTACAGTAAGTTAAATACAAATATTGCAACTCACTGAAACATGTAATTGTGTCTGGTATAATATTACATTGCATATAAATATAAGATTACACAGAATGCATTTCATACATTTACACCCAAGAGCGATGGAAAATATAAATTGCATTCCTGTCATTGCATACAACAATTATAATCACATGATTATCAAAGCAACCGCAGTTTGAATTGCGAGAAAAGTTAATTTAGAAATACCGAAAAAGACCGAACAAAAGAAAATAATTAAAAGAAAGATTGCCTGCCGTCAGAACCCTAGAATTTAATTTTAGGCAGGGCATTTCACTCACTGAGGTTTCCAGATTGTCCGGGGGCCGATCGGTACCTCTCACAGCCATTAAGTCATCATCCGGCAATAAAAACAATCCTGTTCATTTTATAAACACTGTACCAAAGCAACAAATGTCAAATATCCATTGAACCAGCATGACACCAGTCCAGACAGCAGGGTAATAGCCATCGGCCAGCCCACCAACGTCCAGAAGCCACCAAACAGCAAAACATAGCAATAGCCAACACAGCTTTCTCCAGAAGACACCACGCAGCATAGCATATCACCACACTTAGGCACCGAGGCCAGCTCGAGCCATTGAGAGAGAACCATGCCAGGACAACCGCCAGGGACCTCAGCCACGGACCAACAGAAGGAAACACATCACTAGCTGAGAGGGACACAGAGAAAGCTCACCTTTCTTCTTCCCTTCCACAAACCGAAACCCCACCGTCATCCAGCCCCACCTCCATCACCAAATTAATCCCAACATCATCCAACCGAGGAAGGCAAGGGGCCAGCCAGAGAGACCGCAAGCCACAGGCAGAAGAGGCGACAACTGGGACCTTTGGCACTCAAAGCAATCGGGAAAGCGATCAGCCATCATCCAATCCGAAACCATCCAATATTTCACCAGTAAAGGTAGCCCTCAAAACCCCAATAAGACTAGCATTCATTTTCAGTAGCGAATTTATGCCTAAACAATAGCTAGTAAGTTATCAATCATGTAGCATAGCATCACCAAACCACCGTAAATCATAGCCACCATAGGGCATGACCACCATGACCAAAGGTATGCACATAGAAGGTAGAGAGATAGAAAAGAGGAAGGGTTACCGTAGTTGAGAATTGGCGTCGGCACGCTACCAGAAGCTACGCACGCGCCCTCGAGAGCCGGTGTGCATTCCCCCGGCAGGCACATGGCTTCGAGCTCCGCTGTGTCGAGCCGCGGCAACACACCTGCAAACCCATCCCCACCCTAATGCCAAAGAAACCGAAATACACCAAGCAAAACCCATTTAGCACCCAAGGGAGAGCATGGGGGGAGGAGTAATCGGGCCTAGAAGGGGGTCGAATCCGGGCCCTAGCCCCCGATCTGGGAGCCGAGCAGCAGGAGTGTGAGGGAGAGGAGAGATGTGCGGCGAGAGAGAGTAAGAAAGGGGAAAGGCGGCGCAAGCGGTGTCGCAAGGGAGAGAGGGAAGAGGTGGCGGCATAGAAAGAAGAGAGAGAAGGAGATGGAGAAGAAGGGGGCAGGCGGGAGCGAGAGAAAGACAGGAAGGAGGAGAGGGGTGAGAGAAGGGGAGAGGCGGTGGCGCAGCAGAGAAGGGGGAGAAGCGGCAGCGCAAGAGAGAAGAAGGGAGGGGCGGCACAGAGAAGAAGACGACCGGGGTAGAGGTGTACGGGGCGGGGAAGCCTCGCGGCCCGCCCGCCCGCTTAGCCTCGTGGGGAGATTGCCTCGTCCCGATCCTCGCTGGGACCCGACCCCCATGGGGTCCCTGCGGGGGATTAAAAAAAATTAAATTTATTATTTAAAAATAAAATTTTAATTTTATTTATTAATTTATAATTACTTAAGCATGTTATTTTTAAAAATATAGCTTCAAAATATATATTCTAACATATAAATTCAAGTTTTAGTCTAAATATACAAGAAAATAATACAATCTCTTATATTAAAAATAATAATATATTATTAAATATATTTATTTTTATTTTTATCGGTCCCGTGGGGCCACATGAGATGACCCCGTCCCGCCCCGCTAGCTTCATGGGCCCCGCCCGCTTCCCAGCTGGGATATTACCCTCTGCCCCGCCCCACGGGATATTCCTCGCGCTGGCCTCAGCTGGGAATTGCCACCCCTACCAGGGGGTGGTCGGGCAAAGGAAAAAGAAAAAAGGGAAGAAAAGAGAAGGGGGCTGGGGCAGTGTCGGACCCCAGAGCAACGACTCCTGAATCCTCTGTGTAAATTGTAGTATTCCATGATCAAGCTAGTACACACAGTAGATAACAAAGATTCATATCATGCACAATGACATTTATTTATTAACTAAATGTAGGCCTGATGGCCAAAGTTTACATCAATGATTCATAAATCAAAAATAAATATAAGCAGCGGAAGAAGAATAATAAATCAACAGCCCATCCTGCCTGCCCACAAGCGAATGACTGTAAGACGTGGTCTACTCATCGTTATTCTCACCGAAGTTGATGAAGTCGTTCTCTGAAAATAGTGAATGAAGCAACATGAGTACATAAAGTACTCCACAAGTTACACCAGGAGGATTAACAGAGTTCATACATGCATAAGGGTTGACAATAGAAGGTACAGTAGGTTATTTGTGCGTAAAAGCAGAATTGAGGTAAATACAGTAAATAGATTCAAAGGTTGAATTTGATACAATAGATAGAAAGAGTAATTTAACCAAATAATATCGCTAGTGCAAGCTCTGACCAAACACTAACCTATTCACAGGTATCCCACCTGGTCCATTTTTTCCAAAAGATCTCATACGGATTTCATCCATCCAAATGCTTTTTCATCTCCCATGGATTCCATCCGTCTATAAGCCTTTTAAAAAATCATTTTAAAAACCAAAGTCTAATCCATGAAAAACTTTACTCAGCTTGCCCATAACCGTGGGCACGGCTATCCAGGATAGTTTATACACTCTGCAGAGGTTGTACAGCTTTACCCACAAGATATGATCATCCCATATTGCCACCAGATAAACACACTTCCTTTGGTGTGCGGTGAGGATATCATGACAAGGCTGTTACAATGTTCCGTAGCCAAAATAGTTACGCCGCCACTAAGATTTCACCACAACTTGAATCCACAAGTTGGAGCCCCCTTGTGCTATGTGAGACTTCTCGCGGCATACGCCACGCTCACATTCAGCCTATAGCGAAACTATGTTTGGAACTTCACAAATTACTTAGCCAGGTCTGTCCCATACCAGACTTGTGGTAGTACGATATGACTTTGTAGCAGTAGCTCACAGACCGGTCTTTAACTTAACTTAGGCTCAAACCACATACCTCTTGTGCCTGACAATCAACATTGTGTCACCGAACAACAATGCATGCCAGCACCCACCACCTAACCATTAGCCTAAGTCCAAACCAAGTTTTATATTTAATTTAAAAAAAAAGTATTCCATATACTTTCTTGACTCACCGAAGTCAAGAATACATTTTAGAAAATCATTGTTCTGAAGTGTAACAAATATTCCCACTTAAATCATTCTAAGCATGACTAAGCAATTCTATAAAATTTCTAGTCAATACTATTGTCCTAACTAGGTTTCCATCTATGGTGACAATGCATAAAGAAGTTTAATGTCAAATTTGGCCATACACAAAGGGTTTGGGTATAACTAGAATTTAAATCGAATTTAAACTAGATTTGAAAAAAGTACGCATGCATAATAATTTAAAAATAACATAATTAATTTAAATTACTGGGGGCAACATGATCAAAGGTGTAACTTGCCTTGCTTCGAAGTTTGCTGAGGTTCGCTGAAGTTATACTTTCCGGATTAGTCGTAGTCTACACGCGAAAAGCCAGAACAAGCTAAACTCAAATAAAATCTAAAATTTATAAAATATATACTGGGAGATGGAATATGAATTTAGATGAATTTAGGAATTTGAATCACCAGATTCGGAGTTTGAACGAAGGAGAATGAGTCGTCGGAAGATCGGTTGGAAAGGAAATTGTTGGAACAAGCCAACCGAAGGAATAGTCTTCCAAATCTTCTTCTTGGCTGGGTTTTTAGTTTTCTAGAATGCAAAACAAGTGGGGAATGAGGTGAGGACGCTGGGGTTCAATTTATAGGTGGAGAGAAGCAAGGGAATGGCTGGAATTGAATGCCGAAGTAATGGCCGAATTGAATGAAATGTCGGTTTCAACTTTGCATGCAAGAAACTGAAATTTTAACGGATAAAAACTGAAAGGAATTGATGCTTGGCAATGACTAAAGGTGTTATTGCTACACGCACAATAATTTAGTAAAAGGGAATTGATTTTTCTTGCATGCATGCATTGCTCACGGTGGTTTTAGCTGAAAAAAAGATTGTTTGCTGATTGGATGTGTGAAGATGAACAGCAAAGGAGGGAAGAATAAATATTAGGATAAAAGAGAATAGCCAAACACCCGAAAAGGAAAAAGATCTATGGCATTGGCTGAGGTGAGAAATATTAGCTGAGCGTGCTTAAATAAAAGAAGATTTTGGCCTGGGGAAAGTCTCCTTATTTTGTTTTGAAAGAGAGAAATGTCAGAATAATATTTGGACTAAGAGAAAAATAGAACAAATATTTCTATGGAGGTTTTAAATTTTTGCAAGATTTGAATTTGAAATTTTGGATATGAACTGAAAATTTGGAAAAGAATTGAGGTTAAAAATGAACTAAGAATTATAATTTAAAATTTAAATCTTGGGATTACCAAATAATATTGAAATCAAAAATCAAATAAAATTCAAAAATTCCAAAGGAGTACATAAATGGATAGTTCATGATTTTAGAAAAATTTAGAAATTTGAACGGGTCAAATCGGAGTTAAAATGAAGAAGTTATGGCCTTTAGAAGATTTAAATACAAGAAAAATGAAAAAGGATTATTTTCTGAAATTATTTTTAAACCGAAAAGCATTTATGACGTCATTAAGCATTTAACTGAATGATTTTTGTAAAGCAAAACATGAATTATGACATCATCCTCCTAAATCATTTTCGGCTGAATTATTTTTATACTGAAAATTTGGGCTTCTGACGTCAGCATGACATCAACCCTGGTATTTTAAAATTCGAACCCGAGACTGACATGCGGGCCTGGCTCTTGGGATTGAGGCTGACATGCGGGCCCGACCCATGGTGGACCGAGTTCACAGACCATTGGACGACTGAGGTGGCGCGAGATTGGCGGGTCGTGTGTTGGCGCTGAGGTGGCGAGGCCGTTGCGCGGGTGGTGTGCACGTGGCCGCCACTGAGCTACAACTCGGACGCCACGTGTGCGCGGGGCGTCGACGTGGCGGGTCAACCGGCGGTGGCGCACGGGGCCCAATGGCCGCCGGCGGTCCGGCGGACGGCAGCGCCGACCGACGGCACGGCGAGGTAGAGGGGAAGGCGGGGAGCAAGATGGTACCGTTCGGGGGGCCTGAGGACGAGCGGATGCTACTGGCGGCGGTCGGGGGCGGCGGTCGGAGGAGGCGATCGGCGGCGGGGAGCTCCGGCGGCGTAGAGGCTCGGGGAAGTGGGGGCTTTTGACTGCCGAGGCGTGGGTAAGGTGAAGGTGGCGTCGGCGTAGAGCGGAATGATCCGAGGTGGCAGTTATTTCTCATCGGAGTTCCACCGACGAGGTATGCGGGGTTGCACGGTGCGGCGACGAAGAAGACTGGATCGAGCGCAATTGAGAGAGGGGAAAGATGCGGTGTGGAGAGAGGGAGCTCGGGGAGGGTTTATATAGGCGCGGGTGGTGCCGGAGGAGGGGTAACGGCTCACCGAAGGTGATTCGGCCATGAATGGCGCAAAACGGCGAGGGCAGCATCACACCGAGGGGTAATGGCAGGGATGAATGGCGCGTGCAAGAGGGAGCATTAATGAGCATTAATGGCGGGAAGTAACGGCTGGGAGGTGAAAAGAGCAGAGCTCGGTGGGGCGGCAATGGCGAGGTAAGGATTGATCTGGTGGCGCCACGTGTCAGCCCGAGGGGGTTTTTAGGATTAAATCTTTTTAAGGATTTTCAGAAATACTTAGGAGGCTTTAAAAAGCTTAAAAAAATACCAAATAAATTTTAAAAATTCCAGAAAATTTTAGAGAATCTTCTAGAACTATTTTGGACTTAAGAAAAGTATTTTTGACTTATGAAAGTATTTAGTTTTCTTTGAAAACATAAATTAACTTTAAAAGTGAGTTTTTTAATCCTTATAATTTCCTAAAAATTATTGTAAATACATAAATAACTTAGGATAATGAAATGCACTTATTTTGACTTTTATAAAATGACATAATTTAATTTTCTTACAACAAGGCTTGAAATAAAAACCAAAAAAATCTTATTAAATCCAAATGAGTTAAAATAATTGATTTGAACTAGTTTTTATACAGAAATTTAAAATATCCTTTATTTAATAATTATATATATATTACTTAAATTACTTTTCTCAAGAAAAACCCCTATTTAAAAGCAGAAAATTAGGCAAATAAATTTTAAAAACTTACGCAACCAAAAGTAAATATTTTATTTTAAATTAAACGTGAAAGGAGTCCCCAACCACTACTAAAAGAAGGTGCATGTGCAGGTTGTGTGTTCAAACTCGCACGTGGCAATTTCTATTTTGCCATCGTTTTAAGCTGTGGGACCACCATGTCAGAGAGATTCATGAAAAATTAGATGGAAATATCAGACGGGTTTCGAACACAGGATACTGTGCACGGAAGGGAAGGGGCTTGCCACCAAGCTAAGTAGCTAACAATTCTGTTCTGCTAGGTTAATTGTCTGATAATTAACCTGTACGAGGTGCCCGATGAACGCATGGTCATTAGGCTTGGGGATGGCACGCACGAGAGCAACCAGCTAGGTTAATCGTCTAGCAATGCTTAGAACATTTTTGGACCCAATCTATGGAATCGACAAAGATTATTGCCCATGGAAGTAGAAGACTTTTGCTTCTTTGTTGCCTATCAGTTTTGCTGGCAATAATCAAGTGCAGACTACTGCACTACTACAAAGAAGACTATACTGGACGTCTCATCATAGACGGTTCTCCAAAGTCCGTCAGTGTTGTAATTATCACAGACGGCTTTACAAGCATGACCGTCTATGTTACTAGTGATGAACGTCTATGATACATAATTATCACATACGGTTCTTGTTAAAAACCATCACAGACGATTCGTATTAAAAATAGTCTATGATGTCTGCAATTATTAAAGACAATTCTTAATAAAAACCATCTGTGATACACAACAAATAGTTCATAATAAAAACCGTCTATAATAATAATATATATCACATATAGTTTTTAATAAAAACCGTCTATGATATTAATCTTTTATATATGCAAGGCAGAAATCTAACTCACTATACTCCTGCACACACTTAGATTTTTCAACAACCCATGCGCCTTCTCATCTCCCCCCTTCTCCACCTCGTGCATTGCCGCCTCCTCCTTAGCTCCCCATTGCCGTCGCCACCATCATAGAGGTCCTTCAAGATCGAAGAACGGTTTTTCTTTTGACACTGAGGTAGTAAACTATACAATATAAAGTCACAACTTACAACTTACTTGTTTTTTTATTTAGATGAATGATGGCTACATATTACATGTTGGACTTGCTTGTTGTCTTTGGTGTAAAAGAACCTTTAGGCTACTGCGCCCTTCATTTATTTTTCATTCCACATAAATGAAGGGTGCGACTGTCCAAAAGTTCTTTTATGCCTAAGACAACAACCAAACCCAATACACAGCATGATGAGGAGGAAGAGACAGCAGCTATGACCTACTTTATATAACCTG
The DNA here is from genome assembly GCA_036346265.1 of Melocanna baccifera. Taxonomy (NCBI): domain Eukaryota; kingdom Viridiplantae; phylum Streptophyta; class Magnoliopsida; order Poales; family Poaceae; genus Melocanna; species Melocanna baccifera. Next base: position 323,477 of record JAYEVJ010000135.1, on the reverse strand, counting down.
ACATGTTGGAGTGTGTGATTTGCTTCATGCCCTTTGAAGCCTAAGTACACAATATTTTAATGTTTCTCTTGTAGTTGTTGAGAAATATCAACATAAGCAGTCTGACTACTTTTCAGAAGAATTTGTGCACAATCGGTTCTCGTTTTCTTATCTTGGCATATATTATTGCTACAAGATCTCAATGGAAGGTGTCGTCGGTACAAGTCTGGATAGTAAATTTATAGGCACCCTCGGTCGGATACGAAGTTTGTCGAGGGTGCGAAGGGACTCAAGAGAAGCTCACAACCCCGAAGTCCTCGCAGAAGGCCTCCTCCCTCCCCCAAGTGTATTCCATATGAATGTTCTAGGGTTACAAAAATGGCCCCTCTCTCCCATTATAAAGGGTCCTATTTATAGGGGAGAGGGAGAGGCTTGCGTAGTTACAACTTTACCCTTAGGGTTTGGCCTACTCATAAGGGCATTTCGGTAATTTGATCCGCACGGGCCCCACTCGGTTTGGGAACCCAGGGTTGGTCTAGAGTCCTCGTCGGGTTGCCCTTGCGTACTTTGCCTGGGGTTGGCCTAAGGTCCTCCTCGGGTCGACGTTGCGCACTTCGCCTGACCTTGTGTACTTCGCACGAGGTTGGCCTGGGGTCCTCCTAGGGTCGACCTTGCGTACATCGCTAGGGGTTTGTCTAGGGTCCTCCTCGGGTTGACCTTGCGCACCTTGCCCGAGGTCAACCTCAGATGCCTCTGGGGCCAATCCGGCGTACTTCGCCCGATTGGCCCCGGACTTGGCTCGAGGTAGACCATCCAACGAGCACCACCACTATGAGGTAGTTGTGGACCCGAGATAGTGCAGGGACCCTACCCCAACAGAAGGATATTTTAAAACATCTACTGCTCTGACTGTTATAGTTTTAGCTATCAAGTGTGATATGTGATATATGATATGACTTTATCTCTATCTCATTTAGATTATGGTGTGTGTAAGACTATGTTAATGTTATCATAAAATATGTGGGCATCATTTATCTCAATAAAGAACAATTAGTGAGTTGTAACTTTATGTTGTCTAGTTTATGACTTTACTCCTACTGACAGGGCATGACAATCAACTCAAGTACATTCGATCTTAACAAACTCTCCAATGTTCGAGGATGGCTTTCCACTTTTTTATGACGGAGATCATTGACTTGAAGGGAGAGTTCAACTCCAACAATAACAATTAATAGATGTTCAAACATTTAATTCAACTGTAATTCATTCAATTGTAACTCATTTAGTAGTAATTCATTTGTGAGATCTATATAATTGTTGTGTCCAATAAGATCTATAATTATCTGTGATCTGCTTGCTTGTTTTTAGAGGGTATGACTAGCATTTTCTGAGGCTAGACAAAAAATAGAATTTTGTTTGCTATACAAAGAATCATCACAGATGATTTTTTTTGTATTAACCACTATGATAAGTCACAACATAGATGGTTATTTTACAAAACCGTCTGTGATATCTCATATATCACAAATGGTTCTCTTAAAAAAATCATCTGTGTTGAGATCTTTCATAGATGCTTCTAAATTAATAACCGTTTGTGATAGTCTACTTCACAGACGATTCAAAAATCATCTGTAATGACCTTATGTTATTACTGACCCATAAACTCAGATGACTCATGAAACTGTCTGTGATGATGTATTTGAACTGTCTATGATGACATTTTTTGTAGTAGTGCCATCATCGTGCTGAGCTCACTCCCACTCAAGTACTCCTCTCACATCATTGGAGTGGGGAAGAAGAAGGGAGTGTGTGAGAGAGAAGAAACCCAACCCTTGCTCAAATCGAGTCAAAGAAGCTGAGTAGAGGCGAGTTGATCTGCTGCCTAATGATGGGTTGTGTGGTGTCCAAGATGGAGCAAGAGGACATGAAGCAAAGTGCTACATGTTCTCTCACTGAAAAATCCCAGGAAGCAACAACCATTTCTTGCATCCCAAACATTTGCTACGAACTATAAAATCTAGATCTAAGCAAAAAAAATGGCACTATGACCGGCCGAAGATCAGGAAGATAAGGAAAATGGAAGAGGAAGATGCCGGTGTTGCATTGTTCGTTGAGAGATAACGATGTCTTCATTTGTTTCTTATTTTTTTATTTTTCTTTAATTGAATGACTTAGAAAAAATAACCATTGTTACTGTAATTTTAGCTAACAGCGGATGCCGCGAAATTTCTAGGCACTCGCCTAGATGGACAAGGCGAGACAAGCCTCTACGGCGTCCCCTGGACTGTCAAGACGCCAAGACGACGACTTGCCAACGCCATGGCAATCATATACATGATATAAAATTCATATTCACATTTGCATGTTATTTGTGGCCACTTTTCCACACATGATGCCAAATTCATATTTAGGCCCTGTTCCATCTGGTTTCAGCTTTCAGAAGTCAGAAGATACTTGAAACATGTTGGCTTTTTAATTTTAGTTTTTTTTCTTATTTTTTAATTTTTTAATTAAATAACTTAGAAAAGGCTAATAGCCATTATAATATAATTTTAACCAAAAACCAAAAACCTCTGCCGGAAGCCGCGGCTTAAAGCCGTTTGGAGCGGTCTTGTGGGCATACTCCTAAATGCTAAGCTATGGCGCAAGAACTGAAAAATCATCAAATTCACAGTACATTAGAATGACCCATGGCAGAAAGCAACAACACATATTTACGTATTTTTTGTGTTTTTACTGTTTGGCACTGTGTCAAGTGGAAGCCATGATTTCGGTTTTTTACTGTTTGGCACTATGTCAAGTGGAAGTCATGACAACAGCTCGACACATCAGACCAATATATTTACCAATATTTGTTCAGATTTGTATACGTGCTTGCTCACGCTGCACTTGGTCAAATTCTGCATTACGTTCTCCTTTTCATGGTGCTACTGGTTTTGTCAAGGATGTTAAGGTATAACCCTAGTCAAGCACGTCAAGCTATCAACCATACTCAAGGGCGGAGTCAGCTAAGTGCTGTCGTCGCTAAGTGCTGTGGTTAAGCTTTTCAGAGCATTAGAGCAGGAAGGTAGGCAGAAAAGGGTAAGGAGTGGACGATCAGTTCGTGTCGTGGATTGTCTCAAAAAAAAGTTAGTTGCACAGTCTAGTACTACCCGGAGCACTACAATCTTTTTAGAGAACATATCCCAACATATTTGGCGTTAACCGTTCTCCTGTTATTCAAAAAAGGGTTCAAATGGTTATGAAAACTTAGAGGGCAGGACTAGAAGTGGACTGGCAGATCCAACATACAAGTGGGATACCCTAGATGACAATGGCCACTGACCTAACATGTCTATGTTCTGAGAACTAGCCAAAAAGATACATGGGTAAAGTTATTTATCGTTTTAACATGCATAAGATTAAATCAGTGAGTATTTCTTTAACTGCATATTTTTGTGGTGGTCATGGACTTCGACTGTGGTCTGGCCTCCTTCAGTTTCCGATGGCCAATGAGCGCTCCCTCTGTTCCATTTGGTGCCATTCTTTGCACTTGATACGCGTGAGCTAATTGGTCCATCTGATCCGTCCATGACGTGCAGTTTTAGATGCCAGTAACAAAACTTCTGAAATTTGACCATCAGTGTAAATAAAAAGGCAATCTAGATTTACAGTATGAAAATGACACTGCTTATCAATTAGTGCTTGACTAATTTTATAGTTCTATAATCCGTAATGACATCCTTTATAAACATTTACCAACATATTACAAAGAAAAATGACTCCCTTATGAGTGTGAGGCCCATTTCCTTAGAATTGGTAGAAGATTGTTAGAAATTAGGTTTATATAAGTGTGAGACCTATTTCCTATAATTCTAAAATTAGCATGATTTAGTATCATATTTCTAAGACAAGATAAAGAAAATCAAATTATAAGGTGGGATTCTTGCCATTTTCAAAAGCTTAAGGCTGGGTTCTTTTGTGCTTAAAGTTGGCTTATGTTTGTACTGTCTGTAGTAACTATATTTTAAATAGTGCATTTTTCAAAGCGGTGTCAATAGAAAAATTGTAGTAAAAAGTGTATTGAGTTCATCTATACTAGCCAAAATTACATGCGACTATTTTCCTCTACATACCGCCTCTCGTGAACAACCAGAATTCAAATATTTAAGCCATAAGCTATCAGCCCAAAAGAACCCACCCTAAGACACATGGCATGAGGGCTTTGACTTAACACGCATGTGCACGCAAGTGCATATTCATGTATTTTCACGTGGTAAATCACGTGATTTGTAACGCGCGACCATGCCATAACGTGGCACGCCACTTGGCATAACAAGTCCACCTTATTTTTACTAAATCGTGTGTCTCTCTCTATTTGAATTAGTTTCAAAAGTTTGAATTTAAGATTTTATTGGGTATTGATGATAGGTCGTTAATAGTGGGTAAATAGCTGGTTAATTGTATCAGTTACCAATGGATGGCTATTTAATCACGTCAGTTAATAGGATGCATCCCTATATATGCTTGGAGACGTCTAGAGCAGAGTGTCCCAAATCATTGCCTACTCCTTTTCTTTTCCTTTTTTCTGCAAACCTGTGCTATTGTGTTGCGCCACCTAAATCTCATTAACTCTTCTTCCTGACGTGTATCATGAAGAAGGGGAGCGGTATCTTTGAGGTATTGCTGTTATTGCTACTTACTGTTCTTCGTCAAGCCCAACTATATACTGCTTATGTGACCGACCAACTCTGTTTGAATTATATTTCTGCATATATTTTGAAGTACAATATGTAGTCTACTGTTAGTATTGATTTATATATCACTAGTTATTTATAACATTTGCTTTTTAATAAAATTTAGAACTAAAATATTATGCATATTTTCAACAGCAAGGACGTGCATGTATCAGCTGGTGGAATCGTAAATATTACATATGTGACTCCCAGCAGGGACCAGTTGAAAATGTAATATAAAAGTTAGCTTTTCCAATGTTTTTTTGGGAGTCATTGTGTTGGCCCTGTGGGTCATCAACAGGGAATGCGTTTTGGTAGATGTTTTGTTTAGAGATTTTTTACGGTATATTGTTCTAGCAGTATAAGATGACCGAATAAGTTAGATCTAACCATTCATTTCATAGGAGTAGCGTAGACTTTTTCTTGACCCTAAACTAGGCCCAATCAAACGCCGAAAAAAATTAAAACTGCAAAAAAAACTTTTAAATTGAACTTTAGTTTAACTAGTTTGAGCTAGTTTCACGGTGTATGTTCACTATGGTCACATTAAATTTAAATTTAGTTCAAACTAGTGTGATCTAAATTCAAAACTCACATGACATAAATATATCAAAGGTATAAGATATTTTTATAACTAAACTCTAAATTTTTTATCAATCATTCACACGCATCGAACGGTTGTTGATGTGGATACCTATACATCAAGATGCATTCTGTAATTTAGATAGATGGATAGATACATATAGACACACACTGCACACACGCGCACGTGTCCCTAAAAAATAACCTGATAAATATCAAACTTAATGCATGTTATACTACACTAGCATAGTGGACCGTAACAAGGCTTGGATGACCTCGATGGAGAACAAGCCCTAAAGCTTGGCCATAGTTGGGACGACTGATCCAGCCTGCACCAAAATCCGAAAGGAAACAAAATATGAGAACATATTTGTCACACGGCTTAGTTGTAATTGAGCAAATAATTCTATCTGTCGCCGTGCATCCAACAGATCGAGCAAACAACAGAGAATTGGCTCCATGGTGATGTTTCGTTTCCACCATATATCCCTGTTCTGGTTGGCGTATTGAACGCCCCTATACTCCTTTCTATTTCTCTATTTAGCATATTTTTGCTATTTGCTTTAGAATTGGTCGGGAATTGATAAAAATTAGATCCATATGAGTGTAAGACCTATTTTTAAAATTCCAAAGCTAATATAATTTAGTACCATGTTGTTAAGATAAGGTGAAGGAAACTAATTTATAAGGTGATATTCTTGTCATTCTCTAAAACCTTGAGACACATGGCATAAGAGAGCGTTGGCTTAACGCGCACGCGCACATGCAAGTGCATATTCACGTATTTTCGCATGACTTGCGATGCACGACCATGTTATGGCATGGTGCACTACTTGGCATTCCAAGTCCATCTTATTTTTGTTGAATCATACATCTCTTCCTATTCGAATAAGATTCAAAAGTTTGAATTTGAAACTTTAATGGGTACTGATGATAGGCCGTTATTAGTGGGTAAATAGTTGATTAATTGCATCAGTTACCAGTTGGTAAATAGCTAGTTAATCACATCAGTTAATAGGATGCATTTATGTATATATGCCTGAAGATGTCCGGAGTAGAGTGTCCTAAATCACTACCTCCTCTTTTTCTTTTCCTTCCTCCTGCAAATCTGTATTGTTGTATTGTGCCATCTGAACCTTATCGACTCTTCTTTCTGGTATGCACCTTGTCGACTCCACTTGCTTCACTGCTTTACTACATTCTACACCACATTGAGGCTCGCTGCTAAATGTTTTTCATCAGGTCTAACTATATATGGCTCATGTGACTGATTAACTCTGTTTTGAATTATGTTGTTATATATATTTCAAAATATAATGTGTTATCTACTGTTAGTATTTATACGTCACTAGTTATTTGTTATTTTGCCTTCTAGTAAAAGAAACCACCTTAAAAGAAGGTGTATGCAGATAGCCTAGTGGTAGGAGCAAATATTAAAAGTAGATGTTTGCAGATAGGCTGGCGGTAGGAGCAATTCACAGGCGTGCAGCAGGTTATGTGTTCAAATTCGCACGTCGCATTTTCCACTTTGCCATCGTTTTAAGCTGTGGGACCTCCATGTCAGAGAGAGATTCATGAAAAATTGGATGGAAATATCAGATAGGATTCGAACACACGATACTGTGCACGCAGGGGAAGGGCTTACCACCAAGCAAACAATTAACCTGTAAAAAGTGCCACCACTTTTTCACACATAATGCCAAATTCATATTTAGGTCCCGCTTCAACTAACTTCAGTTTTCAGAAGCCAAAATCACTTAGAATATGTTAGCTTTTTAATTTTAGTTTTTTTTGCTTTTTTTCTCTTATTTCTTTGTATTTGCTATTTCTTTTTTCTTTTTATATTTAATTAAATAACTTAAAAACTAATTGTTGCTATAATATAATTGTATCTAAAAACTAATGGACACCGCTGAATGCATAGGAACAGACAATGCAGTTGCAGTGTTCTACCTGCACCAGTTTCCTGGAGTAGTAACGTGGGGGATCAGAGTCGAGAGAGATGTGCTTACCACTTGCCATGAGAGATGTACAGGACTGCATGTGTTTGGCGACAATGACCGATGACGTAACATGTCTATCTTCTGAGAACTAGTACTCCCCTACAACGCTCTAGGCCCCTTATATGCAGGGTAGACCCATGACTCTGTTCTAGAAAAATCATGAAATTCACGGTACATTTGAACGACCCGCGACAGAAAGCCACAACACAAATTTTGTGATGTGATGTGCAGCCTAGCAATTGACCGATGACGTAATATGTGGAAGTCACGACAACAACTCAACACATCAACCCAGCATCTCTCCAGATTCACATAGATGTGCTTGCTCACGCCGGCTTACGTTGTACTTTTCGTGGAGTACATCAGCCTGCAACGCTGGTTTCGTCAGGGTTATTGAGTTATAATCCTAGTCAAGCACGTCAAGCCAGCTGTGGTTAAGCTTTTCAGAGCTTTAGAGCTGCAAGGTTGGCAGAAAAGGCTAAGGAGTGGACGGTCAGTTCGTTTTGTGGATTGTCTCAAAACCCTCTGTTGGTGGATGCGTGCATCATGACTCATGAATTCAGTAAGACAAATTGATTTATGTTTTCTCAAATATAAATATTAAATAGTCGTATACGATTTTGAATAGTACAGTTAAACTCAATATATTTTTTACTATAATTTCTGGGCACTTGTCTAGATGGACAAGGCGAGACAAGCCTCTCCGGCGTCCCCCGGACTGTCACAACACCAAGATGATGACTTGACGATACCATGATAATCATGCACATGATATCAGATTCAGGGCCTGTTCTTTTTGGCTGCAGCTGATGGCTTTTGGCTGCGGCTGATGGCTTTTTGGCTGTTTGTGACAGAGATTGCGGAAAGAGAGATACTCGCTTGCGATTTTTTATGGTATAGATATTAGTTTTTTAATGTGTACTACAATTAACCTGTAGACCCCATCTTAAAAAATACTCCGTTTAAAAGTTAGTTACTGTAGCAAAAACCAAAAGCGGCTTTTAGAAGCCGCAAAAGAACAGGGCCTTATATTTACATTTACATGTCATGTGTGGCCACTTTTTCACACATGATGTCAAATTTATATTTAGGTCCTACTCTAACAAGCTTCTGTTTCCATAAAGTAAAAGCCACTTAAAACATGTTAGCTTTTTGATTTAGTTTTTTTTGTTTTTTCTTATTCTTTTGCATGTCCATAAAGATATACTTTATTATTTTATTATTTTTTCTTATTTTAATTAAATAATTTAGAAAACTTAACAGTTATTAAGTGATGTGATGTGTGATGTGGAAGTTATCAAATTCACAGCACCTTTGAACGACCCGCGACAGAAAGCAACAACACATATATGTGATGTGTGAAGTGGAAGTCATGACAACACCTTTTATTATTTTTTGTCTTTTCTTTATTTTTGTATTTTTTGTATTATCTCTATTTTCTATTTTAAAATTTTAAAATTTAATTATATTGAAAAAGTTACTAACATCTACAGAAAAATAAACTAGCTACAGTAAAAAAAATTATAAGTACAAAAAAAGCCAAGTTGAGTAGGGCATGTCGTCACTAGGTATAAAGTGCTAGGCTTAAGCTTTTCAGAGTTGAGGGTTATGGTTGTGGTTTTTGAATTTTGGTTTGTTTATGATAGACAGCATGTAGAGATAAATAGTCGTATATAATTTTGGTTACTACAGCTAAATTTTGTATAATTTGTACTATAATTTAGTTGTAGACTCTGTTTTAAAAATATATACTATTTAATAATATATTATTATTTATCTGTATATTATTTATCCAAAAGTTGGCATAAGCTCGAAGCCAACTCGAAGCCAGCCCTAGCACAGAGGTAGGCAGAAAGGGTTAGGAGTGGACGGTCAGTTCGTTTTGTTGATTATCTCAAAAAGAAGTCCTCGGTGGATATGTGCATCATGATTAATGAATTCAGTCACTAGCCACTACGGTCATCACACGGTAGATTTGCATGATTGCATTGGGCAACTTCTGGACTGATGTTCACAGACTTGGAAATATACCGACCTTAGGGTTTTGACGATACAAATTCAATGCTTTTACTAGTTGGTGTCATCAAAGTGAAGCTACGAAGGTGCAACATTTAGCTCACCGCCGATGTGAAAAAGATTATTGCAATGCACAATAACTATAGGGCCTGTTCTTTTTGGCTGCGGCTGATGGCTTTTGGCTGCGGCCGATGGCTTTTTGGCTGCTTACGACAGAGATTGCGGAAAGAGAGATACTCGCTTGCGATTTTTGATGGTACAGATATTAATTTTTTAACGTGTACTACAATTAACTTGTAGACCACATCTTAAAAAAATACTCCGTTTAAAAGTTAGTTACTGTAGCAAAAGCCAAAAGCGGCTTTTAGAAACCGCAAAGAACAGGCCTATAGTCTAGTACTACCCGGAGCACTACAATCTTTGAGGAACATAGCTTACTTTTTAGATAACATTTCCGGTGATCCCAACATATTTGGCGTTAACCGTTCTCCCGTTATTCATAAAAGGGCTCAAATCAAAGTTATTAAACTTCACTACGGTTTGCTCGCACCGGAGCGTTTTGCGCGCCACAGAGGCTTCGTGCGGGCGACGCGTGGTTCCCGCCTCCCCTCTTTTCGCTGGCACGTGGTTCCCGCCTCCCCTCTATTCGCTGGCGCCAGCTCGGGACTGCTTTCTCCCTCTCTCGCTAGCGCCCGGGCGAAGACGCCTCCGCCTGTGCGCTGTCGCCCCACGCGCGAGTCCCGCCCGCGCCCATGCCGCACGCTCTCCCCGTCACTCCCGCCCCGTCAGCAGCTGATGGTGCTGTGGTCCTCTCTCTCGCGTCACCGCCCCAACCGCTCCGATCCTCCCTCCGCCCAGCGTTTGCAGCGCCGTCCCGCCGTGCAACTCACCACTCCGCCCGCTCGCACGTCATCACCTATTCCCGAAGCCATCCCTCCCCCGCCAACTCCTGCAGACGTCATAAACCAACCCGTATGGACGCCCTCACTTCCGGACGATGTCCCTCCCCCCTCTCCCCTCGACCGCCATCGACTCCCATGCGCCTCCGCCGCTCCCTCCGCCTCTCCCGCCCTTTAAAATCCGATTGCTACCGCCGAGAAGCTCACGCCACTCTCCTCTTCCTCATCCAGCAGCCGATTGAGCCCCCGCCCTCCCTAGCACCACCGCCGCTCCTCCCTGAGCCCGGTAAGCCCCACCGCCGATCTCCCTCTCTCGCCAACCAAAATCCAATTAATCCAGCCCAGAGCACCACCATGACGCCGCCGCCACATAGCCAGGCCCAATCTTGCCTAAGGATGCCTTCACTGACATGTCCCGTGAGCCCCGTCCGGCCACCGCCACCTCTTCGATGCCAGCCCATCTGGGTTCTTCCCAACCAAATCCACACCACCCCCGTAATCTTCTTCCTCCAGAGATGCTTAATCTGGAGCCTCTCGAGCTTGAGCGTTCCCCGTGCCACGCCTAGCCATCAACTCACCCGCCACTTTTCACCCCATCGGCGACCTCCACCGTAGTTGCTTACGTTGGTTTGAGCTCACAAATGGAACCACCCCGCTTCCCTGAGTCCGTGGGTACCGGTCGTGGCCCTGGGGAACCGCCGCTGAGGCCAGATCGAGGTGGAAGCGGCTGCTCTGTCTTTCTTGCCGCCATGGCCGGCTGGAGGAAGGAGGCCCCCAGGGGCGACGTGGTCACTCTTCCACCCTCCGAGCCTGATCCAACGGCTGTCGGGCGCATTTACTCGGTCCCGGGCCGCTTCGTTCCTTCGTTCGCGCAAACGTGGGCCGCGCCCCGTCGGCCCAGATGCCGTTTTCAAACCCGCCCGCGCACGTGGTTGCCTTCCCTCGCAAACTCTTGGGCCGGGCCAGCGCTGCAGCAATAAACAGTTGCCCTTTTTTTTCAGAGCCAAAAATAGCAAAAGTATACTCATTTGCAAAACCAACTACAAATGGCTATGAAAGAAATAAAATAAATGCAGAATAGCTATTGCTATCCAAATACAAATGGCAGTATTTTATTTTATTAATGGATTGCGAGCTATTGCTATCGAAGTACAAATGGCAGAATAACTATTGCTATCCAAATATTTGCAAGATCAACTACAAATGGATTTATTTATTTTGGCTTCCCTGACTCCACTACAGATGGCAATATTTTATTTTATTTTCTTTTCTATCCCTCCTCTCTAAACTACAAAACCAACTATTTTCTTTTTCTTTTATTTTCTTTTACACTTTTCTAACTAGTTTGGAGAGGAGGGGTAGAATAGCCCTTTCACCTGAGTAATTCCGGGTTCTTCCCGAGCTGCCACCTTCCTCACTGCCTTCTCACTTGTCCGCGATCGCCATTGCGAATGCTCCCTTGATTTTGTATAAAACACTTCATTTGATTCGTTTCGATGCTCCGATTTCATTTCTGATGCTCTTTAGCCCTAACCCCACTGCCAAAAATTCAGAACCAAGCCTTTTGACTATTTTGCCTTTATTTCTTTTTCTTTTTTATAGTTTGTTTATTCTATTTCCTTTTCTAACTTGTTTAGGAGCAGGCTCAAAAAATGATGTTATTTTATGTGTTTCTTTGCGTTAGTGCACGAGGATTCCGAGGCAGCTGTTCAAGGTTCCGAGCAGGCTTTCGAGGGTTCCGAGATCGTCGACGTTTCGGATCGGCAAGGCAAGTTACAGCTTTTGGACATGTTGAACCTACATATTCCTGAGTATTTATCTATGTTATTTGCATTATGTTAATTGCTCAAATTATTTAATTAAAGTGAATGTTTAGAATGGCATGTTACATTTGGTTATGTCCTGCCACCGATAAATGCCCCGTTTTACTTTAGGCCCATATTCACCTTGACAGCCATAGTATTATCAAATTAAAGCATACATGACCATTGCATTTTATTCACGTAAAATAACGAGCTATTAAGGACTTGGTAGTTCGACGATAAACTATTTAAAAGTATACTAGCATTTTATTCCTTTTTCTTTTTCATAGATTATTTCTTTTTATTTCCTTTTCTAGCTTGTTTAGAAGCATGCTTAGAACTTAATGTTATTTTATGCTTGTTTTTGCGTTAGTGCATAAGGAGTCCGAGGCGACGGTTCAAGGTTCAAAGCAGACTTCTACGTGCTACGATATCGTCGAGATTTCGGATCCGTAAGGTAAGTTACAAATTTTTGAGCATATTGAACCTACCGATTCCTGGTTATTTATTTATTTAAGCTATTTGCATTATGTTAATTGCTTACGTTATTTGATTAAGGTAAAATGGTTGGAATGACGTGTTAAATTTTAGTTATGCCCTACCACATATAGATGCCCTGTTTAACGTATATAAATTAGTGTATAAATTAATGATCATGGCCGAAATCATTGGAGAATTTCTTTGCTTTCGCCTATGACACTATAGTTCTCAGTGTGGACTTACCTGTTCTCTCTAGGTGCTTGCCTGTTCTAATAAACTCTCTAGGTACACTTACCTGTTCTGCTAAATTCTCTGGGTGGTTCTTCTTCACTTACCATCTAATTCCACGCTCCTAGGTAGTGGCCATAGACTGTAGGATCTTTTCTTCTAGGCTGTGTAGGCGCATCTTCTTCACTTACCTATTCTGGCAGGGTTTGGTTCAGTGCGCCTAAGGCTTGCTTGTCATTTGCTCTAGGTGCTTGCCTGTTCTTCTGAGCTCTCTAAGTACACTTACCTGTCTTGCTAAACTCTCTAGGTGCTTCTTCTTCACTTACCATAGTGCTTTATGCAGTCTGGGTTTTGATGGCTGGTTCTCCGTGTGAAATTGTTGCGCGATGTCGTGAAAAAAGGAAAAGAAGGCACCTTGCGCTTTCCCAAGGTCTATAACGTTGCCATGCATAGTTTACTCAACGTAGGACGGCTACCTTGTCCTTAGCTAATTTGTGCTATTTCTGGAAACTGTGAGAAAACACTTAGGTTTCCTTAAGAGGCCTTTCTTTGCCGCTGGCAATGAGCACCTGTGCATGGCTGATCAACCAGAACCATCTGATCAGCCAGGAACATCTAGCCAGCCACCAGGTGCTCCGGGAGTAACAAGTGAGTATACGTTAGACAATCGCGTCTTGCTATAGGGGGAAAAAGGCACACGTTGTTTATTAATGAATCCAACTTCACATCAAACAGGGAATAGGTCCTTAATGGACTTTTCTACTGAGGTTGCTACCTCCAACAGGCAGTGTCGACTCGCTAGGGTACACCGTAAGAGACCATACAGCCATTCGCCAGGCATTACTGATGGTGATTACCTACAGCCTTTAGTTTTTTCCCTCTCACCTTTCGCTGTGGTGATGGTATGACGTTCTGCCCTTCCTTTGATTTTTTTTGCATGCCTTCCTGCAATGATCCAGTAGATGTCATGATTCCTCTTGATAGGGCGTTCGTCGAGGCGTTGAAAGGTGTGTGCATGCCATTTTTTAAAATTTTATGTGGGTTGGATGGTCTGCTATGGTTTACAACACTATATTTTCCTGTTGTTGCACTGTAGATACCTACCCAGACCAGTCGTACTATGGCGGACCATCGCACGAGTGTCCCTACTGTGGTGCTGTCTTTTGGTTCCAGGAGCGTGTCAAGAGTGCCTCTGTTGCCACCAAGAGAAAAATAGTGTATAACCTTTGCTGTAAAGGAGGCAAAATCAATTTGAAACCCTACAGGAAATCACCTGCCCCCTTAGTTGACCTACTACGTTTTGATGGTGATGCACGTTCAAAGAGGTTTCTAAGGCAAATTCGATCTTACAATTCTCTGTTCGCGTTCACCTCTTTGGGTGCTGCTATCGACATGACGATAAACAATGGCACCGCACCTTATGTATTCAAGATTAATGGGGTATTCCATCATCGTATTGATACCTTGCTGCCATATCATGGTTCGCGACCCAAATTTGCACAGCTTTACATATACGACACTGAAAATGAGACACAAAATAGACTAAGCATATTTGAGGGTGATGATCACGTTCCTGATCAGCCTAACCCAGCGGTAACAATGTCTCTGTTAAGCATGTTAAATGAGCACAATCAACTTGTTAAGGCGTTTCGCTACGCTAGAGAACGTCTAGAACAAGAGGGTGATCAAAAAATAACACTACAATTACTAGGCTGCAATACAAGAGACGATGTTCAGTACAGTTTACCCTCGAGCGGTGAGATTGCTGCTATAATTGTCGGTGAGTACTCAGCCGATGAGTACACTTACGATGTCCTTGTGCAGGACAAAGAGTGCGGCCTAAGACGTGTTTCTTGCTTGCACTCGTCTTATATGGCTTTGCAGTACCCATTACTGTTTCCTTATGGTGAGCATGGCTACCATCTTGGTATTAAATATTCGGACGTTGAAGATAGTGACAAGACAGGCCGTAAATATGTCACGATGCTTGAATTTGTTAGACATCACATGCACTATAGATTAAATGAGGTGAATCCATTCACTTGCTATGGTAGGTTAAGTGACCAAATAGACGTCGATGCGTATTCAACGATCCAAGGGTCAAGACTAAAGTTCATAGTAGACCACCAGAAAGAGCTATGATCTGAGACGGTACAAGGAATAGCTGATGCCATTGATAAGGGTTTTATAAACGCCGATTCAGTTGGTGGTAGGGTAATCGTGCTAGCCAGTTTTGCTGGTGGCAGGATGTACCATGTAATGAATTACCAAGACACGATGGCCATATGCAGAGTCTATGGCCCTCCTGACCTTTTTGTGACTTTCACATGTAACACTAAATGGAAAGAAATAACTGATGCACTATGCTTTGAGCCTGGGCAGCAACCGTGTGATCATTCTGACTTGATAGTGCGCGTTTTCCATATGAAAGTCGATGAATTCATATTCGATATTAAGGAGGGCAGAACATTTGGTCCTGTCCTTGCAGGTAAGGCGTAGTATATGTTGCCGATACATACTGGTTTTTACATTTATTGTTAATGAGTCTTACACTAGGCATTCTGTGTGCAGTTTTATACACCGTTGAGTTCTAGAAACGTGGCTTGTCGCACATACATTGCCTTGTGTGGCTGGCTGCTAATAGTTCAGAATTCAATGCTGCTGCTGTCGATAGTTCCTGACATCAACGACGACCCGCTAGGCTACGCTTTAGTTGATGAGTTCATGATACATGGCCCATGCGGTGATTATAACAAGAAGTGTTCATGTATGAAAGATAACAAATGCTCAAAAAATTTTCCTAAGTCGTTTCAGGATGAAACTATCATGGATGACTTTGGGTTCATTATTTACAGACGAAGGGATGATGGTAGACATGTTTGTAAAAACGGTGTCACATTAGATAACAAGAATGTTGTTCCATACAATATGCGCTTGCTAAAGAAATACAATGCACATATCAATGTCGAGTGGTGTAACAAATCAAACATGATTAAATATCTGTGTAAATATGTTACGAAAGGAAGCAATCGAGCGAAGGTCTATTTTGAAGTTACTGCAAAGACATCCAATGCATCTCCTGGCCCTCAGTTGGCTCCAAAAAATGAAATCCAAGAATACATTGATGCTAGATTCCTCTCTTCGTGCGAAGCCCTATGGCGTGCTTTTGAGTTTGACATTCACTTAGGATGCCTCCAGTGGAGCGACTAGCCGTGCATCTTCCTAGCATGAACCATGTGCGATATGAACCTGGTGCTAACCTAGAAGCGTTGCTCGCTGGCCCTGCAGCAAAGTGCACAATGTTGACTGCGTGGTTCGAAGTTAATTCAAAACACGAGGCAGCTAAACACTTAACATATTATGACTTCCCAAAAGAGTGGTCTTGGGATGCTTCTAAGAGATGTTGACGAAAGAGAACACCCTGCGCTAAAATTGGTCGTATGTACTATGTTCATCCAGCTGCTGGGGAGCTATATTACTTACGCATGCTTCTAATGATAGTTAAAGGCGCAAAGAATTATGTTGACGTGAGAACCTTTAATAATAAAGTGTACACTACTTTTCGAGACACTTGTGAGGCACGTGGTTTACTTGAGGGCGATAACGAGTGGCGTCTTCTGTTTGATGAGGTGATAGTATCTGCATCGTCATATCAGTTGAGGCAATTATTTGTCACTGTGGTGCTTTTCTGTTCTGTTGGTAATGTTCGCGCTTTGTTTGATAAATATTGGCTCTACTTTACAGATGACATACACCGTAGGCTTAGAGATGCACTTCATAACTCATACTATACTGTTCCACAAGAACAGCTGATGGCTTTGCTTATACAGAAACTCATGAATGTTTTTGCGAGCAGTGGTGGAAACATAGATGACTACAACCTGCCAAAACTGACAACACAGTGTGTTAACATAGGCGATAATAGGCTAATTAATGATGAACTTGACCCTAAACCCTTAATGTTGTCCATGCATGCCGCATCTTTAGTCTCGCAGCTGAATGTTGACCAAAAAATGTATTTGACATAATAACAAGCCGTGTTCTTCGTGGATCTCTTGGCTTTTTCTTTGTCTGTGGCCATGGTGGTACTTGTAAAACATTTTTATGGAATGCTATAATTGCAAGGTTAAGGTCCGAGAAGAGAATAGTGCTTGCAGTAGCGTCATCTAGTGTAGCGTCTTTGCTATTGCCAAGAGGCCGTACCGTGCACTCCAGATTTAAAATACCTTTTGACATAACAGAGGTTGGGACATGTAGTGTGAAAAGGGGTACTATACTTGCTGAGCTTATACAAGTTGCTACCCTAATTATATGGGATGAAGCACCGATGACGCATCGACGCTGCTTTGAAACTTTAGATAGAACTATGCGAGATATTCTTTCTGAACATGATCCTAGGAATGCGATCCTCCCATTTGGTGGAAAGCCCGTTGTTCTCAGAGGCAATTTTCGACAGATTTTACCTGTTGTACGCAAAGGCTCACGGTCCTCCATAGTTAGTGCGTCTATTACGAACTCTAAGTTGTGGCAACATGTTGCCCTTCTGAAATTGCACACGAACATGCGACTTCTTAACCCGTCCTTAGAAGGAAACGAGCGTGACGAACTTGAGAAATTTAGCAAATGGGTCTTAGCCATTGGTGACGGTACTATCCCTGCTATAAAAAAGGGGGAGGAGCGTGAGCCTTCCTAGGTGACAATTCCTGACGATTTGTTGATTCGTACTACTGGTGATAAGATTGCTGCTCTTGTGACTGAGGTGTACCCAAACTTCTTGGAAAGTTACCAAAATCCTGTATATTTAGCCTCACATGCAATTGTCTGCCCAAATAATGTGAGAGTTGACGAGCTAAATGCATATATTGTCTCAATGCTTCCTGGAGACAGTGTACACTACCTAAGCTGTGACACAATATCAAAATCGTCTGAACACATACCAGATTTTGATTTGCTCTACCCTACAGAGTTCCTAAATTCCATTGATGCAAACAATTTCCCTTGTCATAGACTTGTGCTAAAAAAAGGTGTTGTAGTAATGCTCTTGCGAAACCTTAATCAAAATATGGGCCTTTGTAATGGCACGAGGCTAATTGTTATTGAACTTGGGCAACGTTTACTACAGTGCATTGTGCTAACAGGCTCTAATGTTGGTGAGAAAGTCTTTATACCAAGGATCGCCCTTAACACTACAGATGTCAAATGGCCCTTCACACTGCAGAGAAAACAATTTCCAGTACGAATATGCTATGCGATGACAATAAACAAGAGCCAAGGACAGACCCTATCACGGGTTGGACTTTACCTCAAGAAACCTATCTTTACACATGGACAACTTTATGTTGCTATTTCAAGATCGACGTCTAGAGGTGGCCTTAGGATTTTAATTGAAAATGATGATGGCTCGTGTGGCTCGCAGACTCGGAACGTAGTTTACAGAGAGGTCCTTGATGCCGTAGACACGGCATCAGCCTAGGACTCTTGCCGTACGATGCATTTTGCTCTATACATAACCTTGCTTATATATGTGACTTCGGAAGTCATTGGCTGATCACTTTTGTACGCTTTTTTCCATTTGATCTGCTGAACCTACTTGATGCATGTGATATCTTTTGATCTAAGGTGTTTTCATTTTTTATCTAAACTCTGTACGACCCCTTAACTAATCTGACCTTTCATTAATGTCTATTCTAATGATTCTATGTTTCTTTCTATACGTGCAGATGGGAGACGTACTGATTCCCACCCTTATGATTGAAGACTGCAGTGAGCACATATGTTTTGGGACTTTTTTATCCTCATGATGAAACAAAGTTGCTACACACTGATCTGGTGCTGATTGATGAAGAGGTATCTATTATCATCAAGAACTGATCATGGGTTTTCTTTTCTTTGTTGGAATATTTTTTTTATAATGTCACTGAATTAACCATGCACCCAACTGTACTCCTAAATATGACAGCTTAGGTGCAGTGGTAGGTGGTGATGCTTGCTTATTACAGTTGAGTTTCAGATCAAACGTTTTTGGTTTTAACACTGCTTTTTGGATAGGGAAACAGCGTACACGCACAGATTTACCCGCGTTTAGATGAGCAGTTCAAGCCTCTGATAAAGGAAGGTGGCATTTACAACATCTCATATTTTCGAGTCAAGAAATCCAACAAGTACAAGCCAGTGACAAATGACATCACGATCATCTTTACAAGGTGGACTTTAGTAGAGGAGGTTGTTGAAATCCCACCTGCTTTTCCCATGTGTACCTACTCTCTTGCTCCCATGGAGCAACTCCAGTCACGTGTTGACTGCAATGATTACTTCACAGGTAGACCACTGAACACAGAAATTTAGCATCCCAAAAAACATTCAACACTTGCTTATGCATTACCGTTACCCAAATTAGATGTCATCGGAGTGGTCACCATGCTCTCAAATGTTTCAACACTACGGGCAAGGTCGCGACAGGCAGACAGCTTGAAGAGAACTATGACCATAGGCAACGCTGGGTCAGTTATGCATGCCTATTGTTTATGACATGCTTTTTTGTTTGCCTGTACAATAGTAGTGTCTGTTTGATAGCTTATCTGTGGTAGTGCTCTTTAGGAAATGTTCTAACTTGCATTTGATTTCACTGGAACAACAACAATGCAACAGTTGATATTGTGCTTTGGGGTGAGCGGGCTACGTCATTCCCAGGCGAACAAGTGCACAAGGATGGGCAGGCTTCTCCATAAGTTGTGATATTTGTTGGCACTCTTGTCAAGCGCTTTGTAGGTATGTCTGTTATGCTATTGTGCATCGACTACTACCAGAAGCCTAGACCTAATGCCTGGTGTTTCAAACAAGGTATCACTGACAGGCGGTTCAGCGTACAAATGGTACATAAATCCTGAGGTCCCTGAAGCAAAAAGCCTTATGGCCAGGTAATATATTGGTCTAAATATTTAATACCTGCATATGACAGCCATCTTATTCTGCATTTTAACAAATGATTTCTATGCTCGCTGACTCTAATTAGAGTGAGAAGCATGCATGAGCCAATTAAATGGGATGAACACATGACTTCAAGTGAACCCAAAGCTGCTGAACCAAAAAAGGTCTCTGATATCAAGTACCTTCACCCTTTCAAAAATAAGGTACGCTTTTACTACCATATTTTATACCTCTACCATGTCCATGAATGTCGATGGTTACTCACTTTCACTACATCTTTTTTTATAGAAAATAGAGTTCCTTGTCATAGTGACAGTACGAAAGATCGACAATTCATGGTGGTACAACTCCTGCAGCAAGTGTCTCAGAACAGCCAAGCCTCATGGTGACTCATACAGATGCACTGGTTCTGACTGTGGTATCATTGGTGCACCTACCCTAAGGTCAGATAATGTTTACTACCTTCTCTTGCTATCTGGCACTGGGCACCTTGCTCTGTACTGATAGGCTTTCTAACCTACTATCCTTCTACCGTAGGTACAAACTATGTATTATTGCTGGAGATGAAACAGGTGATACTGAATTTATTCTCTTTGGACGGACAGCTCAACGCCTCACAAGGAAGACAGTTGATACTCTCATCGCTGATAATACGCGTGGTTTCATTCCAGATGAAATCACGAGGCTCCTAGAGAAGATTTACATATGGAATGTGAGCTTCACTGAGAACACAATAGGTTCTGGCAATGTCTGTTTCCAGGTCAACGCGGTCATTAGGGAAATAGATGCTAGCAATGCTCTTCTTCCAATGACACCTGCAGGATCACAGTCATCGTCATACATGCTCTCTCAAGGTGCAAGCAGCAGCATGTAGAACACTCCTCAGAAATGTGCCCGCTTAGCTTTGCCTTCACCACCTGCTTCATCAGAGGCTAGCCATGCTTCGAGCGCTACGCCAAGTAAAGCAACTCTTCTCACCCATAAACTACCAGTGACACCACAGAGTGCCATAGACACTACTAAGGATGAGGTAAACTGTTTCTAAAAAAAGTCAGCAATTTACACATTCATTTTTCAAACAGAAATATAATTTATCCATATGTATAACATATGTCTTGACTTTCTCTAACACTATTATACAATGTGTATAACACTCCACAGAAAGGTCGAGACCTACCTTTACTCCAGACAGAGACAATCTCAGAGCCTATTAGTGATGTGGCAGCACTTGCAGACTCACCAGCAACGCCACAGGACAGTGGTGGTGCAAATGTGCTCAAGGTAAGGTTTACTCCTGTCCTTTTGCTGTAACAAGGCCACAGGACAGCAACGCCACTACGACTACTATCTAATGAGTTGTTGTAGCAAGGCTTGTTGGCCTTTTGCCCAGGTTTTGATTAGATTAATTGTGTAGTCAGCTCAACAACCATGTATATGTATACAGTATTTTCCCAGCTATGCTATGCCTAATAACGAGTAGTTTTGCTATACTATGCTATGATTCTGCTATGCTATGCTATGATTAGTTCCATATCATCATTCAAAACTTCAAGCATAGGCAAAGCTAAACTTCAGAGTTAGCAAAACTAATCAGAGCTTTGCCTATGTTGTTCAGAGTTGCCGAGTCTTCAAGTTAGCAGAACATCAGGCACTATGCTAAAAAAATGATGATATAAGATTTTTCTTTTAGTTAATAAGTTTTGAAAGGATATGTGAACATTAATTATATTGTGATGCTTGAAATACATCCTAAAAACATAGGCAAAGCTATTGTTCTCATTTAAGTGTGGTACAATTGTTTGATTGTTTACGGGTTTCTTAGATGCCTGAACTGACATGGTCCTTTTTTTCTTGCCCTGCTTCATCATAGATTGCTTCTAATGTTGGTTTTGGTGATTCAACGAAGGCTCAAGGGAGCATGATAGGAAAGAGGTTAGCCCCACTGACAATGCATTTCTTTGCTTTGTTTTCTACCACAAATCAGAATCCACCCTTATGTATACATACATGACATAATGACTCGCTTATAGATATCACCCAACATCTAAGAAAAATACTGCAAAGAAGCTCTTCAAAGATTATATCGCTAGAGATGGTGATGGTGGTGCTTGTGCAGATGACACTGCCAAGCCTAGGTGCTTTCTTGCTCTAATATATCTGTTGCTTAGACTCTCATGCTTGATATAGAATAACATCATGTGTATTTCCTTACTCCACTTAGCCCACTTTCTAAAGACCTTTTTCCTATACAGGTCAACAAACGATGCTTAGGCACAAGAGGGCTCACTACTTTTGTGTCTACCAGCTGCAGCAAGATGTGTGTGTATAATCACTAATCAACCGTTGCTTGGCATCTGACATAGTGTCATGAACTTGCCCGCTATGCTAACCGGATGGATGTTATTTTTTGGAACTTCATGGCTGCAAGTTGTACTATTTGCTACTGATTTAGTCTTTAGCGTCATGCAACTACTTTAGTGTTTTCGATAGTCATTTGGATCGGTATTCTAAACTACCGGCTCTATGTTTGGTAGTGACGAATTTTGATCGTAACATGTAACGTATGCCTTAGACAGAACCCTATGGGCTGCCAGGGTTGTGCAGACATTGCCAGCTATATAGCTACTTCATACTTTATGCTATAAAATGTGTGAACACTATCTACATAATATGTTATACCTTTTTTAAATCCTGATACCTAAATAGGATAGCCTTTATCTGTCATCTTCTTCAAATGTCTATATTGATGCGGGAATTCTATATTGAAGTAGAGATTAATTTCTACGATGGCCTCTATATTGAAGTGCGAATTAATTTTTGCAATTGAAGTCATGGTAAAGCGCGCGATGCGCGCCCGATGTTCTAGTGGTTATGAAAACTCAGTAGGCAGGACTAGAAGTGGACTGGCAGACCCAAAATACAAGTGGGATGCCTTTGACGATAATGACCACTGCCCTAACATGTCTATCTTCTGAGAACTAGTCAAAAACTTTATTCATCGTTTTAACGTGCATAAGATTAAATCGGTGAGTATTTCTTTAGCTGCATATTTTAGATTTTCTTCAACATCATGTCTACAATCAAATAATGAAGTTAAGTAAATATCTAGAGTTCCGTATGATAGTGCAGTTGGTTTGATTATGTATGTCATTGTATGTTTTTGTCCCGATTCATCTTGTGGTGGTCGTGACGCTATATATATGCATGGAAGGCGAACTTCTTGTGGTGGTTGTGGACTTCAATTGTGGTCTAGCCTCCTTCAGTTTACGATGGCCAATGAGTGCTCCCTCTCTTCCATTTGGTGCCATTCTTTGCAGTTGGGTATGCGTGAGACAACTGGTCCATCTGATCCGTCCATGACGTGCAGTTTTAGATGCTCGTAACAAAACTTCTCAAATTTGACCATCAGTGTAAATAAAAAAGCAATCTAGATTTACAGTATGAAAATGAATGACACTGCTTATCAAATAGTGCTTGACTAATTTTATAGTTCTATAATCCGTAATGACATCCTTTATGAGCATTTACCAACATATCATAGTGAAAAATGACTCCCTTATGAGTGTGAGGCCTATTTCCTTAGAATTGGTAGAGGATTGTTAGAAATTAGGTCCATATAAGTGTGAGAGTTATTTTCTATAATTCTAAAATTAGCATAGTTTAGTACCATATTTCTAAGGCAAGATAAAGAAAATCAATTTATAAGGTGGGATTTTTGCCATTTCTAAAAGCTTAAGGCTGGATTCTTTTGGGCTTAAAGTTGGCTTATACTTGTACTATTTGCAATAATTAAATTTTAAACAGTGTGTTTTTTCAAGGCGGTGTCAATAGAAAATTTGTAATAAAAAGTGTATTGAGTTTAGCTATACCGGCTAAAATCATATGCGACTATTTTCCTCCGCATACTGCCTCTCGCGACAACCAAAATTCAAATATTTAAGTCATAAGTCATCGGCCCAAAAGAACCCACCCTAAGACACATGGTACAAGGGCTTTGACTTAACATGCGTGTGCGCACACAAGTGCATATTCATATATTTTCACGTGGTAAATCACGTGATTTGTGACGCGTGACCACGCCATAACGTGGCACGTCACTTGGCATGACAAATCCACCTTATTTTTATTGAATCGTGTGTCTCTCTTTATTTGAATGAGTTTCAAAAGTTTGAATTTAAGACTTTATTGGGTATTGATGATAGGTCGTTAATAGTCGGTAAATAGCTGGTTAATCGTATCAGTTACCAGTGAGTAAATGGCTATTTAATCACGTTAGTTAATAGGATGCATCCATATATATGCTTGGAGACGTCTGGAGCAGAGTGTCCCAAATCACTGCCTACTCCTTTTCTTTTCCTTTTTCCTGCAAACCTATGCTATTGTGTTGCGCCACCTAAACCTCATTGACTCTTTTTCTTGATGTGTATCATGAAGGGGAGCGGTATTTTTGAGCCATTGCTGTTGTTGCTACTTACTGTTCTTCGTCAAGTCCAACTATATGTTGCTTATGTGATCGATCGACTCTGTTTGAATTACATTGTGTATATATTTCAAAGTACAATATGTTGTCTACTGTTAGTATTGATTTATATATCACTAGTTATTTATGACATTTGCTTTCTATTAAAATTTAGAACTAAAATATTGTGCATATTTTCAATAGCAAGGACGTGCATGTATCAGCTAGTGGAATAGTAAATATTACATCCGTGACTCCCAGCAGGGACCGGTTGAAAATGTAATATAAAGGTTAGCTTTTCCAGCGTTTTTTGAGAGTCATTGTGCTGGCCCTGTGGATCATCAAGAGGGATTGCGTTCTAGTAGATGTTTTGTTTAGAGATTTTTTACGGTATATTGTTCTAGCAGTAGAAGATGACCGAATAAGTTAGATCTAACAATTCATTTCATAGGAGTAGTGTGGACTTTTTCTTGAGCCTAAACTAGGTCCAATCAAACTCTGAAAAAATTAAAACTGCAAAAAATTTAAATTCAACTTTAGTTTAACTAGTTTGAGCTAGTTTCATGGTATATATTCGCTATGATCATATTAAATTTAAACTTAGTTCAAACTAGTGTGATCTGAATTCAAAACTCACATGACATAAATATATCAAAGGTATAAAATATTTTTATAACTAAACTCTAAATTTTTTTTATCAATCATTCACACGTATCAAACAGTTCTTGATATGAATGTCTAGATATTAAGATGCATTCTGTAATTTAGATAGATGGATAGATACATATAGACACACACTACACACGCGTGCACGTGTCCCTAAAAAATAACCTGATAAATATCAAACTACTACACTAGCATGGTGGACGGTAACAAGGCTTGGAAGACCTAGCTCGGTGGAGAACAAGCCCTAAAGCTTGGGATATAGTTGGGACGACCGATCCAGCCTGCACAAGAATCCAAAAGCAAATAAAATATGAGAAAATATTTGTCACACGGCTCAGTTGTAATTGAGCTAGTAATTCTATTTGAGACACCGTGCCATGAGATAATTGGAAATTTACCATCGCTAACAGTGGGTTTTGCAAATTTGCCATTTTTATCGTAGACTTCGCAAAATTACCATTCAGTACATCTGTTTCTTGTATTCCCTACCATTCTATTATTTTTTATCTTTTTCTTTATTCTCTCTCAAAATTAGCCACCTTAAATACCATTTTTGCCCCTAGGCTAATTAACCTGTACGTGGCGGCAAAATTAACATTTCTTGTTGGGATAAATTTTTTAGTACGGTAAGTGAAACTGGCTTTGTAGTACACAGAGGCGACGTTTGGACTCCAGCGGCCAGGCAGCGTCAAAATGAGTCACGTACAGGTTAATTAGCCCAGGGGCAAAAATGGTATTTCAGGTAGCTAATTTGGAGAGAGAATAAAGAAAAAGATAAAAAATGATAGAATGGCAGGGAATACAAGAAACACATGTACTGAATGGCAATTTTGTAAAGTCTATGATAAAAATAGCAGGGAATACAAGAAACACATGTACTAAATGCTCAGTTGTAATTGAGCTAGTAATTCTATTTTGAGACATGGTATCATACCATGCATCCAACCGATCGAGCAAACAACAGAGAATTGGCTCCATGGTGACGTTTCGTTTCCACCTTATATCCCTGTTCTCGTTGGCGTATTGAACGCCCCTATACTCCTTTCTATTTCTCTATATTTAGTATTTTTTTTGCTATTTGCTTTAAAATTGATGAGGAATAGTTAGAAATTAGGTCTATATGAGTGTAAGGCCTATTTTCTATAATTCCAAAGCTAATATGATTTAGTACCATATTGTTAAAATAAGATGGAGGAAGCTAATTTTTAAGGTGAGATTCTTATCATTCTCTAAAACCTTGAGACACATGGTATAAGAGAGCATTGGCTTAACGTGCACACGCACATGCAAGTGCGTTTTCACGTATTTTCGTATGACTTGCGATGCACGACTACGCTGTGGCATGGTGCACTACTTGTCATTCCAAGTCCACCTTATTTTTGTTGAATCATACATCTCTTTTTATTTGAATGAGATTCAAAAGTTTGAATTTGAGACTTTAATGGGTATTGATGATAGGCCGTTACTAGTGGGTAAATAGTTGATTAATTGCATCAGTTACCAGTTGGTAAATAGCTAGTTAATCACGTCAGTTAATAGGCTGCATTTATGTATATATGCCTGGAGACGTCTGGAGTAGAGTGTCCTGAATTAGTACCTCCTCCTTTTCTTTTCCTTCCTCCTGCAAACCTTTACTGTTGTGTTGCGCCACTTGAACTTTGTCGACTCTTCTTTCTGGCGTGCACCGTGAAGGAGAGGAGCAGTATCTTTGAGCCGTTGTGCTGTGAAGACCCGCATGAGAGCAGCCATAAGGTTTCTCCACAATGCACATCTGCGCAACCGCTTACTTCCCTGATTTATCTACATTCTACAGCACATTGAGCCTACGCTGCTAAATGTTCTTCATCAAGCCTAATTATATGTCGCTCATGTGACTGATCGACTCTGTTTTGAATTATGTTTTTGTATATATTTTAAAATATAATATATTGTCTACTGTTAGTATTTATACGTCACTAGTTATTTGTTATTTTGCCTCCTAGTAAAAGAACCCACCTTAAAAGGTGTATGCAGATAGCCTAGTGGTAGAAGTAAATACTAGAAGTAGGTGTATGCAGATAGGCTGGCGGTAGGAGCACTTCACAGGTGTGCAGCAGGTTATGTGTTGAAACTCGCACGTCGCATTTTCCATTTTTGCCATCGTTTTAAGCTGTGGGACCTCCTTGTCAGAGAGAGAAACATTCATGAGAGAGATTCATGAAAAATTAGATGGAAATATCAGATGGGATTCGAACACACGATACTGTGCACGCAGGGGAAGGGCTTACCACCAAGCAAACAATTAACCTGTAAAAGGTGCCACCACTTTTTCACACATAAAGCTAAATTCATATTTAGATCCTGCTTCAACCGACTTCAGTTTTTAGAAGCTAAAGTCACTTAGAATATGTTAGTTTTTTTAATTTTAGTTTTTGTGTTTTTTCCTCTTATTTCTTTGTATTTGCTATTTCTTTTTTGGTTTTTTATATTTAATTAAATAACTTACAAAACTAATTGTTGTAGTTTTACCTAAAAACTAGTAGACACCGCCCGAAGGCGCGGCTTAAAGCCGTTTAGAGCGAGCGGTCTTGTGGGTCAGAGTCGAGAATGCATAGGAACAGACAATGCAGTTGCAGTGTTCTACCTGCACCAGTTTCCTGGAGTAGTAACGTGGGGGATCAGAGTCGAGAGAGATGTGCTTACCACTTGCCATGAGAGATGTACAGGACTGCATGTGTTTGGCGACAATGACCGATGACGTAACATGTGAGAACTAGTACTCTCCTACAAAGCTCTGGGCTCCTTATATGCAGGGTACTCTCCTACAAAATCATCAGCCCAGCATCTCTCCTGATTCACATAGATGTTCTTTGTATTTTGTGACTAAAGCTTAACCACAGTACTTTTCGTGGAGCTGCTGGTTTCGTCAGGGTTATTTAGTTATAATCCTAGTCAAGCACGTCAAGCCAGCCCTGTCGGTATAAAGTGCAGTCGTCGCTAAGTGCTGTGGTTAAGCTTTTCAGAGCATTAGAGCTGCAAGGTAGGCAGAAAAGGGTAAGGAGTGGACGGTCAGTTCGTTTTGTGGATTGTCTCAAAAAAAAAACCTCCGTTGGTCGATGTGTGCAAATGACTCATGAATTTAGTAAGACAAATTGATTTATGTTTTCTCAAATATAAATATTAAATAGTTGTATGCGATTTTGGCTAATACAGTTGAATTCAGTACATTTTTTACTATAATTTTTTTATTAATCTTATCTTAAAAATATATCATTTAGAAATTAGTTACTGTAATATAAGAAATAAGCTGTGAGTCATAATCTCTCCGGAACCCAGCCTAGCCTAAATGCTAAGCTATGACACAGGAACAGAAAAATCATCAAATTCACAGTACCTTTGAACGACCCGCGACAGAAAGTAACAACACCTATTAAGTTATGTGATGTGTGACGTGGAAGTCATGACAACAGCTCGACACATCAGACCAGCATATGTCCATATTCATATATGTGCTTACTCATTAAAATTCTGCATTGCGTTGTACTTTTCATGGAGCTACTGGTTTTGTCAGGGATATTGAAGTACAATCCTAGTCAGCCCTCTCGGTATAAAGTGCTGCCGTCGCTAGGTATAAAGTGCTGTGGTTAAGCTTTTCATAGCATAGAAAAGGGCAAGGAGTGGACGGTCAGTTGGTTTCGTGGATTGTCTCCAAAAAAAAAAAAAAACCTCCGTTGGTGGATGCGTGCATCATGACTCGCGAATTCAGCCACTAACCACTACGGTCATCACACTACTTGGTGGATGTGCCACTAACGATACTCTTCTAGCAAAAGTGTGCCTCGGAGATTTGCATGATTGCATTATGCAACTTTTGGACTGATGTTGACAGACCTTGGAAAAATATGCCGACCTTAGGGTTTTGATGATACAAATTCATTGCTTTTTGCTAATTGGTGTCATCAAAGCGAAGCTACGAAGGTGCAACATTTAGCTCACTGCCGACGTCAAAAAGATTAGTTGTCTTTTCTTTTTTTTTTTCCTGTATTCTTTTGTATTGTCCGTGATGAGCTAACATGTTTTTCTATTTTTAAATTTTTTAAATTTAATTATACCAAATAAGCCAACTCAGGTACAATAAAAAATAAATCAGGTACAGTAAAAAAAGTCACAAGCCAACGCCATTCCGAACGCCCCCAAATTTATTCATTTGTATATAATATGGTATGTTCTTGTCTTGATTTATTTCAATCATTAAGTGTGGTTAGCTGATACATAGCTACTCCTAGAAAAAAGCATGAGAAATCAGTTTAATGAATTTTTAGATATTCGCGGGGCACATGTAATGCTTTTTTACAGTTTAGGAAGGTTAGAGATGAACTTGTTGGTTTTGTTGATTCTGATTTTCCTAGAGATTTGGATTAAAAGAAGATTTCTTATTGGTTATATGTTCATTGTTAGAGGGTGTGCTGTTAGCTATAAAGCAAGTTTGCAAGCTATTGTTTTCTTGTCTATTACAGAACCTGAGTATATGGCTATTTCTGAAACTTGTAAAAAAAGTTGTTTGACTAAGAGGTTTATTTACTGAGTTTTGTGAAATACAACTTGAACTATAATATTTTATGATAGTAAGAATGTTATTTGCCTTACAAAAGATTAAATGTCCTATAAGAGAACAAAACATATTGATATCAGTTATCACTACATTCGAGGTGTCATTACTCAAGGTGATAGTCAGTAAGATAAGTACTCATTATAATCCAACTGATATGTTAATAAAGCTAGTGGAATTCCGTTAAAGGTAGAGATTTTCGCTCAAGGTAGATATTGTTGAAGTTGATCTGAATTTATAACATATCTGCGTAGGACACTGCATTGTCAAAAAGATACATTCCTTCATCGTTTCAATGTGTATAAGATTAAGCGGTGAGTGCTCCTTGAGTTGCATATTTTAGACTTTTTCCAATATTATATCTACAATCAAATAATGAAGTTGAATAGATATCTAAAGTTTCATATGTGAGTGCAGTTAGTTCGCTTATGTATACTATTATATGTTCTCGTCGAGATTTATCTCAATTGTTAAAGGGAGCATATCTAGTGCTAAAGGCCTATTCAGTGCTAAAATGCTAAAACTTCTACAGTGCCATCTGATCTGGTATGTACGGCTCGGATCAAGGAGGGTGGAACCCCCATCTCATTTAATTCATTTAATCAATTTTTCACAAAACCCCCTGCATAGATTGTTTTTTATGAGGTGGGGGTTCCACCTTTCTTGATATAAGCCGTATATGCCAGATCAGATGGCTCTTAGAAGTTTTAGCATTTTAGCACTGAATAGGCCTTTAGCGCTTGATATACTCCCATTGTTAAATAAGGTTAGTAGATATATGGCTAATCCTGAAAAAGTGTATCGGAAAGCAGTTCGGTGAATTTTCAGATATTTGCAGGGCACATCTAATACTTGCTTACAGTTTAGGAAAACAAGAGATGGACTTGTTGGTTATGTGTATTCTGATTTTTACTGAAGATTTAGATAAAAGAAGATATCTCATTGGTTATGTCTTCACTGTTAGAGGATGTGACGTTAGCTAAAAAGCAAATTTGCAAGTTACCGTTGTCTTGTCTACTACAAAAGCTGAGTATATGGCTAATTCTGAAGCTTGCAAAGAAGCTGTTTGACTAGAGGATTTATTTACTGAGCTTCATGGAAATACATTTTGTACTATAATATTTTGTGATAATCAGAATGCTATTGGCCTTAAAAAAGGTCAAATGTCCTATGAGAGAACAAAACATATTGATATCAATTATCACTATATTCAATGTGTCATTACTCAAGGCGATATTAAAGCCAATAAGATAAGTACTTATATTAATCCAGTTACTATGTTGACAAAGTCAGTTCCTGCCACTAACTATGACTTTTGCTCAGACTTAGTTGGTATTATTCACTAGTCTTTTAAAATTTTGACATACAAGATGTACATGTTGATTTTATTGGATGAGTTTATCACATATTTTGACCACTAGAGGGAATTCGGCTCAACATTGAAATTGTTGAAGTTGATTCGAATTTGTACCGTATCTGTGTAGGACACTGCATCGTCTCATGCTAAGCGTGACATGCCAGGTGTCAGAGTTATATATAGTTTATATCAGACGTGGTGTCAATCTCTGTGTGGGATTTGTTTCTCTCGCCCTATATATGTATCCCAGTAACCCATAGAAAATGCAAACGTCCATTGTAATCTCTCCTCGATATAATGATTTGCCTTTATATGTTTAAGGTTTTTTCGTGTAAGGATTTTTTGTAAAAATTTTCTACGCATTATTAGCAACAGTAAAGTTTCAGCTGCTAGTGCTAGTAGTGACCTATTTGTGGGCACAATTATTGACTGCTTTACATTTGCTACCAGAAGCACTATGACTAGACACGATGATTGATGTCTTCGTTACCATTTTCCAACTTGTTGCCCTTTCTCGCACGCCTATACTTGTGAGCTGGCTTTATGCCATATATAAATGCATGCCATGTTCCAGCGAAAGAATCAGCAGAGCCAAATCCGTTAAGCATCCACCAGCGTAAGTGTGTACTTACACGGAAGCTAAGATGGCTGCAATGCTCATCTGCTTGCTTAGCTTCTGTCAAATATTTCCTTGCATTGCTGGCCTTCGTTTCCTCAGTAGGATTCACATGCCTGACAACCAAATCAGCGGCCACATCCTTCCTGAGATTGGTCGCCTAACCCGCCTCAGGTACCTCAACCTTAGCATGAATTCCATCACCGGAGTGATTCCAGGTACCATATCGTCCTGTTCCTGCCTTGAGGTCATCAGCCTGTGGAGCAACTCCATCGAAGGTGAGATCCCTCCAAGTCTTGCACAGTGCTCATCTCTTCAGCAAATTGTTCTCAGTGTTAACAACCTTAACGGAAGCATCCCTTCTGGGATCGGTTTGCTTCCCAACCTTAAGTATCATTTCCGCATGTGCCAACCGTGATGCAGCTATAGCGTGGAAATCATGCATTAATCCAACGAGAGTCCTGTCGAAGTGTCAAAACATTCAAACATTGGTTCTTCCATGCTTATAGTTTATGGTGAATGAAGCCCATGTGTTGGCACTAAAGCCCCATTTATCTAAATATTCACAGGCTTAAGCCTATATGGCAAGGGCACCTTTTCTAAAAAGATGTAAAACCGGGGGTAATTTTTCCATTGCTTACATGCTCAAACTCCTAGCTGACTTTCCCGAGATCTAAGGCACTGGCTTACTTTAATGATACGTGAAGGACCATGTAAAAAGATTTAGAGTTTTATTATGATAAATTATTACTGTTTTAGAGGAGCTGAAAATTGGTTTGTGTAAACATACGGTTTTTCATATGGTCATTAGATTTATCGATTTGATCGGTCGGAGGCGGTGGTCAGACCAGCTGCCGGCCGCTTGGTGAATGAAGTTGGACGTATGCTACGTAACAGGGGATGTTTATTTGAGAAAAGATGATGCAGATTACAGATGAAAAGGCAATTGGCAGCGCGTGCAGCCATTGCTACTTGCTCGTTAGTTGAGAAAAGGAGAAGTATCTCTGTTGCTCATTTTGGTAAGGTCAGATTGTAATGTTAGATTAATTAATTATATATATTGCAAATGTTATAGTTATATAACAAATACAAATATATTTTCAACCGATGTTAGAGTTTCATAGTGAATACAATTGTATTTTAAATCTAGCTGCGCAATGCATGGCCAATATTTGACTAGTTCACAAGAACACTACAAATTTTCTTTTATTAGACGACACCGTTTAATTCACATGAGCTAGGAGCGGAACAACACCGCTAAGCATATACCATAAAACGGCCAAGCGATTGACTCACAGGACATGGTGCATATACCATGCAGGTGCGCGGGGTTGATGACTAATTGATGTTGTAATAAGAGAGTATATATCTGTGTCTTAATAGATAAAGTACTCTTGACTGTATAGAAGGTTAGCATAAAGCCTTAATATATTCTATTGTCTAAATATGAAAAAGGTATTAGCCTGCAGCATATCTAAAAATAATACATCTATTTGAGCCTAACTATGTAGTCGCAGTTCACGAGAACGAGACATTCTCTAAAAAGCTCATGAGCAAGGGAGCATAACCATATAACACTCCATTTATGAATGGTTCATTAGCATCCTAGTATTAGTTGAGATTTTAAGTAAAATTTGATCACAAAAGCTGTAAATTCAAGGAATAGTCCATTCATCATATGTGGAAAAATGAATCAAACCATTCTAAGTGCAAGTTCAACCCATACGGAACTTACACTAAAAAACTGGTATATTAACAATACTTTAGCACATTATCTTTGATATCTTTTTGTTATTTACTTTGGAATTGGTGGGGTTATTAGAAATTAGGCCAATATGAGTGTGAGGTCCATTTCCTATAATTCCAAAGGTAGTATGATTTAGTACTATATTACTAAGACAAGGTAAAGGAAACCAATTTATAAAGTGGGATTCTTGTCATTCCCTAAAAGCTTGAGACACATGGCACAAGAGAGCTTTGGCTTAACACACATGTGCAGTGCGTATTCACATATTTTCATATGGTAAATAGTGCGACTTGTGACGCACGACCATACAGCGATGTGGCGTGCCACTTGATATACCAAGTCCATCTTATTTTTGCTGAATCATGCATATCTCTCTATTTGAATAAGATTCAAAAGTTTCAATTTGAGACTTTATTGGGCATTGATGACAGGCCGTTACTAGTGGGTAAATAGCTGGTTAATTACATTAGTTACTAGTGGGTAAGTGTCTAGTTAATCACATCAGTTAACAGGCTACATCTATATATATGCTTGGAGGCATCCGAAGCAGAGTGTCCCGAATCACTGCCTCCTCATTTTCTTTTCTTTCCTCCTACAAACCTGTGCTATTTTGTTGCACTGCCTAAACCTCGTCGACTCTTCTTCCCGACGTGCACCATGAAGAAGGGAAGTGGTATCTCCAAGCCATTGCTACCGTGAAAACCTACATAAGGGTGGCCATAAGATTTCTAGACAGCACACTTCTACGTGACTGCTTTCTTCACTGCTTCATCTATGTTCTGCACCGTATTAAGCCTGCACTGCTTACTGTTCTTCATCAGGCCCAGCTGTATGTCGCTCATGTGGCCGATCAACTCTGTTTGAATTATGTTTCTGCATATATTTTGAAGTATAATGTGTTGTCTATTGTTAGTACTGATATATGCGTCCTAGTTATTTGTGATTTTTGACTCCTAGTAAAATCTGGAATTAAAATATTGTGCATATATATTTTCATCAGCAAGGATGTGCATGTATTTGCTAGTGGAATCATAGATATTACATCCTTCACTCCCAGTAGGGACTGGTTGACAATGTAATATAAAGGATAGCTTCTTCTGCGTTTTTTTGGGAGTAATTTTGCTAGCTCTATCGGTCATCGAGAGGGGTCGTGTTCTGGTAGATGTTTAGTTTAGAGAATTTTTACGGTATATTGTATTGGTAGTAGAAGATGACTGAATAAATTAGATCTAACCATTCATTTCGTAGGAGTAGCATGGACTTTTTCTTGAGCCTAAACTAGGCCCAACCAAACTCGAAAAAAATTAAAGTATATTTGAGATATCAATCTCTGAAAAAAAATTAAATTTAACTTCAATCTAACTAGTTCAAGCTAGTTTCATGCTATATACTCACTATAGTCATGTTAAATTTAAAAGTAGTTCGAACTAGTTTGATCCGAGTTCAAAACTCACATGACACAAATATATCAATGGTATAAAATATTTTTCATACCTAAACTCTAAATTTTTTTATCAATCATTCAAACGGACCGTCCTTGATGTAGGTGCTTAGACATCCAGGTGCGTTATATAATTTACTACATAGATAGATAGATACAGACACATGCGCGCCCACACACAGAGGGAAGAAGTATCCCTAAAAAATAACCTGATAAATATCAACTTTATGCATGCTATACCGCACTAGCATGGTGGAGAGTTACAAGGAGGCGGGTTAGGCGCCGTTGGAGAACAAAGCACAACAGAGTAAAGTTATTCCTAAAAAATAACACACAGAGTACAGATAGATAGTAAAGCACAACAGAGTACAGATAGATACAGACACATGCGCGCGCGCACACAGGAAGAAGTATCCTAAAAATAACATGATAAATACCAACTTTATGCATGTTACACCACACTAGCATGGTGGATTGATTCAAATAGGCTTGGGAGGCGCCGGACGAGAACCAGGCCTTTTGCATCCTGGATGGTCACACTTATGCTTGAAAGGCGCCGTAGGAGAACAAGCCCTTTTGCTTGGGTCATAGACGGTACCGATCCCGCCTGCACAAGAATCCGAAAGCAAACAAAATATGAGGATATATTTGTCACACGGCTCAGTTGTAATTGAGCTAGTAATTCTATTTGAGACACCGTACCATGCATCCAACCGATCGAGCAAACAACAGAGAAGCAAGCTTAAGCACTCATGGTTTGGTTAGAGAAGTAGCCTCATCTAGGAAGGGATAGACCAGTGCATTCCATCCCAAGCCAAATAACAAGGTTAGGTTCGGAGTTAGAATCGAATAATTATTGGCAAATCCATCCTTTAAACTAGTCTGCAGAGGCCAAAACTAGTTGTTGTCTGTTTTTCAAAAAACTAGTTGTTGTCTAAGCAGTTGTGATGTCTAGCCGTTGTCAAAATTAGTTGGTTCTTGTCGAGGAAAATGTGACGGCAATAAGCCATCGTCATTTTTGATACAGTGTTGGCTGCTTGGTGATGTTTCGTTTCCACTATCTATCCCTGTTCTTGTTGGCTCCTTTCTGTTTCTCTCCTTTTAGTTTGTTATGAGAATTCCCGTAGATCATCAATGGCGCAAATACGGATCAAGTGGAAATTTATCAAGCACAACAGAGAGTAAAGTTATTCACGAACAGAAGAGGAGCTTACGTACACGGTTTGCTATCCACAGTACTAGTACGAGCGAAGGCGCCGGCCGCCGCCGACGGTAGTAGGATCACCAGCAACAAAACTGAGAGTAAGCAAGTCCTACTCCACATGATGGTGTCTCTCCGAGCTTCTGCAGAAGGACTACTGCATGCCACAGTTTATATATGCGTGGCATAGCCCAACAAATACTCATCGCCGTCTTACGTGTCGGGGTAAAGTCGGTCAACCCAACGAAAAATCCAAACCACCTCCCCTAAAATTTGCTATCTTTGTCAGTACCCCCACTACAATCCTACAAATCATTTTGACGTCTAATCAGGGTTTTAGAATTCGTTCTCTCTCTCTCTCTTTGCCACCAACCGAAATTCGGTGATTTCGGAATGAATTTCGCTCAATTGGTTTGAACCAAATTTTATTTTTTAAACTTTAAACTTAAAAAGTGTCCCCAACCACTACTAAAAGGAGGTGTATGCAGATAGATTGGTGGTAGGAGCAAAACTGCAAGGAGTATGCAGATAGCCTGGCGGTAGGAGCAATTCACAGTTGTGCAGCATGTTGTGTGTTCAAACTCCTATGTTGATTAGCAACCCATATGTTGCAAACCATGTCAGAGAGAGAGATATATATATATTCATGAAAAATTGGATGGAAATATCAGATGGGATTTGAACACAGGATACCGTGCACGCAGCAATTAACCTGTAAAAGGTGCCCGATGAACGTATATATGAACCCTCTTTTTTTGTTTATTTGGTTTTTTTGTTTTTGCCTTTTCCTTTCTTTTTCTTTCGCATTGTCCGTGGAAATATAACGGTATTTTTATTTTTTTATTTTTTAATTGAATAACTTAGAAAAAACTTATTGACATTATAGTGCAATTCCAACTAACAATCGACTGTCCTTAGTTAACGACACTGAACGTTGATTAGCAGACCCAACATGTCTATATGGCCGATCGACTCATATGTTGTAAACTTCATCATGTAGGTATATATTTGGTTGCTACATATATACATCACTTTATTTAAATTTATTGTGTATTGATGTGATACGATTGTTGCTAAATTTGTGTGCTAGCCACTGATCATGGGACTAGTACGGTAAACGTATATGGTTCGGAATGCAAATTCCAGATCCTAACATCAGATCAAAGGGTAGAGGCATGCAATGCAATATATCGGGAATGCAAAGAAGAGAGGCACATCTACATATTTGGAGAGTGGAGACTGAAGAAATTCGTTGAGGCCTGGAGGGAGGAAACTTAAAGGCGGTGGAGACTAGATAGACCTTGCCGGTGGCTTGCCGTGGCAGAGGAAGAAAGAAGATGAAGGATGAGCACATCGGGAACAAAGGAACAGAGGAAGAGGAACAACAAAAAAAGAAAAGAAAAGAGAACTAGAGGCAAAGAAAGAAGAATATCTGGCATCGGAGAGAGTGGAGGAGGGAGGGAAGCTCACCAAAAAGAGTAGAGGGGAGGGAAGCTTGCCAATAGCCGACGCAATGCGGGGTTGCGGCTAGGGTTTTATGTGGCCGCCTCTCTCTCTCTCACACACTCTCTCATTTTTAACCAAGTGAGACGTCACTTCTCCCACCCAAAATGCCTTCTTGCAACACCACTTATCCCACCCAAACGTCCCCTGCGAGCTAGCCAAGACACCTGCCCAGCCGCTCACTATGGATGCCACAAAATTTCTAGGCACTCGCCTAGATGGACAAGGTGAGACAAGCCTCTACGGCGTCTCTCGGACCGTCACAACGCCAAGATGATGACTTGGCGATGCTATGACAATCATGTACACGATGTCAAATTTATATTCACATTTGCATGTTATGTGTGGCCACTTTTCCACACATGATGCTAAATTCATATTTAGTCTTGCTCCAACTAGCTTCGGTTTACAGAAGCCACTTGGAACATGTTGACTTTTTAATTTTAGGTTTTTTGCTTTTTCTTTTTTTTCCTTATTCTTTGCATTGTCTATAAAGATATAACAATATTTTTTTCTTATTTTAATTAAATAACTAAGAAAAATCTAACAACTGTTATTGTATAATTTTACCTAAAAGCCAACCGCCACCATCAGAGGCCGCTGCTTAAAGCCGTTTGGAGCAGTCTTGTGGGCATACTCTTTAGGGTGGGTTCTTTTAGACTGTGGCTTATAACTTATGACTTAAATCTTTAAATTCTAACTACTTGTGAGAGGCAGTATACAGGAAAAATAGTCTTATGCGATTTTGATTGGTACAGTTGAGCTTAGTATATTTTTTACTATAATTTTTTTATTAACCTTATCTTAAAAACGTATCGTTTAAAAATTAGTTACTGTAATATAAGTCATAAGTTGTGAGTCATAATCTCTCGGGAACCCAGCCTAAATGATAAGCTATGACACAGGAATAGAAAAATCATCAAATTCGCAGTACCTTTGAACGACCCGCGACAGAAAGTAACAACACCTATTAAGTTATGTGATGTGTGATGTGGAAGTTATTCTCTACTGCACAGAAAGTAACAACACCTATTAAGTCATGTGATGTGTGATGTGGAAGTTATTCTCTACTGCTTTTGTCTGCAGGGAATATTGAGGTACAATCCTAGTCAGCCCTCTCGGTATAAAGTGCTGCAGTCGCTAGGAATAAAGTGCTGTGGTTAAGCTTTTCAGAGCATTAGAGCTGCAAGGTAGGCAGAAAAGGGTAAGGAGTGGACGGTCAGTTCGTTTCGTGGATTGTCTCAAAAAAACAAACGTCCGTCGGTGGATGCGTGCATCATGACTCATGAATTCGGCCACTAACCACTACGGTCATCACCTGGTACAAACTCTAATTATTTTACTTGTGCCACTAACGATACTCTTCTAGCAAAAGTGGGCCTTGGAGATTCGCATGATTGCATTATGCAACTTTGAGAAACATAGCTTACTTTTTAGAAAACATTTCCGGTGATCCCAACATAGTTGGCGCTAACCGTTCTCCCGTTATTCAAGAAAGGGTTCAAATGGTTATGAAAATTCAGTGGGCAAGACTAGAACTGGACTTGCAGACCCAATATACAAGTAGGATACCCTTAACGACAATGACCACTGACCTAACATGTCTATCTTCTTAGAACTAGCCAAAAAGATATATTAATAAAGTTTTTCGTCGTTTTAATGTGTATAAGATTAAACCGGTGAGTACTTTCTTAGCTATATATTTTAGATTTTCTTCAACGTCATGTTCATAGTCAAATAATGAAGTTGAGTAAATATCTAGATATATGAGAGTGCAGTTGGTTCGATTATGCGTGCTATTGTATGTTCTCATCTCGATTTATCTCAATCATTAAATGTGGTTAGTAGATACATGACTGAAAAAGAGCATTGGAAAGCAGTTCAATGAATTTTAGGATATTTGCAGGGGCACATCTAATGCTGGCTTACAGTTTAGAAAGACAAGAGATGGATTTGTTAGTTATGTGGATTCTGATTTTGCTGAAAATTTGGATAAAAGAAAATATCTCATTTGTTATATGTTCACTATTGAATGGTGCGCCGTTAACTAGAAAGTAAGTTTGCAAGTTACCGTTGCCTTGTTACAACAGAAGCTGAGTATATGGCTAATTCTAAAGTTTGTAAAAAATTGCTTGACTAAGGGATTTATTTACCGAGTTTTGTAGAAGTACATCTTGCACTATAATATTTTGTGATAATTAGAGTGCTATTTGCCTTAAAAAAGATCAAATGCCCTATGAGAGAATAAAGCACATTGATATCAGTTATCATTATATTCGAGGTGTCATTACTCAAAGTGATATTAATGTCAGCAAGATAAGTACATATGTTAATACAGCTAATATGTTGATAAACACAGTTCCTGCCACTAAGTATGAGTTTTGTTTAGATTTAGTTGGTATTACTCACTAGTCCTTTAGAATTTCGGTGTACAAGGTGTATATGTAGATTTTATTGGATGAGTTTATCACGTATTTCGACTACTAGAGGGAATTCGGATTAACGTAGAGATTGTTGAAGTTGATCCAAATTTGTACCGTGTTAGTGTAGGACACTGCATCATCTCATGCCAAGTGTGATATGACAGGTGTCAGAGCCATACACAAGTTGTATCAGACATGGTGTCAATCTCTGTGTTGGACTTATTTCTCTCACTCTATATATGTATCCCAGTAACTTATAGGAAATGCAAACGCTCTATTGTTATCTCTCCTCGTTATAGCAATTTATCTTTATACGTTCGTAGTTTTTTCCTGTAAAAGTTTTTCACGGAAAAATTCGTGTTTCTAATCTCTATCTATCTACGCATTATTAGCAACAGTAAAGTGTCAGCTGCACGTGCTAGCCGTGACATATTTGCGGGCACAATTTTTACATCTGCTACCAGAAGCACTACGGCTAGACACGGTGATTGATGTCTTCGTTACCATTTCCCAACTTGTTGCCCCCTCTCGCACGCTCATACTTGTCAGCTGGCTTTGTGGCCTATATAAATGCATGCCATGTTCCAGCGAAAGAACCAGCAGAGCCAAAACGCATAAGATGGCTGTCGTAGGATCCCAAAACGCATTGTTGCCACTGCTTGCTGCAATGCTCATCTGCTTGCTTAGCTTTTGTCCCTTAGACACATCTGCACTCCATAACGCATCCGAAACCGATAGACAGGCCCTCCTGTGCCTCAAGTCACACCTCTCCCACTCTGTTGCAGCCTTGGACTCATGGAAAAATGAATCCCTTGTCTTCTGCGATTGGTATGGAGTGACATGCAGCAAGCGGCAAACACCTCGTGTTGTTGCTCTTGACCTTGAATCACTGAATATCACCGGTCAAATCTTTCCTTGCATTGCCGGCCTTCGTTTCCTCACTAGAATTCACATGCCTGACAACCAAATCACCGGCCACATCCTTCCTGAGATTGGTCGCCTAACCCGCCTCAGGTACCTCAACCTTAGCATGAATTCCATCACCGGAGTGATTCCAGATACCATATCGTCCTGTTCCCGCCTTGAGGTCATCAGCCTGTGGAACAACTCCATCGAAGGTGAGATCCCTCCAAGTCTTGCACGGTGCTCATCTCTTCAGCAAATTGTTCTCAGTGTTAACAACCTTAACGGAAGCATCCCTTCTGGGATCGGTTTGCTACCCAACCTCAAATATCTGTTTCTCCCTAGCAACAAACTTGAGGGCAGCATTCCTGAATCTTTGGGAAATAGCCCTTCACTGTCCATGGTTGTCTTTCGGAACAATAGCCTAACTGGTGGAGTTCCATCTCTGTTAGCAAATTGCTCTTCACTCTCCTACCTTGACCTGATGAAAAACAAGCTCAGCGGAGAGATCCCTTCTGCTCTCTTCAATAGCTCATCTCTTGGTACCTTAGATCTCTCATACAATGAGTTCTCTGGGTCCATACCATCTTCCTCCCCGATGTCCTCACAGTTGCAATATATTAGCCTAACACAAAATAACCTTTCTGGAGATATACCTGCCACATTCGGAAACATTTCTTCCCTATCTTCCTTGCTGCTTGCTCTAAATAACTTACAAGGAAGCATTCCAGAGAGTTTAACCAGAATTCCAGGTTTGCAAGAACTAGATTTGGCATATAACAACTTGTCTGGCTCAGTTCCACCAGCTCTTTACACAATCACGTCCCTCACTTATCTTGGCCTTGGCATCAACCAACTAGTTGGGAGGATTCCGAGCGAGATAGGACACACTCTTCCAAACATTCAAACGTTGGTCATGGAAGGAAACCAATTTGATGGCCCAATCCCCGTGTCTTTACTTAATGCTTCCAATCTCCAAATGCTACAACTCCGTGATAACGCATTCAGTGGTGTGGTTCCTTCTTTCTGGTCCTTGCCCAACTTGCTCCAGTTAGACCTTGGTGCAAACCAGCTCGAAGCTGTAGACTGGAGCGCCTTGTCCTCAACAACCTCTCCCCAATTGCAGGAATTATATTTGGACCACAACAACCTGCATGGAATATTACCTAGTTCCATTGGCAATCTATCCAAAAGCTTAGAAATGTTGTTTCTAACAGAAAATAGATTTATCGGAACTATACCTTCAGAGATAGGAAACCTTACAAAGCTCACAGTTCTTAATTTAGCGGGAAATTTTTTCTCAGGAGGCATTCACGACACACTTGGAAATCTCGGAAACTTGTTTGCTCTAAGCTTTGCACGCAACAAACTTTCGGGAGAAATCCCACAATCAATTGGAAACATTGAAAAGCTAGGTAAACTTTTTCTTCAAGAGAACAACTTGAGTGGGCCCATACCTTCACACTTAGCAGGCTGTAAAAATTTGGAGATGCTGAACCTCTCTTGTAATGGCTTCGATGGAAGCATCCCAGCCGAACTCCTTTCCATTTCCTCTCTTTCGGAAGGCCTAGACTTATCCTACAATAAACTCACTGGATCCATATCACCTCAGATTGGCAGCTTAACTAATCTTGACTCCCTTAATATTTCCAACAACCAATTATCTGGAGAGATTCCACATACACTTGGTGAATGCATTCATTTGGAATCCCTTCGATTAGAGGTGAATTTTCTTCGTGGGAGAATCCCAGAATCCTTCATGAGCTTAAGAGGCGTCACTGAGATGGATCTTTCTCAAAACAACTTGTCTGGCGAAATCCCAATCTTTTTTGAGACATTTAGCTCTTTGCAGCTTCTCAATTTATCCTTCAACAGCCTTGAGGGAATAGTTCCTACAGGTGGTGCATTTAGCAATTCAAGTAAGGTGTTCATACAAGGAAACAAGAAGTTATGCACCAAGTTTCCAGTGCAACAATTACCACTTTGCACATCACCTACATCCAAACGAAAGAATACTTCCTTGGTCATATTAATAGCTGTTCCACTCACTGGCATTGTTGTAGTCTTCATGGCATGTGCTACAACCATTTTTTTCAAGAAGAGAAATCAACCGAAACAACATATTGACCAATCATGCAAG
Organism: Melocanna baccifera; assembly: GCA_036346265.1. NCBI lineage: Eukaryota > Viridiplantae > Streptophyta > Magnoliopsida > Poales > Poaceae > Melocanna > Melocanna baccifera. Next base: position 280,802 of record JAYEVJ010000135.1, on the reverse strand, counting down.
GAGTTGAAAAAATTCTCATATGCTGAGCTTGCTAAAGCTACCAATGATTTCTCTTCAGCCAACCTAGTTGGTTCGGGGAGATTTGGAGTGGTCTATAAAGGTATATTCAACTTTGAAGCGCACCCGGTTGCTATTAAGGTGTTCAAACTTGACCAAGTTGGAGCACCAAAGAACTTCTTAACTGAATGTGAGGTGTTAAGAAACACTCGCCACAGAAACCTCATGCGGGTGATTAGTCTATGCTCAAGCATTGATAAAATGGGACATGAGTTCAAAGCACTTATTCTTGAGTTCATGGCCAACGGTAACCTAGAAAGCTGGCTTCATTCAAAAGTGCACAAACATGGACAGAAGAGACCATTGAGTCTAGGATCAAGAATACTAATAGCTATGGACATTGCTGCTGCCTTGGATTATCTTCATAATTGGTGCACACCGCCTTTGGTTCACTGTGATTTGAAGCCAAGCAATGTCCTTTTGGATGATGACATGGGTGCTCATGTTAGCGACTTTGGATTAGCAAAGTTTCTTTACAGTCATTCTTCTACAACGCTTAACAGTTTAACAAGTATAGCTGGGCCACGAGGATCAGTCGGATATATTGCACCTGGTGAGCATTCATTCTTATCTTATTAACATCCATTAATGTGGCAATATTTTTCGTAGAAAACAATTTGTAGCTATCATCTCAAAAAATTTCCTTCCTTTCTTAAAAAAAAGAGTTTTTTCTTTAAGACAATTTAGCAAATGAGAAGTGCTTCTAAACAGTTTCACATTACATTAATTGCAGAATATGGGATGGGTTACGAGATCTCAACTGCCGGTGACGTTTATAGTTATGGAGTTATTTTGCTAGAAATGCTCACAGGGAAACACCCAACGGATGACATCTTTAAGGATGGGCTGAACCTTCACAAATTGGTGGAATCTGCATTTCCACACAATATTGGCGACATTTTAGAGCCCAGTCTCATTCCATGCTATAAACCGGAAGAAGAAAATCACAACTTAGACAATGGGAATCGTGAGATGATCGGAATGCAAAGCTGTATCATGCAGCTGTTTAATATGGGCCTAAAATGTTCTGTGGACTCACCGAAAGATCGGCCAGAAATGCAAGATGTTTATGCTGGAATCATCGCTATCAAAGAAACATTTTCAGCACTGCACAGTTGATGATTTGGATCAATATTCAATATTACCACGATTCACAAGTTATTCCATCGTGTATGATGCTTTATTGAAAATCATCTAAGTTCTTAGTTCGTTGGCTTCCCCTTTTGTAATTTTCTAGTTACAGGCTTTGTCATGTATGATTGTTAGTTAATTTCACCGCACGTTATGTCATCTATTCAGTTCTGCATGTTTGCTTAGCACTACATGTTTGTCTGGATTCTGAGGAAGTCTCGGTCCATGATTTGCATGTAATAGACCCCATGTATTCAGCCATGAATAAAAGGAATGACTACTGAAAAGCCGCTGGTGTGCGCGCGGCACAAACGTGTGTGTTTTCATACTCTGCTTGTTCCACAAACTCTGGCTGCTTTCTGAATTTTGTCGTTCGCTACTGTTCATAGTCCAGCACAGTTGAGAGAATAGAGTTTGTGCAGAGAGGGGTTGTTTCTCTCTGACAATGATCACTTCTAGATCACAGTATATATATATAGATGAAACAAAGATATATATCTCGTGTTCGCTCAGATGCTTTATATAATTAGAGCCGGTGGCGGTAGCCGGGGGCGTCTCGCAGGGCATCGTCGGCGACTCCCGTCGCAAGCCGCAGCAGGAGCACCGCATTCGATTGGATTCGATTGTATCCCTCAATCAAGGTTATTGTATCCCTCTATTTAATCAACTGAATTCGATTGGACTAAATCTGGAGGCCCTCATCAATTCCTGAATCTAGCTAGCATTGAACACATCACTTCAAAATCACGCAGCCAATTAGAGGCAGCTTGTGAGTTAACGTGTCATACATAATATATTAAAATGACGCAGCCAATTAAAGGAGCCAGTGTTTGAGTGGAGCGCCTCTGCTTAAAATGATTCAACCAGATAGATAGATAGTACATGGTTACATGCCGTTCAATAATACCAGCAGAACAGTATATTTGCTGTTCTTTTGCGTGCCCAAAAAAAATTGGCAAACGCCAATGCAAAGCAAGGGTAGTTCTTGGGCGAGTAATTTGCTCGCCAAAATTTTGGTTTGGCAGGATGCTAAGGTGGCAGCAGCTGATTTGTTGCATTAATTGCATTTGACTAACAAATTTTAAATGATAGTATCTTCTAAACCATGTATTTGATTTGTGATCCATTTGAATCGTTGTATTCCTTACGATTTAATCAACAAAACAAGATACATATTGGCTATATTTTGGTGCAACAAAAATTAGATGCCATCAAGGACCCATATGCCATTCTTACATCCGGGAAAATTTTGGTAATCTTTATAGCTATTGATGTGGTTGTGATCCAAACATATCTACTTTACTAAAGGTCTGGCCCCGATTTTGGTATCACCAAAATTTTGATTTGGCTACTTGGGGCATAATCCAAACAGACCCATAAAGCCTGACCGGCACCGGCACCAAAGAGGTGGTGCCCGGTGACTAGCCATACCTTGAGAGTAGAGTAATGTACTAGATCATGCATGGTTAAAAGGTTTACGTACGTGTGCTTGAATGTATTAGGGTCTGGGTGTCCATGAACACGGGGCCCACAGTGCGTTCGATGCTCTTATACGCAGCGTCTGGACCAACGGGCTTGCTGCACAACACAACCAGCGGCAGCAAAACAGTTGGGAGGAACTGAGTACTTCTTGTCGACATCTCAGCATGATCAGAGCTTCACTTGCGTGCTTCAATGGACAGGGAGAAATGCTACAACAGGGCAGAACAACAATTGTTGTCGACACTCTACGCCCATATCCACCATCTACCCTCAGAATTTGGTCTTTATTTGAATATATTTGGCTCTTATTTATGCTCATTTGGTTTTATCGATTAGATATCATCGTACCGAAAAATTTCAAGAACGATCCTAAGCAACTCTCTAAGCAATCAGAGCAAGACAAGCACTCCATTTGACCATATTGATTCTAATATTTTAATTATTGTATATTGTTTGCAAAGAATATTATGCATGTATGTATGTTTCGATAAAATCACTATATTTGTTGGTATGGTAGTTATTCCCACTTGTGTGCATTGATCATCCTTGTGATATTGATACACTTTCTGTTGTATCTTTTAGGATATGGTTTAGACAATAACTAATGTCAATTTAAGTATACTACATTCATGTATATTGTCTAGATGCTTAGCTACGCATTAGTTTTTACTAAGTTTGAATATTCGAAAAAACTTACGCGTGGAAATGGGAGATTTTGAAATGTTAGACCAGAGGAGGGACCTTTATTAGTTTAGTATAAAGATAAAATGAAAAACCTAGTTTTTGACATGGGCGAGTTATAATATGAGCTAAAAAATGTGAGAGGGGATCTCACATATAGATAGGGGGGAGATTCTCTCCTGGGTCGATTAAGGACCGAATTTTGTTGTTACACATCTAAGTCTAAACCGTACAACCACATGTGTTATATGGGCCCTGGCTTAAGCTGACTAAGTTATCTAGGAGTAACCTTGTATTTTGATATGCCGAAGTAATGAGAATATATAGGGTAGGATGCTCATAGGACCCCCTTCACCAAGGTGTTGAGACCAAAACTTGTCCATACAATGGTGAACCTCTCACTAGAGAGTATCTACTAAGGTGAGGGTTTGTCATTTATCAGGCTGGTACAAGGTGAGGACTAGATGATGTAAAGGTTATATAATAATCACTTTGTCGCACGTTTAAGGAAGTGTGTAGTGGCCGATAGAAGAGTTGATTGTTTCATGTAGGTAAAACTATACAAACTCTCAAAAGTGTAAAACTATTTTAATAGTAATGCTCATGGTCATGAGTATGCTTGATGCAGCCATAATGGGTCTAGTTTTTATTTTTGACAAAACGGTTTTATTGGAAATGATGGGATGGTATGTTGTGACATATATGTTATGTCTATGGCTAAGATTTGTTCATGGTTCAAAACCAAGGAGGGCTATGATTTACTCTTATTAAAGTAATATAATTGTTATTTCATTACATGTTAATTGCTCTTGAAATTTTTGTTGTAAATTATTACTTATTAATATTGCAAATGCAAACTTGTTTCATGCTGAAAATGACTTGTAGCATAGAGTCTAATCCCTTGTTTAGCCTTGCATTTGTATAATTTTGTGCTAAACTATAGGTATTGCTGAATATATAATGTACTCGATCTTGCTTAAATTATTGTTCAGAGAATAAGGGAGAAACTATGCCCAAAGACACATACTTTGCACCCGGTATAGATGCAATGACGATTATTCTAGAGCCTAATCCTTGTTGGTTGCCTATGGGGTATAGATGGCATACCGCTAGATGCTTTTAGTTTACTTATCTTCATTGCAATCTTTGATACTGATATTTATTTAGCTGGTTGGCCCTTATGTTGTAAACTTGATATACATTGTTTATATATTTGATCTTTTTGTTGTAAATTAAATATATGCGATGTGTATGAATGTGATTTCAATGTTGTGATTGAGTGTTCTACCTATTGATCATGGGACTAGTATGGTATACACCCGAGGATAATGGGTATTCAATGCCCGGTGTCTAGACACTATGAATATAGGTATGAAGCCCATTTGAGTTACACAACAATGGTAACTCATACCTTCTTAATTAGAGATCCTGTGACTTAGTCAATGAGAAAAACAAATTGATGTTGTAACTAGAGTGTAATATTCATTGTACCCCTGTCCTAATAGACAAAGTACTCTTGACTGTACAAAAGGTTAGCATAAAGTCTTAATATATTCTATTGTTCAAATAAAGAAAAGATATTAGCCTGCAAGATACCTAGAAAAGATACACCTACTTGAGGCAACTGTGTGATCACAGTTCACAAGAACAAGACATTCTCTAGAAAACTTATGAGCAAATAAGGGATCATTACTATATAATGCTCTATTTATGCATGGTTTATTGACAGCCTTGTATCACTTGAGATTTCAAATGAATTCTAATTACGAAAAGCTGTAAATTCAAGGAATAGTCCATCCATTAGTCATGGAAAAATGAATCTTATCATTTTAGGTGCAAGTTTAACCCATACGAGACTTACACTAAAAGACTGGTATATTAATAATATTTTAGCACATTATCTTTAACTTCTGTTTGCTATTCTTTTTAGCTTCTAAAAATGGTTTTTGGCTTTTGTTACAGTATCTAACTTTCAAACACATTATTTTTTAAAGATAGGATCTACAAGTTAATTGTAGTACATATTAAAAGACTAACATCTGTACCATCCAAAATCGCAAGTGATTATCTTTCTGTCCATAATCTTTATTGCAGACAGTTAAAATTCAAAATTTTCAGTCATGAGCTACAACCATATCAAACAGCCCTTATATCTAATGGTCTCCACTTACCAATATGGAGTTGAAGACATGTCGGGGCACGAAACCAATGGTGCAGTTTTCTACACGTACATTAGCACTAGCTAGTGCTCCCCTGGCAATGGGACAAAGGGCAACGACTGTTGATCCTGTGTGCATTCCTGGAGCCAATAACACGGCACGGCAAAGAGTATTCCACACATGATGTCAAATTAGGTGTGGTCTTGTGTTCATACTCCCCTGGCAATGCATTTGCAGTTTTCTACTTACCAATATGAAGTTAAAGATAAGACATATCGTGGCGTGAAACCAACGGTGCGGTTTTCTACATGCATACTAGCACTAGTTAATTAGTACTCCCCTGGCAATGGGACAAAGGGTTTTGTGTGGCAGCTTTTCCACACATGATGCCAAATTCTATTCATACTCACATTAGGTGCGGTCTTGTGTTCATACTCCTAAATGCTAGCCATGGCACAAGAATAGACAATGCAGTTGCAATTTTCTACAAGCACCAGTTACCTGGAGTAATGTGGGGATCAGAGTCGTGAGAGGCGTGCTTGAACCTAAAGGTACAATTTTATAGTACTTATTCGCAAGCATAATATTATGGCACCACTCAATTTAACTTCTGACTTTTGCTTTTTTTACTATTCATTAATTTCGTCTTTTATGTTTTTTTTTGGATTTTTTTGGATTTTTTGTCTTTTCTTTTTTCCCATATTCCTTTGCATAGTGCATGATGGGCTAATATGTTTTTTCTATTTTTAATTTTTTAAAATTTAATTATGTTAAATAAGTCAACTCAATTACAGTAAAAAATAAATCAGTTACAATAAAAAAATTATAAATCAACGACATTCAGAACACCGCTGTACAAACTAATGATCAACGTTACTGTAAAAAGTCAAAAACTACGCTGTAGTAGGTAGTAACCGGGGAGTACGAGTGAGCATGACCTCAATGTGTTGTGGACCTGTGGTTAGGCTTTTCAAAGCATAGAGCAGGTTGGCAGAAAGGGTAACGAGTGGACGGTCAGTTCGTTTGTGGATTGTCTCAAAAAAAACGTCCGTTGGTGGATTGATGAATTCAGTCAACTGTCAAAGTAAAACGGTGGAGACTTGGGAGGTTTGCATTGTGCAACTTTTGGACTGAAGTAACCCCGCTCAGGGAGGCTTTTGCCATCATCAACGTTGGGCGTTGAGCGACGATTTTTACTGTAGCACGCACTATAGCGCTACAGTAAAAAAATTTCGCTTTTTTGCTTTTTTTTTTCCTCGTATTCCTTTGCATCGTCCGCTCTAGATTAACGTGCCATTTTTATTTCTATATTTTTTAAATTTAATTATTCTCAATAAACCAACTCAAATCCGGGCCGTGAAAAAAAATCTGGATGAACGGCCATGATTGAACGGCGGGGCGCGGGCGAACGTCCGATCTCGGACGCGTGGCGGGACCGAGACGGGGCGCGGATCGGACGGCCAATGTTGGGACGCGCGGGCGCATCCGAGCCGTCGGGGATGAGTGGTTCAGATGGAGCGGTGCGGAGGCGGGGTTGGTCCGATCGCCAACGCGTGGCCCGGCACAACGTGCGAAGCGTCGCGTAGACACGAGCGTGCGCGCGCGGGCGCGGACGCGGGTGGCGCGACCAAGGGAGCGGGCGTGCGGAGGTGCGGTGCTGGCGCGGGGACCGAGGGGTGGAGCGTGGCGACGGGAGCGGCGGAGGTCCAACGACGACTTACCGGCGGCGACAAAAACGCACGGCGGCGACGAGCACGGCTGGAACTGGAGAGGAGGGGTGCGCGAAGGGCGAGAGGGTCCCCGGGGAAGAGTTTTTATACACTGCGGAGGAAGAAAACGGGCGCACGAACTCGCCGGAGTTAAAGTGACAGTTTTCATCTCCAACCGACGGAAATGGGCAATAACTCGAGGGGAAACGGCATGAGTTGAATGCGCACGATGAGCGGGTGCTCCGGGGGCGTTAATGGCGAAAAGTAAAGGACGGAAGACGAAAAACGGAACCTCGGCGGAGGCGCAGTAATGGCGACGGCGCGCCGAGGAAGAAACGGGTGGGGATGACGGCCTGACAGGCGGGACCCATCTGTCGGCGAGAGAGAGAGAGAGGCGAGCGGCCGGATGGGCGACGGGTGGCGAAGAGAAGAGATGACGGCTGTTGGATAAAGAGCGAAGGGGTAAGTTAGCTTGGGCAGCTGAGATTAGATCGGCGGGGCAGTGGCCGGTCCGATTCGCGACAAGTGTCAGCCAAATAAATTCCAGAAAAATATCAAATAAATTTTAAAAATTCCAGAAAAATTCACAGAAATTCCTGGAGATATTTTTAGACTTAAGAAAAATATTTTCAACTTATTTTATTATAAACTTTTATTTTTAAACAGAAACTTTAACTCTGCAAAATCCAAATAATTTGAATTAATTAATTTAAAATTATTCTTTCAAATAAAATCAAAATTTTGAGATGTTACATCTTGGTTTCCTGACGAGTAGCTTCTTGGGCAGAGGCGAAGGGATTCATGGTGCGCGGTGCTGCTGCTCGCGTACAGAGCCTCGGGGTGGTGTACGGCGACGTGGCGACAAAACTGGCCAACAAAACCAGCAAAATCAGTTTTGGAGATGGGTAAAAAGTGAACTTTGATCTGGTTTAGCAAACATAGGGGATAAGTAAACCTTTTCATTCTTTGGGAGGTTATCCGGACTTAGACTATAGTTGAAGGTAGTAATTTGAACTTTTTTCTTCTATAAAAGCATATGGGCCCACATGTGTGCCTAGCCCTACCAATTTGCATAGAGTAACTCCTCTACACACAGAATCATTTCTAATAAATTTTAATTAATTTTGTAAAATTTTTATAGTGTAAATGTGAGGTTGAAATTTTAAATATCGAATTTTTACGAATAAGTGATAAATTGGTAAGTGGGTTGAGAAGTGTGTTGAACCTATGGGTTCGGGTTGAGTTGGATTTAAGTGGAAAGTGATTTGGGTTGAGTTGGGTTTAAGTAGAAGGTGATTTAGGGTCTGTTCTTTTCAGTTTTTGGCTTTTGATTTCTGTTACAGTACCTAACTTTCAAACATAGTATTTTTTAAGATAGAGTTTACAAGTTAATTGTAGTACACGTTAAAAGCCTAATATCTATACCATCAAAAATCGCAAGCGAGTATTTCTCTTTCCGCAATCTCTATCGTAAACAGCCAAAAAGGCATCAGCTGCAGCCAAAAGCCATCAGCTGCAGCCAAAAGCTATCAGCTGCAGCAAAAAAGAACAAACCCTTAGGTTGGTTGGAGTTGTAAAAAAAATCTTTTATGGGTTGGGTTAGGGCATGTACAATATATATATATCAGCTATCTGTAAACGTATGCTATATAAGATTTTAGGTGATATGGAGGAGAGAGAAAGATGATGTCTACTATTTAACAGACGATTTTAGAGACAACTTTTTACTATCTATACCACTGCATAGATAACATATTAATTGCATAAGACTTTTACAAACAAGTAAACAACTATATGGACAATACATCGTATGTATTGTCTTTAATCCTGTCTATAGGTGATATGAAGGTATATTACAGGCTACTACTGTTTGTACGATTGTACATATTCTTAGGATAAAAAAATTGGTTTTATCTCATATAGGTTGGGTTGAGTTTTAACCCATTAGCATGCCTACACATTTCATCTGGGATTCATTTTGAGGAGCATTTGTTGAAACTGTTACAACACTAGGGAGTTCTATAAAACGTTTCCAGTGCTACTTCTCCCATCCCATTCCGAACGGCCTAGATTAGATCCGACGGTCATACGAAGCCCACAGGGAACAAAATACAAGCTCCTTTGAAAATCTACATTGGAAAGAGGGTTTATTGTAAAATATCCTCGCTACTTCTTCCCGTTCCCCGTACGAAGCCGGCGAGCGAAGCACCAGTGGCGGCGGTCTTTGTTCTTCGAGTGGACGTGTGGTTATTGGCTCGTCTTGGCGATCGATTGGTACTCGATCTCCGGTGAGCATTGGATCCCATTGTTGCTTCTTTGAGTTCTTGCATTGTAAAATTGTAATTAATGGATGGTTACATGAACTGTCTTGATCAGTTGGTTGCTGCCGTCTTGGATGAATTTTCGATACAAGAGCATGCTTGTTCGTCTCAATCCACAAAAAGATGCGATCTTTGGCTCATTTGGGCATCGATTTTACTCCAATTACCATCACGTCTCTGTGAGCAAGGACAGCTTCACCTCCCTTCTGAATTGTTGTTGTTAGTTTGCTGAACTGAATCGATTCATTCTTTCTTTTCTTTTGGTTTTCCTTCCGGTTGCAATGCAGAGGAAGCTGCGCTGAGTTGTGCTCTCCAACCACAAGTATACTAGTGGCACACTGACACAGAGGCCCCGAACTGAACCTAGCATGGCGAGATACTGAGATTGTGCACCTTCAGTAGCGCAATCTGAACATCCTCTTGCCAATTTCTGTCATATTCATATATCTCTCACTTCAAAAAGGAGTTAGTGGTGATGATTTATCTATCATCCCACCGCCTCACACAAGGAAACTGGCCCGCATGCATAGTAACATCTTCTTCCAGCCCGCACACATGCTCATGTAAGGGCATCTCCAATAGTGCTGAGTCAGCTAGCTATTTGCATGTACACATCAGCATATATCCTATGTGGAGGAAAGAATGTATGCAAAACACAAACAGCTAGCTACTATTTCGTCTCTAGTCTATAACGTAAAACGAGATAGCCTCTATAAATGACTGTGTGTGCATGTAAGTATCAAATAGCTATCCTTATAGATAGTCCTTTAAAATGCTAGCTTTTAGTATGTACTATATAGATGATGTGGAATTCTTATAGATAGTACTTAGTTAGAATCATTAGAGATGCCCTAAGTATACAGACCAGCTGAAAATGGGCCCATCACCTCGGCCCTCTAGCCTGTGCATTGGACTCTCCGTGCTCGTGCGGACGACTATGGATTCTCACCTCAGCCCAAATCTCGTGGCGAGTTCGAGGCATAGAGCCTGGCACAAGTACACGGAGCCCTCTCTCTTTCCCCAGTTAGGTTCCGTTTCCTATTACTAGGCGTATTATGATAATATTATATTCGGTTTAATCGCTTTTTAAATATTTTTATATTTAGCTAATTTCTTTTTAACCAAGTTGCGAACAGAATGAGAACCATCTCTTCGTGGAGCATGAATCCACCAAAGTTCATATATCACAAGCCCAGTACAACGCGGTCCATTCACTACCAGAAAACGGATCATCCCTCACGGGTTGTAATTTTCCTGACGGGTGCGCATAGAACGTGAGGGATATAAAGTTTTTGTGACGGGCCCACGTATCACCGTCACAAAAATATATTTTCTTGTCGGGCTCCTTCAACCGTCAAGAAAATACACTATTTTTGTGACGGTATTAAGTGAACCGTGAGGATAATTGAGGATAAATCCGTCATTTCCCCATCCCCTTGCCGTCCAGCCCTCTCGATATTTTCGCAGCCACCCGCGCGCCCCCATCCCCGCACCCGCCTCCTCCGCCCCATCACCCCTCGCCTGCCTGCTCCGATCCGCCGACCCCATCCGCTCGCCCGCCTCCTCCGCCCCATCCACTCGCCCGCCTCCTCCGATCCGCCGGCCCCATCCCCTCTCCCACCTCCTCCGATCCGCCGGCCCCATCCCCTCGCCCACCTCCTCCGATCCACCGGCCCCATCCCTTCGCCCGCCTCGGCCGTCGGATCTGCTCGCCCCTCTCCAGATCCACCTTGGCCCGTGCCGGATCCGGCTAGATCCGGTCGTCGTGGCTTGAGCTGCCGCCACCTCCCGGCCGCTGCACTCACGGCGCCGCCTCCCGACCGCCGCGCTCGCGTCGCCTTCGAACCCGCCGCCTCCCCAGGCCTCCGACCGGATCCCGCCGCTCCCGTGGGCGCCCACATCGGATCCGGCCTCCCCATCGCCAGATCCGTGCTGCCCGCGCCGGATCCGGCCTCGCTCCGCCCGCATCCGGCTGCCTCCGTGCCGGGCCGCCGCTCTCCTCCACTGGATAATTGGCGGTTGGTGTTCTTTCTCAGGAAACAATTGAGAAGGTTTTATCAGTTTGTCTTTGTTCTGTTCTTTACTACAATGTTCACTGCTTACCTTAATCATTTTAACTATGTCACATTTCTTTTTAAATTGCTGCTTGTGATGAAGAGGCTTGGCTTGAAGAATATAACCAGGTATTTCAGGCATATTTCTTTTTAAATTAGAATGCATCAAATATTATGCATGTATATGTATGAACTATAAAGTACATGATTGTATAACTGGAAACGTGAAGCTGCTAAGGAAAGCACCACAGCGTGTGTGGTGTCACCAAAATTCCTGGTAGGTTTTAATTCGAGTCTGGAGAATTGTACATAATTTTCAGTTAGTTCAATGCATGACCCATATCTTTCTTAGCTATGGTGGACAACCTGATAAACCGTACCTTTGCTTGGGAAAATGTAAGAAATAAGCCCTTCCTCTATGATGGGGTATGTATTGGTTCTAGTATCTGTTCACATATGCTTTTGACAGGGGCGCCTAGTATCTATTCTAGAAGAGTACAGACTCACATAAGAAGTTGGAGAGTATCCTACTTAAAGAGAACAGTCACTTTTGATGCATTCTTTCTTAAAACCTTGAAACAATTTTATTGCTGATTATTAAATAACTTTGTTTATTTTATTTTCTGGCAGGTCAATCTATTGGTCTGATTGCCAAGTAATCAGCATTGTAAATGGAGCACTATAGTTCAGGGCGTTGATGTTTGAGTTGATGGCTTTATAGATTGATGATTAGGTGAAAGATGTAGGGAGTGATTTGGGGGCAGTTACCTGTACCATATCATAATTTATGTGATTGGCTTGTGTGTGGCGTCAACCTTGCACAACTAGTTTTAAATCTATGTACAAAATACACTTCTGCAGTAATTTCTATTTCTTCTTCCTCTTGTATAATGTGCATTTTGAACGCTTATTTTGCGAGCAGAATAAGACGCATATGTGCTTCTACCTACTGTGAATTGTCAACTACAGTGGCGACATTGATATCAATTTCGTAGTTGAACAAATCTGTTATAATTTGTTAGTAGTTTCTGCCAATTTTGCTGACGGTTCAAACTGTCAGCCTATATTTTCTTCACAGTAACACAAACAGTCAATGAAATCAATTTTTCTGACTGTCGGTTAGTACCGTCAGGTTAAATCAATTTTCCTGATGGTCGGTTAGTACCGTCAGGTTAAATTTCCCTGACGGGAATACCGTCAGGTTAAATTTCCCTGACGGGTAACCGTCAGCCAAATTTAATTTTCCTTTCCACCCACGAGGGTTTTGCTCGACGGAACCGTCGGAAATTTAACCTGACGGTTTTGGGTATTTTTCTGACGGTTTTGAACCGTGAGGGATGATCCGTTTTCTAGTAGTGATTTGGCCACGAGTGTAAAGAGGATATTTTTCACAAAAATGCAAAACCGTATGTACATACGGATATATACACTATCTTAATCCTCAAAAATACCTCAAGATTCATGCAAAAGTATATTCAATGATTAGAAAATGGGGTGGTAATTTCAATTTTCAAAGTGTTCATCAATCTCGAGACATATTTGATGATAATGATAGTACTGCTACCACATATCTTTACAACTTCGACCTGTATGACACTTCTAGATATAGAAGCACAAATTAAAGCACGAGGATTTATAATAATAACAATATCTACGTACTACTTGTAATATGAAGTGTGGTCGAAGTGCCATGGTCAGTAGTTGGTGGTCGAAACATAAAGTAAATCAGTCAAAAATAGAGTAGATCGGTCATAATTTCAATAGATCGGTCATAATTAGAAGTAGATCGGTCGTAAGTACAGTAGATCGGTTGTAAATAAAGTAGATCGGTCGTAAAAAACATTGGACCAGTCGTAAGTCTAAAGACATTGTTGGTAGTCGTAAACTACAGAACGTGGTTGGCAGCCATGTGCTGTAGTAACCGTTTGGCGCTCAGAGGACCTTTGTGGTCAAACACTGGCAGTATTGGCTCTGTGAGAGCGGTATGACCGAAGTTGTGATAGGTCGAAGACTTGTGTAGTCAAAGCGTCGTGGTCAGTGGAGCGGTGCTCGAAGCGTTTAAGCACTGTAGTGACCGAAGAACAATTGGTAGTCATAAAGAGTTCTGTACTCGTTGAGAAGGAATATTTCAAACCAAGCCAAAAACTCAAACACATATAACTTTTGCAGTCGAACTCCGAATATAGTAATCTTCATTTCTAAAATCTTTTAAAATCATGTTCCTCTTGATTGTACAAAAATATTTTGGTCTTGTCTCAATTTATTTGGCTCTTATTGGTTTTTATCTGGATTTATCGGATAGATGACCCCGCGCCAGACAACGTTGAGAACGCCTCAGAAACATTCTATGAGCAACAAGAGTAAGGCAAGCACCCCATTTGACCATGTTGATCCCAGTATTTCAATTATTGTACATTGTTTGCAAAATCTATTATGCATGCGTGTATGTTTTAGTAAACTTGCTATACTATGGGTAGTGGTACTTACGACCACTCAATGTATTGTACCTTCCTTGCAAATTTGATACCCTCACTGATTGAAACCTCTAGGACATGGCTTAGACAAGCTATACTGTCAAATTGGGAATATTGCATTGATATATGGCCTAGATGCTTGGTCAAGCACTAGTTTTTGGCTAAGTTTGAATTTTTGAACAAGTTTACACGTGGGCATGATGGTTTCAAAATGTTGAAACAGAGGGGGGAATCTCTATTAATTTGGTATCAAATAAAATGAAAACCTACTTTTGGATGCAGGAAAGTTATATGATACACTGTCAAATGTGAGAGGCAATCTCGCATGAGAGGGAATCTCACATGTATACAAGGGGAGACTCTCGCCCGGGTCGATTAAGGACTGAACGCTATTGCCACTTATCTAAGTCACACTGTACTACCACATGTGCAATATGGGCTCTGGCATTTAGCTGATTAAGTTGTCTAGATCTAGCCTTTTATTATGATAGACATAGATGTAGTAAGGGTACTCCGGTTAGGTTTGCTCGTAGGGGCTCCTTTCACCAAGGTGTTGGGGCCAAAGCTTTTAATACAACGATGAATGCTCACTTGGGAGACAGATCTAAGTGAGGGTCTTCTCTTAGGGGTGTACCTAAGCGAGGATTCGAGTGCTCTCTTAGGGGTGTACCTAAGAGAGGTTCGATGTTCATTTGGGCTGATGCAAGATTAGGACTAGATAACCTAAAGGCTATAAGATAATCGCTTTCGTTGCACGCCTAAGGAAGCATGTCATGGTCGATAGTATGCTTGATTATCTCATATAGGTAAAACTATACAACCTCTGCAGAGTGTTAAAAACTATTTAAATAGCCATATTCGTGGTCATGACACTACTAGTTTTCAGGTCTAGGACAACGGAGTGAAATCGTTGCGATAGGGCCAAAATAGATGCAATATATACCTATTGCAACACATCACTTCCGCTGGCAAGCGTGGATAGTACTTGCGTGCTTAAAAGATTGTGCAACGGATTGTGGTTTCGTTGCAATACCTATGGTTATTGCCATGCAATGTGTTGTGGCAATTGTTTGTTGTTGCAACGAGTGATGTCGTGGTGATATTGGCTATTGCCACGGCTGACTCCGTGGCAATAGCTTCTTTTGCCACGAAGTTTGGGCGTGGCAATAGTATCATTTGCCACGAAAATATTGCGTGGTAATAGATTCTATTGCCACGCCAATGGTTCGTGGCAATAGACCCTATTGCCACGGAGAGCATTTCGTTGCAACAGGATATATTACCACGGAAGGCGTTTCGTTGCAACAGGTTTAATTGCCACGGGAGTCGTTTCATTGCAATAACATATTATTGCCACGAACAATCATCATATATAGCAACAAATTTATTTCGTGGCAATACAAACTCATTTCATACGCATTGCATAGGAACCTTTTGCAACGCAATCGATGACTATGACAACGCAATAAAATTGTGGCAATATTGTCACCCACTCGCAACGAACTTCTATAAGGTGGCAATACCTCCTAACTATTGCCACGAATATCAATATTATCACAATGCAAGACAATCGTGGCAATAAAGTCATACTACTCGCAACCATTTTTTAAATGGTGGCGATAAAGCCATCTTATTACAACGAATTCAAAGACTATCGCAACACAATATTTTAGAGGCAATACTGTGCACATATCGCCACGATTGTGGCAAAACGTTGCAATAGCACATACCTATTGCAACTAATTTAGTGTCGTTGCGATGCGTTTCGTGGCTAAAGGGTTGGAATCTAGTAGTGTGAGCAAGCTTGGATGTAGCTACAAAGGGTATAATTTTCCTTTTCAAAACTATTTCACTGACAATATAGGATGGCATAAACGTCTAATCGTTTGCCATACCCATGGGTTGGATTTATGCGATGATCACAGCCAAGGAGGACTGTGAATGGATATGCTCACAGCCGAGAATGGTTGTAAATGGTTTAGATCTAATGTTATCAAAGTTATATAAATGTTATTTTATTACATGTCAAATATGTTTTACAATTCCGTTTGCAAATTATTACTTATCGATATTTGTAACATCCCAAATTTGCGTTTTGCAAAATCAATAAAAATCATTTCTCGATTTTGGTGAGTTTCAAAATTTCGTTTATTTGAGTTCTTAATTTGGAACTTTCAGCGGCAAAAGTTCAATTAAAAGAAACAGGATCTCAAAACTCGGCAACCAAGTTCCCAAAAATTTAGAATTCGAGAGCTCTCAATTTTTTCGGATCAATCTTAAATCGTAATCTTTGAGGATTTAAAATCCAGCCTCCAAGAATTTAAAATTTTGGATATTCAAAACTTTTGGAGATTCTACATCCAAATTTAACTCAGAAATTAAATTACATTTTATCTAAATACTTGCATTACTCAACATCTAATTATTTAAATCAAGGAATTAAATTGCAAAATCCCAAATTCCGGAAAAACCCTTTGCCGGCCTGGGCCATTTCTTCCTCCGGCCCACTGGGCCTCTTCTTTTCTTCCCCTCACCCCAATGCCCTCCCGTTCCTATTCCTCTCGGCGCCTACAACACCCTGATTTTTGGGGATTTTTAAAACCTTGAATTTAAAAATAAATTTCTGGGATTTTCCTGAATTTAAAACCAAGCTTAAATGGATTTTCAAAAATTTAAAAGAATTTAATATGATTAAATTAAACCTCAACATTAGCTGAAAATATTTTAATTGAGTTCCTTGTATCACAAGAAATTTTCTGGAATTTTCTGAAATTAAATTAAGCTACAAATGATTTTTAGAATTTTAAAATGATTTAATCTAAGTAAAATAAACATCAACATAAGTTGAAAATATTTTATTTAGATTCTTCAGGTCTCAAGGAATTTTCTGGTATTTTTGGTGAATTTTTGGGATTTATTTGCTATTTTCTAGAGCTATTTAAATTTTATTTGTTTTTCTGGAAAAAGAAATTAAAATAAAAACCACTCCGCCGCTCCCCGCCGCCTGATCCCCTCCCGCAACACGCGTCGCTCATCCGCCCCACTCCCGCTTCCCGTGCGCGCCACCGCGGCGGCCCGACTCGCGCGCCCTCGCATCCTCGCCCAACCCGCCACGCGGCGACCATGCCGCGTGCCGCGTCGCCGCCGCCCTCGCTAACCCTAGCGCTGCGCCCGCGCGTTCCTAGCTGCCCGATCCAACCCCCGGGGCACGCGGCAGCATATACGTGCTCCGCGCGCATCCGGCCGCTCCTCGCTCTGGGCCGCTCGATCGCCCCGCCGCTACGTGGCATGATCCCCGTCGTCCATCCCCGCGCTCGTCCAAACCCTAACCCTAACCGTTGCGAGCCGTCCGATCCGCGCTCGTGACACGTGGCCACATCCCGATCGTTCAAACCCCGTCCGCATCGAGCCTGTGCCGCGTTCGATTGGGACCGCCTCGGTTCGCGTGTTAAATATCGAGTTCTTCCCTCAGTTCACGTGCATGTTTCGCCGCCGCCCACGCCTCCGCTCTCTCGCCGCCGCCGCTGTTCCCGGAGCCCCGCTGCCGTCACCCGTGCGTCCCTGTCGTCGCCCATCGCCGCCGTCACCGCCGCTGAAACCCCGCGGGTGAGTCCATCGCCCCTCCTTTCTCGTCGTCGCCTCGACGTCGCCCGCTCGGTCGCCCGCTCCCCGCTCCCCCGCTCCGCCCCTTGGTACTCGCGCCGGACCCACACACCCCGCGCGCCGCGCCGCGACGCCGCCGCGCGGCGCGCCAGCCGGCGCCACGCCGCGCGCCGTGCGGCCGCGCGTCGCCGATCGGCGCCGCCCGCCTCCCGACCGCGCCACCCACGCCGTTGCCTCGATCCGATCGGACGTCCGGATCGTCCGCGCCGCCGCACTCGGCGCCGATCAGCGCCGCCGCCCGTGCCGAGCCCTGCCACGTGAGCCCTAGCTGACGCGACAGACACGTCAACCCTAGCCGACGTGGCATGCCACGTAGCATGCCACGTGTCGGCCACGTCAGCCGATACCCACCCCCGTGTGCCACGTGGCGGCATATGCGCGCGCCACGTCAGCCCTAGCCGTCGCGTCAGCACCGCCGCCCGCATGGCACTGTTACGTGGACTGGGTCCACGGTGGACTCGGTAATCCGTGCGCCGGGTCCACAGCACAGTAACATTTCCGATTTATCCCGATTTAATTTTAGATTTTTCTTCCGAGAGCCCGTTCTCCTCCGTCCTAGCTCCGATTGACCCCGTTCTTTTTTCTAAATTCATCTAAAATCGAGCTCTAGCTGTTGGTTCTAGTTTGGTGAATTTTGGAGTTCATTTGCTTATTATTTTATGTGTTTATTTTGTTTCAGTCGCTTTCTCTCTCGTTAGATTCGGATTCCGGAGGAGCAGGTTCTACGCCCGAAGACCAGGAGTACCTCACTGAGCATAACCAAGGCAAGTCGTGTCCTTTGATCATGTTGAACCCAGTTTGCAATCTATTACTTAATTATTTTGCTTTAAAGTACATTGCATCGCTACTTTTATTCAACCGTCGTAACTGGTAGTTATCGTCCCATTTGAATCAATCCCTCCTTGACATTTTGAAATGCCATGATACCATTGTCACCTTAGGTTGGGAAATATACTAGTGATGTTATGATATTTGTCACATGGGTTGGTACGATTGGATGCTTAGTCTTGTTTAAAGTTACGATCGGGTTTATCATCACATGTGAATTATCAATTTGACCTAATGAGATATGGAACAGTGGTTGGTGCCACGTTTATTAAAATTTGTGCCATGACGTTGGTGCGCCATCGGTGATGGTTATACAAACTTGGTTTTGCACTCGGGCGAGTGATCATGCAGTAAAGGGGGAAGTGCAGGTGCACTTTGGGGGATGTGGTAGTCTCGCCCGGGTATTGTTAAGGACTTAACTTTGTGTGCCATTGATCTGAGCTTTACCGTGCAAACCACATGTCTGGTATGGGACGGACCTGGCTTACTAATTTGGGATGTTTCAACTTTAATCTTGCCATTGAGATGAACATGGTTGCTGATTTCCATGTGGCGCAAGGGGGGTGTGATGCGAAACCCTAGCGGGCGGATTAAGTTGTAACTGAACTTTGTAAAGGCCTTGTTGTGATTTCCTTAGCGCGAGGCTAATCACATCATGTGGGTACAGTTGTGCAACCTCTGCAGAGTGTAAAACTATTCGAATAGCCACGTCCTCGGTCATGGACAATGCTCGGTGATTTCACACGAGGGGTAGTTATTTCTGAAAACTTGTAGATTGTAGTTGGACAGTGGATGGTTAATCCGCTGTTGGTTTAGCTTATGGATGGGAGGTCCATAAGTGGTTGGTTTAGCTTGTGGATGGAAGGTCCGCAAGTGATTATGTCAATTCCTTCGATTATTTATCTATTATTGTTTTACTTAAAGTTTGCTTTCAATCTATTTACTGTATTTACCTTCAACTGTCTTTTATGCAAATTAACCTTTCAGCCATCCTTTGGCAAGCCTTGCATACTATATTGCATTCATTTGTTACAAACGACTTGCTGAGTACCAATGTACTCACGGCTTTATGCTCAATGTTGCTCAGTTGAGGAAGAGGAGTTTCACTAGCAGGAGGTTCCAGAAGGAGAGTACTTCGACGACTTCACGGTTTAGACTTCGTTCTCCACTCGATAGCCTGTGGGCTTGTCGATTGGCCACTACGCTTTATTTTGGATTTCCGCTGCTACTTTTGTTAAGCCTTCGGGCCAGTTTATTATCAGCTTGACCATAAGGTCGTACCTTTTGAGATTTATCAATATTTGAGCTTTTCCTTTATTTTATATCGTGTATGGTTGTGATGACATCTATGTTTGACTGTGTGCACTAGCATGATCCTGGGACTAGTGCAGAATACACAGGGAGTCCGAATTTCCATATTCGGGTCTCGACAGTGCCGCCGCCAGGCATCTCCTCCCCTCCTTTTCCTCCGTTCGAGCGGATGTCAGCCCGGCTGTCTTCCCCCTCCGACTACATCGCCCCAAGCTCCTTCGATTCGGCCCCGCTCCAACGCCTGTTACTCCACCCCGGTTGTGCACGCCGTGACCTGCGCCTGGTACGAGCAACTTCAATGCCCAATCGCGTCGCCGAAGCTAGCTATCACCCTCCACCCCGGCTTCAATGTCGCACTGGCCTCGCCTAGCTGCCGCCCTTCCCCACTTCGGTCGTGTCCGGAATCAATGCGTCGCTGGCCTATTACCATCCTCCTCACCGGCCTAAACACGGTGTCCCTTCTGCACATCGCGTCACCATCAATGCTAGCCCGGCGCCGGTCAGTATTTACTTCCCGAGTCCACCCCCCCTCGGTGTAGCTCTACCCTGCGCACGCCAACCCCCCTGCTAACCGAAGCCCTCGAGCCGCCCGCCTTTCCACAGTGTGGCCATTGATAGCGCGAGTAAAGAGCTTCAGCGACCAGCCCATTTCCTCGGTCTACTTGAGTCCTTCGCCTCTCTGTTGTTCCTCCTCGTCTGCCTGTTTTCCCCTTCTTTCAGAGCCAAGCGCCGCCGAGCACCTCTCGTCGATTCCACTGCTCCGGCCGCCGCCCCCCTCAAACCAGCTGCATCACGGCATGCTCCCCGACAACCTCAACCTCTCCCCTAATTTAATTGAAGTTTGGGTATCGGGGTTCGCCGCACGGCCATCTTTCTCAAGTCCAGCCGACGCCACCTCCGCCGCCGCCACGACCGTTTCCCCTCCGATTCCCTATGGTGGAAGCGACCCCTCAGCGCCACGGAGCATCCCCAACCGTTGGCCGAAGCTCTCCCCCACCGAGGTGGCCTCTCCGCAGGAGCCCTCCCCACGCCGCCCATGACCTCCGTCGCCAGCTCGCCCGGCTCTTCTTCGGCTCCGACGACCGCCGTGGTGGGTTCACCTTAACCCGCTCTTGCTTATGCTCGCTTTAATTCGCCTCCTCTCCTTACAGGCCGTCGGCGCCTCTGCGACCTCCTTACTCCGGCCGCTGAGAGATGCCCCGAGCTACGTCACCCTGTTCAGAACCGCACAGCCGCTGCCTGTTGCTCACTGGACATCCTGGGGCTCTACACTAATCATCGCCGCGCCTCTCTCCGGTCTCCTTTGCCGGCGAGCCTCACTTCCCAACGCGCCGTCAAACTCCCCGCCCCGCTCTGTTTTCTTCTCCTGACCGAGCGCTCCTGCTCCTCTGTGTTCATGCCCTTCACTCATCCCTTCCTTCCCTCGGTGGAAGCAATGACAGGTGGGCCCCCTTTCTAGAAGCTCACCTAAGAGCAATGCTTCAATATGTTAATCCGATTAAAGCATGTGTAGCTAAATGTTGAAATTGTACCTACAGCATCTTTTCAATTACTCAATTAATCCGTGGAGCAAATGAAATGTTGTACCTAGTATTTGATTTTGAGAGTGTAAATTGAAATGTTAACAAAAGTATAAGCAAAACAATACTAGCAATGAAAATGAGCTAGATTCAATAATTGTTCAGCTGGAATTTAATTGTTGGCACTAGTCTCAGAATATTGTATATCATGAGGGTAACATAAATGAAAATATTGGTCAATATAAATTATTTATCCAACTCCCATACCTAATGGTAAGTAATTAGCATAATCTTGCTAATTTTCAAAGTTGAAATTTAATAAATAGTGAGAAAGTGCAACCCCTGCTCAGAAATAAAATAATATCGGGAACTAAAATTTCTTAAGCATCTCTTGTATCTTTTATCTTGAGCATATATCTGTTAAAGCAAATTTAGCTCATTAATTTAACTATATTTTGCTCATAAAATGCCAACAACAAATTATTCCTTTCTAAAATCATTAAGACTTCCTTTTAATTATTATTCAAGTAAGTTTTACTGCATAAAATATCTATAGCCTTCATCAATAAAATTAAGAAGACTCTATTTCGTTCAAGCACTTAAAATAATGACTGATGAGCAATCACACCCTTGTATAAGAAATCTTGCTAAAACACCGCTTTGCATCCCAATATAATCATCCAACTCTTACCGCAGTATTTAAATTGTGGATAAAGTGCAACTTTATAAATTAAACCTCGTAAATTGATAACTCACATTTCCTTTGAGCCGCAACCATCGGTCAATATTATCCATTCCATCAAATCATCAAAAATAATCAATTTATTCCAAATCATAATGGGATGAATGACTAACTCCATACTAGAACTAAATTATAAAATAGATGCAAATATATGGCACAATCATCCTCCCAGGCAATCTTTCTAATGCATAAGTCCAACTTAACTCATGAAACTTTCTTGATAAATATAAATTAATATAAAAGAAGTTCTAAAGAAAAAGATCAACCCTTCATCCTAAATCCAGCAGAAAGATCCTGCGGGTAATCCTTTATTCAAATTCTTGTTTCTTAAAATTTTCCCTCACGGTAAAGCTATTCAATCAACTCCTTCCTATCAAATAAATCCATTCCAATCATTCTGTCAATTTGTAAATGACATAAAATAAATTCAATTAAGCTAAACTAGACTTTTGCCGCATTTAGATTTATTTGGTCGTTCCATTCTATTGCCGTGTATTAGAAACTGAAGTCTAAAGATGACAAGCTCAAGCGGATTCAAATTACGGTGGAGGGAGAATTCAAGACTTATTGTGACTGACTGAATAAGCTAGCTTTGAATCAAAACAAGGCCGCGGTAAATAAGCCAGGCAAGTCATCACTTTGATCATATTGATCCCACATTTTATAAAAGTTATGTTTTTTCAAATTATCAAAATGCATGCTTACGTTGTTATACAAATTATATCAAATGTAAGTTAGATATTACCCTTTTATGCTACCAATATTATTAATATGACATCCTTTACCATTTGATTCAATTAATCCTTATGGCCCTAGATAATATTACTATTAACATTAGCTAAGTCGTATTTACTGCCAAGTGAATCCAGAACTAGGGCATTCAATTGTCCGGCTCATCATTACTTCAAAAAAATGAAATTGTTTTGGGCAGTCATTGGACGTATATGACTGATATATTGATACCGCTTATCTTCTCAAAACCTCAAAACTTGCTTTACCTGTCTGGGCGGATGGTAGGAGTGGTTGGTGGATGTAACATTGGGCTGAGGACGCCCGTCTGGACAAATTAAGGACTTAATCCTGTGTTGACCTCTCCATGTATAACAGTGCAAACCACAAGCTGGCACAATGTAGGCATGACTGAATAATTTGTACTCGCCAGTAAATGAATGCATTTCGGGGGAAAGCATGATTTTTCTCGCTGGACGCAAAGCGTCCTGGAGATGGTCGTGTCACTCGATAGCGGTGGGCGCAAGAGGGGGTCTAGCTGGCGCCAATGGCCTTCTTGTAGACAAAACCTTAGCGAGTGCATTCTTTTACTAGATACATTGTAAAGGTCATGTGATAATTTGGTTGATCTGCATGTCTAAGGAAACATGCGGAATATAACAATTGGGTTATCTCTTGTGGGTAAAGATGTACAACTCTGCAGAGTCTAAAACTATTCGAATAGCTGTGCTCACGGTTAAAAGCAGACATGGGAACTTTCTCGAGTTAGTTCTATTTTAAAAACCTTTTGCGGGTGGGACGAAAACTAAGTAGGGAGAAGTACTCTACTTTGTTGGATTTTTCCTTGAGAGATGTACTCCAGCGGTAATTAGGGTGGACGTAGCCCAGTAATCAAAATTAGCATTAGCAGAGGTAACCATGCACTGTAAAGGGTGGATGTAACCTGTGCTACTATTAATATTGTACTCTCTCTCTTTATAACTTGCATTTTAGTTAAAATTGCTAAGTCACAGGAATTTTACCTATTGTATTGGAAATGCTGCTTTAGCAAATAAAATAACTTTGAGCCTCCTTTCACAGCCTTGCATATAATAGTTATTAGGGTTGCATTCTGTGTGGTGGCTTGTTGAGTACAATTTATACTCACTGTTGCTTATTACCCTCCAGTCAGTCCAGAACGGAAGAAGGTCTTGCAATGCTTTAAAAAGGATCGACAGAGCTGGTATTCAAGAAGGCCATGGACATAGGTCGCGAAACCCCAGTTGGCTGCCTGTGGGTAAGTCCTGAGGGTCCCACTTGTGTGAAGATTTTTCGCTGCTGCATTCTTTGCATTTTCGGCCAATCGGCCCATGTAAGTTATTACGCTATAAATTATACTTCCGCTTAATATGTTTTTGATATACAATGATGTAACTGTGAGCACTGGCTACTGATCCAAGGAACAGTGCAGAAATCACAGAGGAATTCGGATTTCTAGATCCGGTCCTGATAATATTGCAAAATGAAGTCTGCTTTATGCTGAAAATAACTTAGTATAGAGCCTCATTCTTTGACAGCATTACATATATGTAAAATTTTGCGATACACTACAAGTCTTGCTGAGTACACAATATAATCAACCTTACTTAAATTATTGTTGATTAGAGAATGAAGATTACGTGTCCGATGATGCGTATTTCGCCCCTGGCACCGGCGAATTTGACGAGGGATCTTGCTAGGGTTTGACTCCAGTCGATTGCCTACGGGTTATGATGGCAAATACTGGATACTTTTGTTATTAGACTTTCGCTGCATCTTGTTTAAAACTTTGATATTTATTTTTGCTGTTTGGCCCTATATGTATATACTCTTTTATTCCTCACTTATATATCATTCTTTTGTTGTAAACTATTTATATGCAATGTGTATGGATGTAATCTTAATGATGTGAATGTATATACTAGCTACTAATCATGTGACTAATACAAAACACAACAGCGATTACAGGTGCTGCCGTGCCTGGGGTCCCCACAAAAACTAACAAACCAACCTAGGTAACTAGGAACCAGAGTGTGAGCGGCAAGTGATCCGTCCGACATTTCTTAAAATCGCCTACCTCAGGGCCCAGGCCGGAGAGAAGAGCCATGCCGCCGATCCCTGTCTTTTTGCTTTTCCACGACACCACCGGCATGGGGGAGGAGACGCTCCCGCGCGTCCTCATGTCGTAGACACGGGAGGATCTCCGGCCTGCCTTCGGGTACTGGTCGTGATCGTCCACGAAGAAGATACGGTCGTCGGACCATCAGCAGTAGCAGCACGCCGCGGAATTCAACAAGGTAAGGGCGTAAGGCTGACCGTGCCCATCGAGCCTCTGTTGGATGCCGCAGATTAAGCCCTCGATGACCCGCTCAACCCTCGGCTCACTGGTGGTGTTGTCCCGGGAGACGATGATGGCCCAAGAGATCATGCATGGGTGTAATCGACGGCATAGAGCTTGCGTTTGGTAGGCAACCATGTCTAAAGCACCTGTACTAGTCGTGTGCGCTCACTGACCACAAGGAGGCCCCTGGCCGGCACACTGTAATCTGCTCGAACGAAGTCCTCGGCAACCATGTTTGCAACGCTGAGGTCCGGTGAGCAAACGACTATCTTGCTTACGGACACGTCTTCGAACTGATCGACGTCCATCCACAAGTCTTGTTCGGAGAACTCACGATCATTGACGGATTCTACAGCCTCGTTCCCGAAACAGATGTGCAATGGGTACAATTATATATATTCCAAATCTACCGGTGGCGAAATTGAAAATTAGTTGCCCTCTACCGAATTCGATTGGATTGGATCTGGAAGCCCTCGTCAATTCCTAAATCTTGCTAGCATTGATCACTACAAAATAACGCAGCCAATTAGAAACAGCTTGTGAGATAACGTGTCATACACAATGTATTAACCGATCGCAATGTTCTTTGACATTGGGACAAGGACCAACAAGTCTCCAGGGAGGCAGCCGCGATGCTGAAGCGCGTAGCAGGCTAGAAGCACTGGCAGGGGAACCGAAAGGAGACCCCTTGACAACTGGTTAAAACTAGCTACGACTTGACTGGCTTCCGGAGGAAACATGTCATTTGGAATTCGTTGGATTCTTAATGTAATTTTTATAATTGCATTATCCATAATGATATAACGGTGCTTTTTATTTATTACTATTTTTTATTTTTATTAATTGAATATATTAAAAAACTAACAAACGCTACAGTGTCATTTTAGCCAAAAGCTAAAGGCAAAAAACTACACTTTAGAAAAGGTTCGAGGTTCAAGCTTGGACTCTGATCGACAGTGGAGCGCCTCTGCTGGTCCTATTCAAAAGTGTTGTGACAAAATATAGACGGTTGTAAATAAAAATCGTCTGTGATAGTTTTATAAACGGTTCTAACTAAAAGCCGTCTGTGGTTGTACATAAAAACCGTCTGTGATATTTTATAGACGGTTTTAATTAAAAGTCGTCTGTGATAATAGAAGATATCACAGGCAGCTTTCAAACTTAACCTCTGTGATAGTTTCATAAACAGTTTTAACTAAAAGTTGTCTGTGGTTGTACATAAAAACCGTCTGTGATATTTTATAGACGGTTCTAATTAAAAGTCGTCTGTGATAATAGAAAATATCACAGGCAGCTTTTAAACTTAACCTCTGTGATAGTTTCAAAGACGGTTTTCACCATGAACCATTTATGATAATTAAAGCACAGACGGCTCCACATGAACCGTCTGTGATAAAACGTCCAGTATAGCTTATTTTGTAGTAGCGAGCAGGGACCAGTTGAAAATGTAATATAAAGGTTAGCTTTTCCAGCGTTTTTTGGGAGTCATTGTGCTGGCTTTGTGGGTCATCAAGAGGGATTGCGTTCTGGTAGATGTTTTGTTTAGAGATTTTTTACGGTATATTATACTAGCAGTAGAAGATGACCGAATAAGTTAGATCTAACCATTCATTTCATAGGAGTAGCATGGACTTTTTCTTGAGCCTAAACTAGGCCCAACCAAACTCTGAAAAAGTTAAAACTCTAAAAAAATTAAATTCAATTTTAGTTTAACTAGTTGAGCTTATTTTATGGTATATACTCACTATAGTCATATTAAATTTAAAAGTAGTTCAAATTAGTATGATCTGAATTCAAAACTCACATGACGTAAATATATTAAGAGTATAAAAAATTTTCATAATCCAACTACGTCATGTAATTTACTATATTGGTAGATAGATAGATACAGATACAGCGCGCGGGCACGCTCACACGGAAGAAGTGTCCCTAAAAGAGAACCTGATAAATATCCACTTTATGCATGCTACCCTACACTAGCATGGTGGATGGTTACAACCTGCCTTGGGAGGCGCCGTAGAAGAACCACCCCCTTTGCATGGGTCAGAGTTGGGACCGAATCCGCCTGCGCAAGAATCCGAAAGCAAACAAAATATGAGGATATATTTGTCACACGGCTCAGTTGTAATTGAGCTAGTAATTCTATTTGAGACACCGTACCATACCATGCATCCAACCGATCCAGCAAACAACAGAGAAGCTAGCTTAAACGCTCAGGGTTTGGCTAAACACTCAGAGCAAGTAATTCTTTTAATTATTACAAGGATTCACGAAATAGGTAAATCATCATGGATTACAAGTACAAAAATGACTGCCAAATTTGAATTTCTAAACTTTAAAGGTAAAAAGAGTCCCAACCACTACTAAAAGAAGGTGTACCCAGATAGCCTAGCGGTAGGAGCAATACTAAAAGAAGCAGATAGCACAACAGAGAGTAGTTATTCACGTACAAGCCCTACCACCTACACCATGGGAGATTGCGAGCGCCACCGCCGGCAATAGTAGGATCACCAGCAACAAAAGTGAGAGTAAGCAAGTCCTACTCCACATGATGGTGTCTCTCCGAGCTTCTGCAGAAGGACTACTGCATGCCACAGTTTATATATGTGTGGCGCAGCTTCTCAGCTAACCCAACAAATATCAGATGGGATTCGAACATGCACGCAGGGGAAGGGCTTGCCACCAAGCAATTAACCTCTAAAAGGTGCCCGATGAACGTATGAACCATTAGGCTTGGGTCCAGTTTTAATTTCGGTTTTGCAGACATGTAGGTAGGAGTTGTTTGTAAGTTTTTATCCAAGTTAAAAGTAGTGGTAAATTGGGACTAACGTAGGTTGCGATTTATGTTTTTTGGATGCAGCTTATGACTTTTGGCTATTCGTACGAGAGAGTATGGAGAGATAGAGACTTGTGTGCGATTTTGGCCGATATAAATAAAGTTACTGCAGTGTGTACTATAATCGACTTGTAGACTCCGTCTTGGAAAAACACTTCATTTAAAAGCTAGTTATTATAGAAAAGTGATTTTTAGAAGTCGAAAAGAAGAGGATTATTTAGGTAGAGGAGTAGCACAAGCTTATAAGCTGAAAAGAAGAGGATTATTTAGGTAGACGAGTAGCACAAGCTTGTCTAGCCTTCTTCAGCTTACAATGGCCAATGAGTGCTCCTTCTGTTCCATTTGGTGCCATTCATTGCAGTTGGATACACGTGAGATAATTGGTCCATCTAATCCGTCCCTAACGTGTAGTTTTAGATGCATGTAACAAAATTCTCAGATTTGACCATCAGTGTATCTGAAAGATATCTAGATTTATCATATGAATATGACAGATATATTTCCCTTATCAATTAGTGCTTGCCTAATTTTATAGTTCTATAATCCGTAATGACATTCTTTGTGAGCATTTACCAACATATATATATATATATATATATATATATATATATATATATATATATATATATATATATATATATATTACAATGAAAAATGACCTAGGGCCCTCCTTCCTAAATATGTGCAGTCAAACTTCTAAAATTGCGATAAAACTACAGATCTATGTCCAATGATCTTTACTTACCAATATAGAGTTGAAGATAAGACATGTCGTGACGTGAAACCAATGGTGCAGTTTTCTGCATGTATACTAGCACTACCTAGTACTCCCCTGGCAATGAGACAAAAGGGCAACGACTGCTGACCCAAATACAAGCAATGATCCTGTATGCATTACACGGCAGGCCAAAAAGTTTTCCACACATGATCAAGATTGTCACGATGTACTTGACGACCACGGCGCACCTCTGAGGCATTGCATGTGGGCACTTTTCCACGATTCATATTCACATTACGTGTGGCCATTTTTCCACACATGATGCGAAATTCATATTCATACTCACATCAGGTGCGATCTTGTCACTACTACAAAAATCATCATTATAAACGGTTCAAAAATATCGTCACAGACGGTTTTCTGAACCGTCTGAATTTATGGGTCAATGATAATCGAAGGTTATCACAGACGTTTTTCGAACCGTCTGTGAAGTAAATATCACAGACGATTTGTAACTAGAAATCGTCTGTGATAACCTTATACTGGGACTAGCTAGTACTCCCGTGGCAACGACTGCTGACCCAAATACAAGCAATAATCCTGTATGCATTACACGGCAGGCCAAAAAGTTTTCCACACATGATCATGATTGTCACGATGTAACTTGGCGACCACGGCACGTTTGAGAGGTGCCAGGACGCCATGACATTATGTGTAGCCACTTTTCCACTATTCATATTCACATTTGCATATTATGTGCATGTGGCCACTTTTTCCACACATGATGCGGAATTCATATTCATACTCACATCAGGTGCGGTCTTGTGTTCATACTCCTAAATGCTAGCTATGGCACAAGAACGGACAATGCAGTTGCAGTTTTCTACGAGCACCGGTTACCTGGAGTAATGTGGGGGATCAGAGTCGTGAGAGGTGTGCTTGAACCTAAAGGTACAATCAAAAAGTTAAAACTACGCTGTTGTATGTATAAACTTGGGAGTACGTGTGAGCATGACCACAATGTGTTGTGGACCTGTGGTTAAGCTTTTCAGAGCAGGAAGGTTGGCAGAAAAAGGGTAAGGAGTGGACGTGCACTAGCAGACCCAACATACAAGCGGGATGCGTTTGACGACAATGACCACTGACTTAACGTGTCTATTTTCTGAGAACCGGTTAAAAAGGTGTATTGATAAAGTTTTTGGTCATTTTAATATACATAAAATCAAACCAGCGGGTATTCATTTATTTGCATATTTCATATTTTCTTCCGTGTCATATCCACAATTAAATGATGAAGTTGAGGATATATTTAGAGTTTCATACACAAGTGTACAGTTAGTTCACTTATGTATGTCGTGGTATAATCTCACCTCAAATTATATTAATCATTAAATGTGTTTAGTTTATCCTAAAAAAGAGCATTAGAAAGCAGTTGAATGAATTTTCAGATATTTACGAGACACATCTATTTCTTTTTTTACAGTTTGGCAAGATTAGAGATGGATTTATTGCTTATGTGGATTCTAATTTTGCTAAAAATTTGGATATAAGAATATCTCTCACCGGTTATATGTTCACTGTTGGAGGGTATGTCGTTAGCTGGAAAGTAAGTTTGTAAGCTACAA
The DNA here is from genome assembly GCA_036346265.1 of Melocanna baccifera. Taxonomy (NCBI): domain Eukaryota; kingdom Viridiplantae; phylum Streptophyta; class Magnoliopsida; order Poales; family Poaceae; genus Melocanna; species Melocanna baccifera. Next base: position 250,403 of record JAYEVJ010000135.1, on the reverse strand, counting down.
TTGTCTTATCTGCTACAGCTATGCGCAAGTTGTATCAGACATGGTGTCAATCCGTAACAACCGACTTTGATTCGGTTCTCTCTGTGTGGTACTTGTTTCTCTCACCCTATATCTGTACCCAAGTAAACCATAAAAAATGCAAATGTACCATTGTACTATTTTCATATTATAGTAATTTGGCTTTATACGTCCGTGATTTTTCCTTCCTGTAAAAGTTTTTCATGTAAAAGTCAATCCGTAACTCGGTGATTGATGTCTTTGTTACCATTTTCCAACCGTGATGCGACATGAAAGCTAGCTAGTCCAGACCAAATACCAAGACCCGCCAGTAGTAGACTTCACTTCAGATGTACCCACTATCTCTACCGTCAAAGCACTCTGAGATTCATGTTTTTTTTTTCTGTGGTTAAGAGATGCATTAGCTTAACTACTAGGTTATTAGATTGGGTAGATGAAGATGTCAGAATTTTTGTACGCACTTGTGGTACTACTTTGTCTCCACTTGCCATTTCGTTCCCATTTCCCAACTTGTTGCCCCCTCTCGCACGCTCATACTTGTCAGCTGGCTTCGTGGCCTATATAAATGCATGCCATGTTCCAGCGAAAGAATCAGCAGAGCCAAATCAGTTTAGGCATCCACCAGCATAAGAGTGTACATACGCGGAAGCAAGATGGATGTCGTAGGATCCCAAAACGCATCGTTGCCACTGCTTGCTGCAATCCTCGTCTGCTTGGTTAGCTTCTGTCCCTATGTATGTTCCTTGGACACATCTGCACTCCATAACGCATCCGAAACCGATAGACAGGCCCTCCTCTGTCTCAAGTCACACCTCTCCCACTCTGTTGCAGCCTTGGACTCATGGAAAAATGAATCCCTTGCCTTCTGCGATTGGTATGGAGTGACATGCAGCAAGCGGCAAACAGCTCGTGTTGTTGCTCTTGACCTTGAATCACTGAATATCACCGGTCAAATATTTCCTTGCATTGCTGGCCTTCGTTTCCTCAGTAGGATTCACATGCCTGACAACCAAATCAGCGGCCACATCCTTCCTGAGATTGGTCGCCTAACCCGCCTCAGGTACCTCAACCTTAGCATGAATTCCATCACCGGAGTGATTCCAGATACCATATCGTCCTGTTCCCGCCTTGAGGTCATCAGCCTGTGGAGCAACTCCATCGAAGGTGAGATCCCTCCAAGTCTTGCACAGTGCTCATCTCTTCAGGAAATTGTTCTCAGTGTTAACAACCTTAACGGAAGCATCCCTTCTGGGATCGGTTTGCTTCCCAACCTCAAATATCTGTTTCTCCCTAGCAACAAACTTGAGGGCAGCATTCCTGAATCTTTGGGAAATAGCCCTTCACTGTCCATGGTTGTCTTTCGAAATAATAGCCTAACTGGTGGAGTTCCACCTCTGTTAGCAAATTGCTCTTCACTCTACTACCTTGACCTGATGAAAAACAAGCTCAGTGGAGAGATCCCTTCTGCTCTCTTCAATAGCTCATCTCTTCGTACCTTAGATCTCTCATACAATGAGTTCTCTGGGTCCATACCATCTTCCTCCCCGATGTCCTCACAGTTGCAATATATTAGCCTAACACAAAATAACCTTTCAGGAGATATACCTGCCACATTCGGAAACATTTCTTCCCTATCTTCCTTGCTGCTTGCTCAAAATAACTTACAAGGAAGCATTCCAGAGAGTTTAACCAGAATTCCAGGTTTGCAAGAACTAGATTTGGCATATAACAACTTGTCTGGCTCAGTTCCACCAGCTCTTTACACAATCACATCTCTCACTTATCTTGGCCTTGGCGTCAACCAACTAGTTGGGAGGATTCCGAGCGAGATTGGACACACTCTTCCAAACATTCAAACGTTGGTCATGGAAGGAAACCAATTTGATGGCCCAATCCCCGTGTCTTTACTTAATGCTTCCAATCTCCAAATGCTAGAACTCCGTGATAACGCATTCAGTGGTGTGGTTCCTTCTTTCTGGTCCTTGCCCAACTTGCTCCAGTTAGACCTTGGTGCAAACCAGCTCGAAGTTGTAGACTGGAGCGCCTTGTCCTCAACAACCACCTCTCCCCAATTGCAGGTATTATATTTGGACAACAACAAGCTGCATGGAATATTACCTAGTTCCATTGGCAATCTCTCGAAAAGCTTAGAAATGTTGTTTCTAACAGAAAATAGATTTATCGGAACTATACCTTCAGAGATAGGAAACCTTACAAAGCTCACAGTTCTTAATTTAGCTGGAAATTTATTCTCAGGAGGCATTCACGACACACTTGGAAATCTCGGAAACTTGTTTGCTCTAAGCTTAGCACGCAACAAACTTTCGGGAGAAATCCCACAATCAATTGGAAACATTGAAAAGCTAAGTGCGCTTTATCTGCAAGAAAACAACTTGAGTGGGCCCATACCTTCACGCTTAGCAGGCTGTAAAAATTTGGTGATGCTGAACCTCTCTTGTAATGGCTTCAATGGAAGCATCCCAGCTGAACTCCTTTCCATTTCCTCTCTTTCGGAAGGCCTAGACTTATCCTACAATAAACTCACTGGATCCATATCACCTCAGATTGGCAGCTTAACTAATCTTGACTCCCTTAATATTTCCAACAACCAATTATCTGGAGAGATTCCACATACACTTGGTGAATGCATTCACTTGGAATCCCTTCGATTAGAGGTGAATTTTCTTAGTGGGAGAATCCCAGAATCCTTCATGAGCTTAAGAGGCGTCACTGAGATGGATCTTTCTCAAAACAACTTGTCTGGAGAAATCCCAATCTTTTTTGAGACATTTAGCTCTTTGCAGCTTCTCAATTTATCCTTCAACAGCCTTGAGGGAATAGTTCCTACAGGTGGTGCGTTCAGCAATTCAAGTAAGGTGTTCATACAAGGAAACAAGAAGTTATGCACCAAGTTTCCAATGCAACAATTACCACTTTGCACATCCCCTACATCCAAACGAAAGAATGCTTCCTTTGTCATATTAATAGCTGTTCCACTCACTAGCATTGTTATAGTCTTCATGGCATGTGCTACAACCATTCTTTTCAAGAGGAGAAATCAACCGAAAGAACATATTGACCAATTATGCAAGGAATTGAAAAAATTCTCATATGCTGAGCTGGCTAAAGCTACCAATTGTTTCTCTTCAGCCAACCTAGTTGGGTCGGGGAGATTTGGAGTGGTCTATAAAGGTATATTGAACTTTGAAGCGCACCCGGTTGCTATTAAGGTGTTCAAACTTGACCAAGTTGGAGCACCAAAGAACTTCTTAACTGAATGTGAGGTGTTAAGAAACACTCGCCACAGAAACCTCACACGGGTGATTAGTCTATGCTCAAGCTTTGATCAGATGGGACATGAGTTCAAAGCTCTTATTCTTGAGTACATGGCCAACGGTAACCTAGAAAGCTGGCTTCATTCAAAAGTGCACAAACATGGACAGAAGAGACCATTGAGTCTAGGATCAAGAATACTAATAGCTATGGACATTGCTGCTGCCTTGGATTATCTTCATAATTGGTGCACACCGCCTTTGGTTCACTGTGATTTGAAGCCAAGCAATGTCCTTTTGGATGATGACATGGGTGCTCATGTTAGCGACTTTGGATTAGCAAAGTTTCTTTACAGTCATTCTTCTACAAGGCTTAACAGTTTAACAAGTATAGCTGGGCCACGAGGATCAGTCGGATATATTGCACCTGGTGAGCATTCATTCTTATCTTATTGACATCCATTGTTGTGGCAATATTTCTCGTAGAAAACAATTTGTAGCTATCATCTCAAGAAATTTCCTTCCTTTCTTAAAACAAAGAGTTTTTTCTTTAAGACAATTTAGCAAATGAGAAGAGCTTCTAAACAGTTTCACATTACATTAATTGCAGAATATGGGATGGGTTACGAGATCTCAACTGCCGGTGACGTTTATAGTTATGGAGTTATTTTGCTAGAAATGCTCACAGGGAAACACCCAACAGATGACATCTTTAAGGATGGACTGAACCTTCACAAATTGGTGGAATCTGCATTTCCACACAATATTGGTGACATTTTAGAGCCCAGTCTCATTCCATGCTATAAACCTGAAGAAGAAAATCACAACTTAGACAATGGGAATCATGCAATGATCGGAATGCAAAGCTGTATCATGCAGCTGTTTAATTTGGGCCTAAAATGTTCTGTGGACTCACCGAAAGATCGGCCAGAAATGCAAGATGTTTATGCTGGAATCATCTCTATCAAAGAAACATTTTCAGCCCTGCACAGTTGATGATTTGGATCAATATTCAATATTACCACAATTCACAAGTTATTCCATAGTGTATGATGCTTTATCGAACATCATCTAAGTCCTTAGTTCGTTGGCTTCCCCTTTTATAATTTTCTAGTTACAGGCTTTGTCATGTATGATTGTTAGTTAATTTCACCGCACCTTATGTCATCTATTCAGTTCTGCATGTTTGCTTAGCACTACATGTTTGTTCCCTTACGAGTAGAAGCACTCTGCACTAGTTTCCTTCTTTTTATCGGTGGAACGGATTCTTCGGATCTGGGAGGATTCTGAGGAAGTCCTGGTCCATGATTTGCATGTAACAGACTCCATGTATTCAGCCATGAATAAAAGGAATGAAAACTGAAAAGCCGCTGGTGTGCGCGCGGCACAAATGTGTGTGTTTTCATACTTTGCTTGTTCCACAAACTCTGGTTGCTTTCTGAATTTTGTCATTCGCTACTGTTCATAGTCCAGCACAGTTCAGAGAACCGAGTTTGTGCAGAGAGGGGTTGTTTCTCTCTGACAATGATCACTTCTAGATCGCAGCATATATATATATAGATGAAACAAAGTTATATATCTCGTGTTCGCTCAGATGTTTTATATAATTAGAGCACAAATAATTCATAGTAAAAATAATAATCTCTTAATATGCAGGATTAGTATTCCGTGGCAATTTGCATGTGGCCTGTCATGCATGGAACATAAACTCATGAGCAAACGACAATGATTGAAATGCAGAATGAATATTTCGGACTAATGGGACGGGAAAACATTGCCATTTTAATAGTGCTACCATAACTTTTCTAGTGGAGCAGATGGCCGGTCTGCATGGTTGAGAATTTTCAATATACCTGAGCTTTACATGAGAATACATTATATCCTGATATTTTCCAGAATTATGGGTAATTATCGAAATGCACCAAGCTTGCTGCTAATATTGGTGGTGCCACAGAACAACTAAAAGGAAATACAGCTAATCGAACAAGAACTTTTTCTCCGGTGGGCCCTTGACGAACACCTCCTGGGAGGGCACCTGCTGCCGCCGGCACGCGGCGGCGGGGTCGGCGTCAGCGTCGTCCCCGATCCGCTACTTCCACTCGAACTGCGACGTGATAACGAGCACGAGCAGCAGGAAGACCAGCACCACTGGCCTCGAATTCATCGCCGTGTCCCCCATCAATCAATCCTGAGACCCTAAATCGGAACCCCCCGGAGAGCCTGCTCACACAATTGCAGCCACAAAAAGCGTGCGAGCGAAGAGTCAAGAACTGGAACCATATGGGACTAGGCAAGAACTAGGGAGGATTACCAGATAGCCCCAGATCTCTAGTAGGGCGGCCGGCGGGAGGTGCAGGTAAGACTGCAGATGGTGGGAGGGAGAGCTCCCGGGTGAGGGGATGACAGCGGCGGCTTCGGTGGAGGCCAACGCAGGCCGGTAGGGGAGATGGACGTGGTCTAGCGGCTATGGGCATATGGTCAGTGGGCCGGATATCCAGAGCACGTAATCACCGGATAGTCTAAATTCGTATTTGTATTTGATAGATAGTGCACTATTATGGTATAAGCATAATAGTAGATACAAAATACTTTTTTTTATGGAAGGAGATACGAGTTAGAGGAAGAGCTAACGACAGAAGAGAGCTTTTGTGTAAATGAGTGGATTTGGCTTCCTCGTACCCCTCTTAGGGGCTTATATACATAAGTAGGATTGGATGGAAAATTCTCATCATACCCCTTAATAATTATACAAGTTAAAGGTATACTGATACATTCCTTTATACTATTAGGCTTATTACATATTAGGCCCGTTGCAAGGCCCAATCACAGAGGGCTAGACCACCCCACAACAGTACTTCCTCGATAGCAAGCGCGGAATTCTTGAAGGGCGAGCTGTCGTGATCAATTGCCCTAGCCCCCCGTCCCCCGATAGCAAGCATAGAGGTCCCGAGGAAGAGCTGATGCAACTACTAGCTCAATGTTCTTCTCTGACTGATCCTGACGTGGTCGTGGCGGCTAATGGAGGCAAAGTTAGGTGCAGGCCGCCCCTCCGAGATGATGCACACGAGATCTGTGGAGTCCACTGACGTAGATGGAGGTGTCATGTCAAGGTGGTGCATCGAGCGTGGGCAACACATAGATGCAAGCGACAAAGCCCTATGCCAAACCCACGACCGTCCTGTCGATGTCTCGCCTCCAACACGGGTGGTGTCGAGGTGGAGTCATGGGTCGGGCTGGTCCTCCGAGACAATGCCTACAAGGAGGGCGACGAAGCCCCGTGATCTCACGCCGAAGTCTTGGCTGTCCTGTCTAGGTCCTGGCCTAGACGCCAACGACGCATCGATGCGAAGCCGAAGGTGACGAAGTGGACAGATGAGCATCGGTGAGCTCCGTCCTCCACCCTCGGATAAAGTCTACGATCACGAGGCGATCAGAAAAGTCTCTACAACCACGAGGTTATCGGACGGAGTCTACAGCCACCTCAAAGTCGTGACAACGAGTTAGTCGAATGAAGTCTACAATCGCAAAGCGGTCGAATGAAGCATCTATGACCACGACGTGGTCAGACAAAGTTGCAACCACAAGGTGCTCGAATGGAGTCGCCATCATGAGGTGGTCGGACGGAGTCATGACCATGAGGTAGTCGGATGCGCGTGGCCCGTCCCCCAACCTTCGTACTTGGAGTGGATGAAGTCGGCGGCGAGACGAAGCCTTGACGCGTGCGGCCCGTCCGCCACTGTTTGGACTTGGCGTCGACGAAGGCGTGACGACAAAGTCAGCGGTGGGATGAAGTCTTGACGCGCGTGCTCTGTCCCCCACCATTCAGACTTGGCATTGACGAAGGCGACGGCGAGATGATGAAGTCAGCGGTGGGACAAAGTCTTGACACGCGCGCTCCCTCCCCCACTGTTCGGACTTGGTGCCCACGAAGGTGGCAGTAGGATGAAGTCTTGATGCACGTGGCGAAGTCTACGACTACGAGGTGGTCAAACAAAGCCACAACCATAAGGTGGTCGGACGAAGTGTGTACGACCACAATCATGCCATGCTCGAACGGAGTCGCGATCATGACCTGCTCGGACATAATCGTGACTACGAGGTGGTCAGACGAAGTGTACGACCGTGAGGCGATCGAACTGGCGTCTATGGCCCCGAGCTGATCGGATAAAGTCATGACCACGAGATGGTTAAACGCGTGCGTGGCCCGCCCCCCACCCTTCAAACTTAGCGTCGATGTAGGCAACAGTGAGACGAAGTATTGATGAACGCGATGAAGTGTACAACCGCGAGGCTGTCAAATAAAGTCTACGATCATGAGGCGATTGGATGAGCGTCTACGACCACGAGGTGGTTGGACGAAGTCTACGACCACGAGGCAGTCGGATGAGCGTATATGACCACGACGTGGTCAAACGCGCATGCAGCCGACCCCCACCCTTCGGACTTGGAGTCAACGAAGGCTGTTGTGGGACAAAACCTTGAAGCATGCGGCCCGTCCCTTACCCTTCGGACTTGGCGTCGAAGAAGACGACGGCGAGACGACAAAGTCAGCGGTGGGACGAAGTCTTGATGCGTGCGCTCCGTCCCCCACCGTTCAGACTTGGCATTGACAATGGCAGCGCTGAGATGACGAACTCAGTGGTTGGACAAAGTCTAGATGCGCGCGCTCTGTCTCCCACCATTTGGACTTGACATCAATGAAGGCGACGGTAGGACAAAGTCTTGACGCGCGCGGTGAAGTCTACAACCATGAGGTAGTCGGACGGAGTCACAACCATGAGGTGGTCAGACACAGTCTATGACCGTGAGGTGGTCGAACGAGCGTCTATAACCATAAGGTGGCCGAATGAAGTCTACGACCGCGAGACGGTCGAACGAGCGTTCGCGACCACAAAGTGGTTGGACAAGTCACGACCACGAGGTGGTCAGACACACGTGACCCGTCTTGTACCCTTCGAACTTGGAGTCGACAAAGGCGGCTACGAGACGAAGCCTTAAAGCATGCAGCCCGTCCCCCACCCTTCAAACTTCACGTTGACAAAGGTGGTGGTGGGACAAAATATTGACTCACACGGTGAAGTGTACGGCCGCTAGGTGGTAAGACAAAGTCTATGACCGTGAGGCAGTCATACGAGCATCTACGACCGCGAGGTGGTCAGAGAAGTCTACCATCGCAAGGCGGTCGGACGAGCGTCTACAACCACGAGGTGGTCAGACAAAATCTACCACCGCAAGGCGATCAGACGAAGTCACGACCATGAGGCGGTTGGACGCGCGCGCAGCCCATCCCCTACCCTTTGGACCTGGAGTCGATAAAGGTGTTTGCAAAACGAAGCCTTGAAGCGCGCGGCCTGTCCCCCACCGTTCATACTTGGAGTTGACGAAGGCAGCAGTGGGATGAAGTATTGATGTGCACGCTCCATCCCTCACCATTTGGACTTGGCATCGGCGAAGTCATCGGTAGGACGAAGTCTTGATGCGTGTAGGGAAGTCTACGACCGTGAGGCAATCGAATGAAGTGTACGACCATGAGGTGGTCAGATGAAGTCACTACCATGTGGTGGTCAGACGAAGTCTACGACCATGAAATGGTCGAACGAAACGTCTACGACAACGTGGTCAGACGAAGCCTTGAAGCGCGTAGCCCATCCTCTACCCTTCAGACTTGGCATCGACGGAGGCAGTGGTAGGACAAAGTATTGACACGCATAGCAAAGTGTACGACCCCGAGGCGGTCAGACGAGCGTCTATGACCACAAGGTGGTCGGACAAAGTCACAATCACAAGGTGATCAGACGAGTGTGTAGCTCATCCCCCATCCTTTAGACCTGGAGTCAATAAAGGTGGCTGCGGGACAAAGACTTGAAGTACACGGCCCGACCCCCACTCTTCTGACTTGGCGTCGATGAAGGTGGCGGTGGGATGAAGTATTGACACACTTGGGGAAGTGTACGACTGCGAGGCAATGCAATCGGACGAAGTCCACAATCGTGAGGTGGTCGAACGAGCGTCAATGACCGTGAGGCGGTCGGACGAGCGTCCATGACCACGTGGTGGTCAGACGTGCGCGCAGCCTGTCCCGCACCCTTTAGACCTGGAGTCAACAAAGGCAGCTGCTGGACGAAGCCTTGAAGCGCGCGGCCCATCCCCTACCCTTTGGACTTGGCATCGACGAAGGTGACAACGGGATGAAGTATTGGTGTGCTTGGCTAAGTTTACGACTGCAAGGTGGTCGGATGAGTGTCTACAACCACGAGGTGGTTGGACGAAGTCACAACCACGAGGTGGTCGGACGTGCGTGCAGTGTCCCCCACCCTTCAGATATAGAGTTGATGAAGGTGGCTGGGAGACGAAGCCTCGAAGTGCGCGGCCCGTCCCCCACCCTTTAGACTTAGCGTCGATGAAGGCGGTGGCGGGATGAAGTATTGACATGCGTGGCAAAGTGTACGACCCCGAGATGGTCGGACGAGTGTCTACAACCATGAGGTTCTCAAACACACGCGTGGCTTGTCCCCCACCCTTTGGACTTGGAGTAAATGAAGGTGGCTGTGAGACGAAGCCTTGAAGCGCGTAGCCCATTGCCCACCCTTCGGACTTAGCGTCGATGAAGGCAGTGACGGAACGAAGTACTGGCACATGCAGCAAAGTGTAAGACCGCGAGGTGGTTGAACGAAGTCTACGACCACGAGGTGGTCAGACGAGCATCTACGATCGTGAGGCGGTCGGACGAAGTCACGACCACAAGGTGGTTGGACACGCATGTGGCCTATCCCCCAGCCTTCGGACGTGGAGTCGACAAAGGCGGCTTCGGGATGAAGCCTTGATGCGCACGACCCATCCCCTACCCTTCAGACTTGGCGTCGACGAAGGCACCGGTGGGACAAAGTATTGACGTGCGTGGTGAAGTGTACAACTGCAAGGCAGTCGGACGAAGCTACGACCGTGAGGCGGTTGGATGCGTACGCGGCTCGTCCCCCACACTTCGAACCTGACGTCGATGAAGGCGGTTGTGGGACAAAGCCTTGAAGCGTGCGGTCCGTCCCCCACTCTTCAAACTTGCAGTCGACGGAGTCATCGGGATGAAGTATTGACACGCGCGGCGAAGTGTACGACTGCGAGGCGGTCGAACGAAGTCTACGACCACAAGGTGGTCGGACGCGCGTGCGGCCCATCCCCCACACTTTGGACCTGGATGGACAAGGGCGACTGCGAGACGAAGCCTTGAAGCACTCTGCGAAGTGTACGGCCACGTGGCGGTCGAATAAAGTCTATTACTGTGAGGTGATCGATCGAACATCTACGACCATGAGACGGTCAGACGAGCGTCTACGATCGTGAGGTGGTTGGACGAAGTGTCTACGACTGTAAGGTGGTTAGACGGAGTCTATGACCGTGAGGCAGTTGGACGAGCATTACGATCGCAAGGCAGTCGGACAAAGCATCCACGACCACATGGTGGTCAGACGCTCGGTGCTTTTAGCACGGCACACTCCCTAGTGAGGCGCATGAAATGCGTGAGGATCACCGGGGTTGTCGGCAGTGGTGGGGACTCCCCACGCATGCTCTGTCCCATGCTGCTATTTATACTCTGTGGAGTTGGTCGGAACGGCTAAGGTTCCAACGCTTTATACTCAACCGAGTACACCGGTGCATGAGGCCGCCGTGCGTTTTTATTTTATTTTATTTATTCCGTAGAGTTGCTTAGGACAACTAAGTTTTTGGTGCTTTATACTCCACAGAGTATGCTAGGGCGCGAGGCCACCACACGATTTTTTTTATACTCCATAGAGTTGCTTGGGATGACAAAGTTCCCTGCGCTTTATACTCCGCAGAGTACGTTGGGTCGCAAGACCACCGCGTGATGTACTTTTATACTCCGTAGAGTTTCCCGGGACGACCAAGTTCCCAGCGGTTTATACTCCGCAGAGTACGTCGGGGCGCGAGGCCACCACGCTATTTTTTTATACTCCGTAGAGTTGCCCGGGTCGACCAAGTTCCCAACACTTTATACTCCGTAGAGTATGTCGGTGCACGAGACCACTTTGCAATTTTTTATATTCTGTAGAATTGCTCGAGACAGCTAAGTTCTCGATGCTAGGCTTAGATAACCACAAGGTGGCCGAAAGATGGCCTACGATCGTGGAGTGGGCGTGCCAAGACACACAACCATATCCTATTCGTAGAAAGGGCCTATAAGCTCGAAATGGTCATGGCAACACCCCCGACCAGATCACGGTCATAGAAAGGTTTACGAGCATAAGGTGATCGTGGCAAGGCACATGGCCATATCATGCTCGTACAAAGGGTCTATGCTAGGCGCAAACGACCAAAAAGTGGTCGAAAGATGGCCTGCGATCATGAAGTGGTCGTGGCAAGGCACACGACCATATCCTATTCGTAGAAACGGCCTACGATGATGAAATGGTCATGGCAAGGCCCCCGACCAGATCATGGTCATAGAAAGGCTTATGAGTGTAAGGTGATCATGGCAAGGCACACGACCATATCATGTTCGTAGAGAGGCTTACGAGGTGCAGAGGCCGTGCAAAGTCTGACGGAGACCAGCAGAGGCAGCATGAAGTCCCGCGGAGGCCAGCGAAGGTAGCGTGAAGTCCCACGACGTGGTCAGAAGATGTCAACGAAGTCACAACCATGAAGTGGTCAGACGAGCATCGGTGAAGTGATGACCATGAGGTGACTAGTCAAGCGTCGATAAAGCCACGACTACGAGGCAGCCGGACAGGCGTCGATGAAATACGAACCAAGAGGCGGTCTTAGACATTGATGAAGTCTCGACCAGGACGAGGTCATAGACGTTGATGAAGCTTTGACCCCGAGGGGTCGAACGACATCATCGAAGATGTGATAGGTGTTGACATGGTCGACAACGGGATGAAGGCTTTAGATCGTGCGCTCCATCCCCACGCTACAGGCTGGCGTCGATGAAGTCTCGATCGTGAGGCGGCCGAACGAAATCTACAACCACGAGGTGGTCGAACAGAGTTGCAGAGCCTAGGCTGACGATGTCTGAGGGGTGGAGCCAAGGCCAGTTGATCGACGCACTATGGCTGATGACTGTACTTGTGCACACGGAGACTTCGTGCGGAGGGCGTGCGAAGGCCGGAGCCTGTCTTTGCCGTGCGTGGAGGCTGACTCCCTGGTGTCAAGATGACAGCGATGAGAAACATTGCCCACTTCTGCAGGGGCAATGGGGTAGCCACCGGAAGTATCTCCGGATACAGCATAGCATCTCGACTCCTTGGTGTTGAGATGATAGCGATGAGAAACGCCGCCTCACTTCTACAGGGTTGACGGGGCAGCCACCGGAAGTATCTCCGGATACGGCATCGCGCCCTGACTCCCTGGTGTCGTGATGACGGTGCACCGAGGTTGACAGTCGTGCTGGAGCGGGCATCATGGTCAATGGTCGTACTAGCGCTGACGGTCATGCCGGTGCGAGCGACTTCGGTGACGGTCATGCCAACATTGGCATTGGAGCTGGCTCCTCGTGTGTGTGCCGACCGCTCACCGCCCGTGGTGCTAGGCCGTCGTTGCCATGAGGCGGTGGGTGTTCGACCACCAGTCACCGCGTGCTAGACTCAACGATCGATGCACTGCACTTCTCTTTCACTTGGTTATCGTTGCTTTCTAGCACCTTCACTTGTGCAGCATTTGCGTGATCCCCACAGATGGCGCCAACTGTTGTGGTATGAGCACAATTGTGGGTACAAGGTACCCTTCTCCATGGAAGGAAATAAGAGCCAGAGGGAGATCTAACGATAGAAGAGAGAGAGAGAGAGAGCTTGTGTATAAATAAGTGGATCTAACCTCCTTATACCCCTCTTGAGGACTTATATATATGAGTAGGGTATGATGGAAAATCATCATCTTACCCCCTTAATAATTACAAAAGGTAGGGGTATATTGGTATATTCCTTTATACTATTAAGTTTATTACATATTAGGCCCATTGTAAGGTGGGCTGGACCACCCCCTACAACATAGGCTATTGCATTTGTATTCGTTTCTGGCAAAAAAAAAGACTGTATTTGTATCCAATCAGATATTATCTGATAAAAATCCGAACAAAAATATTTCATATTTAAAAATTGTTCAGATTGGTTAGAAACTATCCCTCCATTTTCACCCCAACGCGAAGGGCACATGCATGGGCAAAACAAACAGCTGCTGCATAATGATCGAACGATTTGATGGACGATGCCTTTATTGTATGGTCCATGAACTCAAAACAAACCGGGAACTTTTGTCCTTTTGCTCCGGATGGAATTGAGCAGTAGTGCAGGAGGATGGATGCATGGATAGAACGGCCGAATGAACGGGTTAAAGTTTGATAAGAGCAAATTCCTACACATTCGTTGAATTATTCCCTCCATTATCAAATAAATGTCATTTGAGACCCACAACTTTAACTATTACCTTTTCTAATTACATATTAGTTATAAAAACTATATAATTGTATGGAATTACTTTATACAACAAATCTACTAATTAATTTGGTGGATCCTAATTATATCAACAAACCATAACCATTACACGTTATTGGACAAAAAAAGAGAGAACCGTATGAAGCGAGGCTACTCATTGTAGAATCCTGATGGCCAAACTAATAGCCATGTAAGAGTTACAATCTGATAACTTGGAACTACCGAAGCATGCATGCAATTGGAAGGGTTCATGATATGCACGTGTGGATATGCAAGGACGTGCGTGTGCAGTTCAAGCCAATCCGGTGCAAGAAAAGATTCGAGCCACAGATTTATTAAGGCTGTGAAAGAAGGCTTGAGTTTATTTTATTTGCCAAAGTAGCATTTCCAATACAATAGGTAAAAATTTCTGTGACTTAGCAATTTTAATCAAAATACAAGTTGTAAAGAGAGAGTGTAATATTTATAGTAGCACAGGTTACATCCACCGTTTACAGTGCATGGTTACCTCTGCCAATGCTAATTTTTAATTACTGGGCTACGTCCACCCTAATTACCACTGGAGTACATCTCTCTAGGAAAAATCCAACAAAGTAGAGTACGTCTCCCTACTTAGTTTCTATCCCGCCCAAAAAAGGTTTTTGAAATAGAACTAACTCGAGGATGTTCCCATGTCCGCTCTTGACCGTGAGCACGGCTATTCGAATAGTTTAGACTTTGCAGAGTTGTACATCTTTACCCACAAGAGATAACTCAAATGTTACATTCTGCATATTGCATTAGATACACAGATCAATCAAGTTATCACATGACCTTTACAATGTATCTAGTAAAAGAATGCACTCGCTAAGGTTTCCGTCTACAGGAATACCATTTAGGCGCCAGCTAGACCCCCTATTGCGCCCACCTCTATCCAGTGACATGACTATCTCCAGGACGCTTTGCGTCCAGCGAGAAAAATCATGCTTTCCCCCGAAATGCATTCATTTACTGGTGAGTATAAATTATTCAGTCATGCCTACACTTTGCCAGCTTGTGGTTGTACTGTTTTACATGGAGAGGTCAACACAGGATTAAGTCCTTAATTTGTCCAGACGGGCGTCCACAGCCCAAGATTACATCCACCAACCACTCCTACCATCCGCCCAGATAGGTAAAGCAAGTTTTGAGGTTTTGAGAAGATAAACGGTACCAATATATCAGTCATATACGTCCAATGACTGCCCAAAACAATTTCACATATTTGAAGTAATGATGAGCCGGACAATTGAATGCCCTAGCTCTGGACTCACTTGGCAGTAAATATGAATTAGCTAAGGATAATAGCAATATTATCTAGGGCGACAAGGATTGGTTGAATCAACTGGTAAAATGAGTCATATTAGTAATACTGGTAGCATAAAGGGTAATATCTACCTTACATTTAATATAATTTGCATAACAAGTAAGCATGCATTTTGATAATTTGAAAGAACATAACTTTCATAAATGTGGGATCAATATGATCAAAGTGATGACTTGCCTTGATTATTTACCGCGGTCTTGATTTTAATTTAAAGCCCGCTTAACCAGTCAGTCGTAATAAATCCCGAACCTTCACTGTAGTCCGAATCCGCTTGACCTCGTCGTCTTCAGACTGCAGCTTCTAATTACGCGGCAACAAAGGGAAAACCAAATAAATCCAAACAGCGGCAAAAGCTTAATTTTAATTTAATTGAGTTTATTTTAGTGTTGCTTATAGATTGAGAGTAGAGAGGGAGCGATTGGAATGGATTTAATTGATAGCAAGGAGTTGAACAAAGGATTACCCGCAAGATCCTTCTGTTAGGTTTAAGATATGGGCTGGAGAGGGAGGCTATGGCTTGATCTGTTACGTTATAGCTTTATTTATATTATTTTATATTTATCAAGGAAGTTCCAAAAGTTAGGTTGGACTTACAGGTATTGTTAGGAAGATTGCTGGGAAAAGTGATTTGTTAGATACTTGAGTGCATGTATTTTATGGTTTTAGATATAGAATGAGGTGAAGCATTTTATCCAATTATGGCTAAGAGCAAGTTAATAATCCACCACTTATTAAGAAGGGTCGATGGTGCTGATTTACTGGAGACATGAGTTATAATTTAATAAGATTGCACATAATTAATTACTGGAGGAAAGATTTGATTATTTTGGATGCAAAGTTGTGATTTAGCAAGATTGCAAGTTAAGAGTGCTACTTGCTTAAAATATATTATTTTATGCTTCAGCCTTTGCAAGGCTTATTTTTAGGATGCGATTCTTAAGATTATATAAAGATAAATTAATGTAGGTAGATAGCAAAGATCCCCTATTTAGGTTCATTAGTTTCTCATGCAAAAATATCTGTATATTTGCACTTCAAGAAGATTTGCTTTACAACTTTCTTGAGCATTTATTAAAAAGGAAGTCTCATTAGTTCTGGAAATAAATGATCTGCTATGGGTATTGTATAAGCACAAATACAGTCAAAGCGATGAGTTAGGTTTGCTTTAGTAGACACATGTTCAGGATAAGGATATAAGGGATATCATGACATCTTAGCTTCTGGTATTATTCCAGAAAAGGTGACTCAACAATCTTTCTAATGCATGTTATCGTTATCTTACAAGTCAAGTTTTTAAATAGATTAGATTTGCATTAGTGTAATTAAAGCCAGGGGAAAGACATGCCGAGTATTGGACGAGTTGCTTAAGTTGAAGTAAGTGTGGTTTTGAATACTTTGAACTAGCATTGAAGATATAGACTTATTGGCAAGAGTAGTAAATCTTGATCTAGGGTGACTAGCGATCTCATTCCTTTTAAAACCTTAAGTAAATTTTTATCAACAACAATCTTCAGGATCACTTTCTAAACATGCTTAGATTGCAATATCCAATGTTATCATTGTGCAATTTGTGCTTGTATCATTCAAGTAGTAAGTATAAACTGTCAATTTGAAAATTGGCCATGAGGTCTTTGATTTAAATGGATGATCACACAAGGATAAATTGATATTTAGGGTAGGAGCATAGTTATTCCACAATCACCGATTTATTACAAAAAGGAGCCCTATTAGCAAACATGATCCCTTTATTCGCTTCATAGCATAAATTTTTAGAGGTAATCTTCAGAAGCTCACCATGAAAAAAGATTACAACACTCCTCCCTTAGCCAAATAGCATCTTAATTGGGGCCCACCTGCCATAGATAATAAAGAGGGAGAGTGAGGCAGGGGAGAAGAAATGCTCGGCCGAGGGGGGGGGGATAACAGAGAGGGAAGGAGGCGCCTAGTTGGGGATCGGCGGCACCGGTGAGGAGCGGCTGGAGGAGCGTCGACGTTGGCGGCCGAAGGGGCTTCAAGAGATGGTGTTGTCGCAGGTGGGAGTAGACGCAACGCACGATGGGGCCGAAGGATCCCGTGGCGGTACTGAATGGCGAGCCTGGTGGAGCTGTGGAGCGGCGCAGTGAGGTTCCCATGGGCAGCGAGCCGGGGCCAACGGGCGGCTTGGGCGACGGTGGGGCAGGGCGAGGGGCTCCTCCCTGTGTCGGAACTCGAGCCGAAGTCAGCCACACTTGCAGAGGGAGCGGCGGCGGTGGAGCAAGGCGAAAGGGGAAATGTGGATGCCGCGGCTTGTGAAGGGAAGGGGAAAAGGGGCACGGCAAGACACTGAGGTGTTCAAATCCATTTTATGCACAAAGTGAGCTGGTGGCTATTGAAGGCAGTGGTTAGGGTATAGTAACGTCGGGCAGTGGATGCAGGTGAGGCCGACGCCGAGCTAGGCACCGAGGGGTGGAGGCGCAGGCGTAGGCCGGTGCAGAGCCATCAGAGGGATGCGTGGCGCGGGTGAGGAGTAACTCCGGTGCTAGGCCGGTGGTAGGCAATGGCGTGAACGCGAGGGCCAGCAGTGAAGGCGATGTAGGAGAGGGGCGCATAGACGCAGGGCTCAGACGCGACGCTGGCATTGAAGGGAGCAGCGCTAGGTGCTGGGGCGCGGCGCAGGTAGGTGGTACTGAGCGCAGCTCGTGGGCCGGGCGTGGAGGCAAGGGCTGGGCTAGCCACAATCGCCAAGAACGGAAGGAACAGTGGGAGGCGTCAATGGGCCGGAGGCAAGGGGGAAAGGGGCCGGGCACTGGGGCCGATCTGGAGCAACCAAGGGGACGGAGGAGGAGCGCGGAGGGAGGAGGAAGAAGAGGAGTTGGGGGCTGGCATCCGTGCGGGCAGAGAAAAGAAGAGAGGCGGCGACGCTGGAAGGAAGCCGAGTAGGGAGAGGTCAGGGGGAAAAGAAGCAGCCCGGGCAGGCCGAGTGGAAATGGGCCAAGGGGCCGAGGCCCAAAGGGGATTTTTCGAATTTTGAGATTTTGCTAATTGATGTTCCTCTTGCCAAAATAATTTAATTAGGAGAAAAATCTTTAATACTCAATTTTTAAATTTTTAACAGAAACCTTGGTATATATATATATTTTTAATTCACAGAATTATTTTTATTTTGGATTTGCCAAGGTAAGTTTTGTTTCTTATAATTAAATTTTCTTTTTGCCGCCTGAAACTTCAATCAAGAACTTAAATAAACAAAATTTTGGAATATACAGAGAATCGACAAAGATTTTCATTAATTTTGCAAATAATATTAGTCCCGTAAATTTGGGATGTTACACACTTGATCACCCGTGATTCAATATGACCAAATTGAGATTAATTGGAGACCGGGATGTTTAGACAAAGTCCCATTTGCTTATAAGTTGTGACAGTTTATATGACTGAAGGGCCGATATTTTTAATAATTTGAGTTGGTTTAAAGGCCCTAGAGTGAATATGATTCGGATAGGAACATACCATCTGTATTACTGTCTAAATAAATGTAAACGTCTGTACCTATCTTTGAATCTATCGATATAAATATAAACAACAGGTGAGTTTACATCTCCTTAACTCTCCGTAACTTTCATGGCTAGAAATTCACAGAATAATTTAAAAATCCTATAAACTATCAATCCTATAAACTATCTCATTAATTGAGAGAAAAAGAGAAGCATCGATGTTGCTTATTTTGGTGGGGGCAGATTGTAATGTTAGATTAATCAATTATATAGTTGTCCTTTACCGAATTCAATTGGATTAGATCTGGAAGCCCTCGTCAATTGATCACACCACTTCAAAATCACGCAGCCAATTAGAAGCAGCTTGTGAGTTAACGTGTCATGCACAATATATTAACCGATGGCAATGTTCTTTGACATATTGGGCAAGAATACAAAAGGAGGGAGATGGACACAAGGACCAACAACTCCACTCCAGGGAGGCAGCCGCAATGTTGAAGCTCGGGCAGGGGAACCGAACAGAGAGCCACCAACAGCGGCCTCTAAGGCCCGTTTCAAACAGCGACAAACAGCAATGAGTCTTCCGACTTTCTGAAGCCTAAATTCATTTACAATCCGTCTCATTCCTTTTTTTTCTATATCTTTTGTATTATCTGTAAAGATATAACGATTCTTTTCTATTTTTCTTTAATTAAATATCTTAGAAAAAATTAATAGTTGCTACAATGTTATTTCAATCAAAAACTAAAAATCAAAAGTCATACCACTTTAGTAAAGGAGCCAGTGTTTGAGACTCAAGTTTGGGCTTCTGATCGACTGTGGACTGCTTAAAATGATTCAAGTCAGATAGATACATAGGTAGGTAGTACGTGGTTACATGCTGTTCAATAATACCAGCAGAACAGTATATTTATTGAATACAGACAGCTAGCTAGTGATACTACTTGAGCATATATTCGTACATCCTATGATTCTCAAATGTTTTTATCTTATAGCAGGGCGAGAGCATGCAACTATCTGACTGTAAATATTTTTCGATATACTAGTAGAATGGACGATGTGTTCAGATTGATAGCAAACGAAGCCGATATGGCACGCTCAAGTTTGTTCCACGGTGCACACGGTCAGCGTGGCGGACACGGAGATCTCGGAAAAGGTCGTGGAGCGGGCCAGGTTGGAGGATCACCATGGGGTGGGTCTGCATCAGAAACCATGTGGTGGGTCTCCTCACAACATATTACAACGAAAAATGACTCCCCTCCCAACTTGAATATGCGCAGTCAAACTTCTAAAACTGCTATGAAACTACAGATCTATGTCCAGTGATCTCAACTTACCAATATGGAGTTAAAGATAAGGCATGTCGTGGCGTGAAACCAACGGTGCAGTTTTCTATATGTATACTAGCAGTAGCTAGTACTCCCCTGGCTATGGGACAAAGGGCAACGACTGCTGACCCAAATACAAGCAATGATCCTGTATGCATTCCAAGAGCCAATAATACGGCAGGGCAAAAAAGTTTTCCGCACATGATCACGATTGTCACCATGTAGCGACTACGGCGTGCCTCTGAGGCGCCAGGACGGCGTGACATTGCATGTGGGCACTTTCCACTACCATAGAAATCATTATCACAAACGGTTCAAAAACATCATCACAGATGATTTTTTGAACCATATGAATTTATAGGTCAGTAATAATCAAAGATTATCACAGACGATTTATGAGCCGTCTATGATCAATATAATACAGACGGTTTGTAACTAGAACCGTCTGTGAAAAATACTATCACAGATGGCTCTAAACAAAAATCGTCTATGATACTCACACATCACAGACGGTTTTAAATAAAAACCGTCTGTGATATTCACACATCATAAACGATTCTATTTACTAACCATCTGTGATACTTTCCCATCACAGACGGTTGGTAAATAGAACCGTCTATGATGTGTTAGTATTATAGATAATTTTTATTTAGAACCGTCTGTGATAGTAGAGTTTTTTGTTTAGAATCGTCTGTGATAGTAGAGTAACATACTAGATCATGCCCGGTAACTTGGGTCCGAATCCGATGCTCCTATCCGCAGCATCTGGACGAACGGGAGGAAGCGAGTACTTGTCGACATCTCACCTCGATCAGAGCTTTAAGTTTACAATGGCCAACGAGTGCTCCTCCTGTTCCATTTGGTGCCATTCTTTTGCAGTTGGATACGCGTGAGACAATTGGTCCATCTGATCCGTCCCTGACGTGCAGTTTTAGATGCATGTAACAAAATTCTCAAATTTGACCGTCAGTGTATCTAACAAAGTTTTCTAGATTTATAGTATGAAAATGACACTGCTTATCAATTAGTGCTTGCCAATTTTATTTAGGTGCAACTTGAATATGCGCAGTCAAACTTCTAAAACTGCTATGAAACTACAGATCTATATATGTCCATGATCTCTACTTACCAATATGGAGTTAAGACATGTCGTGGCGTGAAACCAACGGTGCAGTTTTCTACATGTATACTGGGACTAGCTAGTACTCCCCTGGCAACGACTGCTGACCCAAATACAAGCAATGATCCTGTATGCATTACACGGCAGGCCAAAAAGTTTTCCACACATGATCAAGATTGTCACGATGTACTTGACGACCACGGCGCACCTCTGAGGCGCCAGGACGGCATGACATTGCATGGGCACTTTTCCACGATTCATATTCACATTACGTGTGGCCACTTTTCCACACATTACATCAGGACTTGGACTGACCATTTGAAATGGTTGACTGACCATAGACTGACCAACAGTTGTTCTCTTCGTGACGCGGACGTATCTTCTTTCCGTTTCCCGTGTACTTCGCTTGGGTGATTCTTGTTGTGTCCAAGAATCATATGACGATTAATAGCTAAAACAAATTGCAGTTTATATGGTAGTGCTAGTATCATGACCTTCAGCGGTCGTTCTTACACAACGGTACGAAGTTGCAGTCTGCCATTTTTCGCTGAGGTGTCACCGAACCATCTTCACCAAAGCATAAGTTTCTTCAGAAGAGAAGTTGCAGTTTTCTGATGGTGACTAATGACTAATGAGCCAGCGAAGCAAAAACGTAAAAGGATGGTGTAGGCTCGTGCCTCACGAGTGACTGGCTTACGTCCACACGTAATTCACACCTATCACGCAAGAAAACACTGCAAAGCTGACCGTTTAGTCTTTCGGTGAATCAAGGAGGAGGACAGTGAGGAGTCTGGAGAGATTTTGAGCGTATAAAAGGTAGAGGATGGGTTCAGGTGAGTATTTATAGGGGAGGGAGAGGTGGGATGATCTGTGGGGTATGTGTTAGTCGGTTTCTATTGGCTGGAATTGAGTTGGGGAGGATTGACGGGCTCAGTGGTCAGAGACCAATTTATCATAGACGGTTCTTGGTAAGAATATCACAGACGGTTTGGACCACGAACCGTCTGCGATATTGGCTAAATATATATACACACACATACAATACAATATAAACAACTAGTCTCAAAATATGAAATAACAAAGTTTTGTGTGGCTTATATATACTTATTTGAAAGGTTTCGACGAGATCTACAATTTTGCAGTTGAGACAAACCCTAAATTTCGAAGAGAAGATCGAAAATTTTGGCAAAAACAAAAATAAAAAACTTGCGATGCAAATGAGGCTAAAGATGATCGATTTGGGGGTCTTAGAGGGCGACTGGTGCAAGCAGGTCATTTGTTTGGATCGGATTCGTTGTTAGCTTTCCAACGAGTACAAGAACGTCGAAAACAAACATCGTATGTAAAAGTTATGCCCGTTTTATTGAAGATGTGTCAAAACGAAATCCTACTCGAACTCCATCAGGAAATTATGAAATTTTAGGGATTTAAAAGACGGAAAACATGTCACAAATAATTTGTAATACAAACCGTGAGTGATCTGCTTGAACCTTAAGGTACAATTTGACAGTACTTATTCGCAAGCATAATATTATAGAAACTAATGGTCAACGTTACGGTAAAAAGCCAAAAACTACGCTGTAGTAAGTAGTAACCGGCGAGGATGAGTGAGCATGACCACAATGCGTTGTGGATCTGTTGTTAAGCTTTTGAGGGCATGCTAAATGTCAGACGAGCTAAGTTTTTTACATTATTGCCACGTCACACAGAGCTAAGTTATCAATTTTCGCTTCAATACTGAGCTCCTCCTCCAACCTTATCTATGGGTTCCACAATATGAATAAAAAAGAAAAACATCCTGTCAACCTTACCAACTCGTTTCTCTCCTCACAACAAACCTTAGACCTCTCGAGAAATCCAAAATTTAAAATTTTCGAAAATTTTGGATATTTTAAAAAATTTCAGTCGAAAAATTCAAACGTGCTATTCCAATTCAAGAAATACGATGGCATGGAAACAACAAAATCTCAGAAATCTTGGCAAAATCTAAGACAAATATCAAAAATTTTAAAATGGACCAAATTTTTTGTCAAAGTGGGCTTGGAAGCAAGATAACTGAAATTCACCAAATTTCACAAAATTTCATCTAAAATTTTCTCTAGCCTACCTCTCGGCAGGGTGGGCATCTGCTTGGGCTCGTCAGCATCGAGCCATGGAGCTCCGATAAAGTCTTGCCGTCGCTAGGTATATAATGGAAGTGGTGTCTTCCTAGACAAGCCTCGCCTGCTAAGTCATCACACGAGTTACGAGTCTAGTGACTAGGTGTCGTTCTGAAGGCCTCAAAGTTATGATGATGGCTCCGCTTATTTTGGTTTAAAGTTAGATTCTATTTTTTTCACTATTCAGTAATTTCATCTTTTTATGATTTTTTTAGATTTTTTGGACTTTTTTGCCTTTTCTTTTTTTCTATTCCTTTGCATTGTCCATAATGAGCTAACATGTTTTTCTATTTTTATTTTTTTTAAATTTAATTATGCTAAATAAGCCAACTCAGGTACAGTAAAAAATAAGTCAGCTACAGTAAAAAAACTATAAACCAACGTCATTCTGAACGTCCCCTATAACTAAGGAATTTAGGACGATAAATAATGTAAAATGGAATTAGATATATAGCAGCGAAAACTCTCATGTCATGTTCCATAGCTTAACGAGTTTGGACATTAATGTATTCTAATATAAGTTTGGTTTTGCAGACATGTAGGATTGGAGTTGTTTGTAAGTTTATATCCAAGTTAAAAGTAGTGGTAAATTGGGACTCACGTAGTCACATTATTTAGGGCATCAAGAACTTTGATTATTACAAGGATTCACGAAATAGGTAAATCATCATAGATTACAAGTCCAGAAGATGACCGCCAAATTCTCGCTTTGAAGTCAATTAATGTTGAGTCTAAATAATTTGCTTCAAAGATCGAGTAGTAAAATGTACAAAAGGGTTTCACAATCTCTTCCAGTACAGGCAAGGCAAAATCAGGTGGCGATG
Organism: Melocanna baccifera; assembly: GCA_036346265.1. Lineage (NCBI taxonomy): Eukaryota > Viridiplantae > Streptophyta > Magnoliopsida > Poales > Poaceae > Melocanna > Melocanna baccifera. The sequence goes on along the minus strand of JAYEVJ010000135.1, from coordinate 226,419 downwards.
GAAATGGAAAAGCCACTGCAAAAAATTAGATATTCATATTGACTTTTCTAAACAGAAGCTAAAATCAAAGTAAATACAAACAAGGCCTAAGACCCGTTTCAAACAACGTGGTTTTTGAGTCATTAGAAACACGATGTCTTATTAATGTGGTTTTTTCTCTTTTTTTGTATTATCCGTAGAGATATAATAGTACTTAAATGATCAGAGCTTCAATGGAGAGGAAGAAATGCTACAACAGGGCAGATCAACATCGAATGCGAGTGACGCTATATATATGGAAGGAAGGCAATTCATCTTGTGGTCGTGGACATCAATTGTGGTCTAGCCTCCTTCAGTTTACAACGGCCAACGAGTTCTCCTTCTGTTCCATTTGGTGCCATTCTTTGCAGAAGGCACCTATTTTTTAATTAAATATATTAAAAAAATTAACAGCCGCTAGCTTACTACCGTATTATTTTAACCAAAAGCTAACAGCCAAAAAAAATCAAAAGACATAACACACTGTAATGATTTCATTTATATTGCCTAAAACCGCACACGATTTTCTGTTGCTCTGTACTCTCTCTCTTACGAACAACCCAAAAATTATAAACTATAGCCAAAACTGCTCATTTCGGTTTTAACTTTTAACTTATTTTTCACTATTTATAATTTTTGTCTTTTCTATTTTTTACTTTTTTTTAGATTTTTTAGATTTTTCTTTTTTTCTCGTATTCGTTTGCATTATTTGTGATAAACTAACATGTTTTTCTATTTTTATTTTTTAAAATTTAATTATATTAAATAAGTCACTATCCGTATAATGTAAAATAAACTAGTTATAGTAAAAATTCATATATAAAGTGACTTAATAAATCGAACTAGGGGCCTAAGTGCTGTGGTTAAGCTTTTTAGAGCATAGCAGCAGGAAGGTTGGCAGAAAAGGGTAAGGAGAGGACGGGCAGCTCATTTTGTGGATTGTCTCAAGAAAAAAGTCCGTTGATCCATGAATTCAGTCAACTGTCCAGGTCTTTAATTTGGGGTTCTCAGTTCTCACTAACCACTACGGTCATCACAAGGTACAAACTCTAATTACTTTACTCGTGCCACTAACGATACTAGGGCATCGTGCAACTTTTGTACTGAAGTAAATACCGCGTAGTATGACTGATGTCGACAGACCTCGGAAAATATACCGACCTTTGGGTTTTGATGATACAAATTCAATGCTTCTTACTAGTTGGTGTCATCCAAGTGAGGCTACGAAGGTGCAACATTTAGCTCACCGCCGATACAGTAACTACAGTCTAGTGCTACACAGAGCACTACAATCTTTGAGGAACATTGCACACTTTTAGAGAACACTAGATGTGAAAGCGTGGCAGCACGTCATGCTAACTATTATGTGAACTAAAATTAAAGAGTCGTCGCATCACAGAGAATCTCTATGCAAAAAATGGAAAGCAAGAAACCGTATGTATTTACAAAAAAAGTGAGGGTTTTTGTAAAAAAAAAGTAAAAATCTATATATATAAAAATAAGAATTTATGCATAATTCAAAAAGTGCGAATAACCTTTTGTAAGAGAAGTGACGTAGCAGGAAGAATTTGTGCATAATTCAAAAAGTGCGAATGACTTTTTATATCAACATATTAGGCCTTACCCGTTCTTCCGTTATTCAAAAAACGGTTCAAATAATTATGAAAACTTAGTTAGGGATGTAAACGGGGCGGGGGAAGCCTCCGCGGCCCCGCCCCGCCCCCCGCGAGCCCGAGAAAATTGATGATTTGCCATCTTCAAGAATGGGCTTCGCACTTTTGTCACTCTCAATGTTGGCTTCGCAAAAATGCCATGTAGTACACTAATCCCTTGATTAGTATGCCATTTCATCCCTTTAATTCATTTTCATTTTCTTTTTCTAATTTCAGGGACTGGAAAAGACCCTTCTACCCCTGGCTAATTTCATAAATAATAAACAAATGCATATCACAGCTATAGTATCATCTCACAAATATAAAGTCGAGAATAAAAGGAGTTCATCTCACATTCATAGTATGAAAATAAAAAGGAGTTCATCTCACAAATAGGATACATCTCAAAGCAAATAATTTGTGAGTTCATTAGCCAGAGGTAGAAGGGTCTTTTCCAGTCCCTGAAATTAGAAAAAGAAAATGAATTAAAGGGATGAAATGGCATACTAATCAAGGGATTAATGTACTACATGGTATTTTTGCGAAGTCAACGTTGAGAGTGGTAAAAGTGCGAAGCCCATTCTTGAAGATGGCAAATCATCAATTTTCTCCCGCGAGCCCGCTCCCCGCCTCGCCCCGTTTAGCCTCGCGGGGGGAGATTGCCCCCCGTCCCCGATCCCCGCGAGGATTCGACCCCCACGGGGTCCCCGCGGGGGATTAAAAAAAATTAAATTTATTGTTTAAAAATAAAATTTTAATTTTATTTATTAATTTATAATTACTTAAGCATATTATTTTTAAAAATATAGCTTCAAAATATATATTCTAACATATAAATTCAAGTTTTAATCTAAATATACAAGAAAAGAATACAATCTCTTATATTAAAAACAATAATCTATTATTAAATATATTTATTTTTATTTTTTATCGGGTCCCCGTGGAGCCCCCGCGGGGCGAGGATGACCTCGTCCCCACCCCGCTAGCTTCGCGGGGCCCCGCCCCGTTCCCCCCGCGGGGGATATTACCCCCCGGCCCCGCCCCCCACGGGGATATTCCCCGCGGGGCCCCACCCCCACGAGGGGAATTGCCACTCCTAACTACTTAGTTGACAGAGTTGACAGGACTAGACGTTGATTAGCAAACCCAACATACAAGTGGGATGCGTTTGACGGCAATGACCACTGACCTAACATGTCAATCTTCTAAGAACTAGTAAAAAATATATTAATAATATTCTTCATCGTTTTAATATGTATAGAGCTAAATCGGTAAGTGCTCTCTTAGATGTATATTTTAGACTTTCTTCAGCGTCATATCCATAATCAAATGATGAAGTTAAGTACATGTCTAGAGTTCTATATACGAGTACAGTTGGTTCGCTTATTATGCCATGGTATGTTCTGATTCTGATTTATCTCAGTCATTAAGTGTGGTTAGTAGATATATGATTAATCCTGAAAAGGAGCATTGGAAAGCTGTTTAATGAATTTTTAGATATTTATAGGACACATCTAGTGTTTACAATGTAGATAGATAAATACAGACATATGCACGGGCACACACACATGGAAGAAGTGTCCCTAAAAAAACCTGATAAATATCCACTTTATGGATGCTACACTACACTAGCATCCTGGATGGTTACAATTAGGCTTGGGAGGCCTCGGTCGAGTACAAGCCCTTAGGGGGCATTCAAAATAGTGTTGATTTATGATTTTTTTTGTACTGTAGTTGAGTTGGATTATTTGGCATAATTAAATTTAAAAAAATTAAAAAATAGAAAAAACATGTTAACCCATCACGAACAATGCAAAGAAAGACGGGAAAAAAAGAAAAGACAAAAAACCCAAAAAAAATCTAAAAAACTAGAAAAAGACAAAATTACTGAATAGTGAAAAAAGCAGAAACCAGAAGCAAAAACTAGCTTTAAACTAAAATTAAAGAGTCATCGCGTCACAGAGGGTCTCTATGCAAAAAATGGAAAGCAAGAAACCAGCTCATTTCAGCTTAAAATTAGCTAAAAAGCTCCAAGGCTTCATTCACATGGTAACTCTTATTTTTTTTTATCAACCATTCAAACGTATCAAATGGTTTTTGATATGGGTGTCTAGACATCCAGGTACGTCGTGTAATTTACTATGTAAATAGATAAATACAGACATATGCGCGGGCACACACACATGGAAGAAGTGTCCCTAAAAAGTAACCCGATAAATATCCACTTTATGCATGCTACACTACACTAGCATCCTGGATGGTTACAATTAGGCTTGGGAGGCCTCGGTCGAGAACAAGCCCTTAAGCTTGGGCCATAGCTGGGACCGATTGAGCCTGCACAAGAATCCGAAAGCAAACAAAATATGAGGATATATTTGTCACACGGCTCAGTTGTAATTGAGCTAGTAATTCTATTTGAGACACCGTACCATACCATGCATCCAACCGATCGAGCAAACAACACAGACGCTAGCTTAAACGCTCAGGGTTTGGTTAGAGAAATAGCCTCATCTAGGAAGGGATAGACCAGTGCATTCCATCCCCAAGCCAAATAACAAGGTTAGGTTCGGAGTTAGAATCGAATAATTACAGCCAAATCCATCCTTTAAACTAGTCTGCAGAGGCCAAAATTAGTTGTTGTCTGTTTTTTTAAAAAACTAGTTGTTGTCTAAGCAGCTGTAATATCTAGCCGTTGTCAAAATTAGTTGTTTCTTGTCGAGGAAAATTTGGCAATAAGTTGTCGTCATTTTTGATACGTTGTTGGCTCCTTGGTGATGTTTCGTTTTTGATACGTTGTTGTCTCCTTGGTGATTTTTGATACGTTATATATATCCCTGTTCTTGTTGGCGTATTGGGCTCTCCCTTTAATTGATTATGTAAGCAAAGCTCCTTCGTTTGTTATGGGAATTTCCGTAGATCATCAGTGGCGCAAATACGGATCAAGTGGAAATTTATCAAGCACAACAGAGTAAAATTATTCACGTACAAAAGAGGGGCTTACGTACAAATATACGCAGGAGAGGAAAGACGTAGGCGGGCAGGGTTGTCGTAGGCGGGCAGGGTTGGCTCAGCAGCAGGACGAGCGAAGGCGCCGGCCACCGCCGAGAGTAGTAGGATCTCCAGCAAGAAAGCTGAGAGTAAGCAAGTCCTAATCCACATGATGGTGTCTCAACGAGCTTCTCAATCTAGCGGCGTGCTTTTCCAGAAGAGGACTACTGCATGCCACAGTTTATATACGCGTGGCGTAGCTTCTCAGCTAACCCAACAAATACTCATCGCCGTCCTACGTGTCGGGTCAACCCTAGAAGTTGCTACCTTTGTCAGTAACCCACTACAATCCTACAAATCATTTTGACGTGTAATCAGGGTTTTAGAATTCGTTCTCTCTCTCTCTTTTTTGCCACCAACCGAAATACCAAAATTCGGTGGTTTTGGAACGAATTTCGTTCAATTGGTCGTGGTGATCGTTTTAGCTTTTAAAAGTTTCAGTTTCTAGTTTTATCTTTTTTTCACTATTCACTACACTATCCACTAACTCAACTACAGTAAAAAAACCCAACTACAGTAAAAAAAGTCAAAAGCCAAAAGCTATCGCTAAAACGATCACCACCGGTATAAACCAAATTTGAATTTTTAAACTTTAAACGCAAAAAAGAGCCCCCAACCACTACTAAAAGAAGGTGTGCGGATAGCCTGGTGGTAGGAGCAATACTAGAAGGTGTATGGACATAGCCACCAACCGAAATTCGGTGATTTCAGAACGAATTTCGTTCAATTGGTTTGAACCAAATTTGAATTTTTAAACTTTAAATGTAAAAAGAGTCCCCAACAATTACTGGGTTCTTTTCGGCTGTGGCTTTTGATTTATGACTTTTGAATTCTGGCTGTTCGCAAGAGACAATATGAAGAGGGAAATAGTCGTATACGATTTTGACAGGTATAGTCGAACTCAGTACAGTGTGTACTACAATCGACTTGTAGATCTTATCTTAAAAAGATGTACCGTTTGAAAGCTAGTTAATGTAGAACTCACCCTAAAAGAAGTTGTATGCAGAAGCCTAGTGGTAGGAGCAATACTAGAAAGGTGTTTGCAGATAGGCTGACGGTAGGAGCAATTCACAGGCGTGCAGCCGGTTGTGTGTTCAAACTCGCATGTCGCAATTTTAATTTTCGTTTTGTTATTATTTTGTACCTTTTTAATTAAATAATTTAGAAAAGACTAATAAACATTATAGTATAATTTTAGTTAAAAACCAATAGTCATCGCGAAGCCGCAGCTTAAAACCGTTTGGAGCGGTCTTGTGGCGCAGGAACTGAAAAATCATCAAATTCACAGTACATTAGAATGACCCATGACAGAAAACAACAACACATATTTACGTATTTCTTGTGTTTTTACTGTTTGGCACTGTGTCAAGTGGAAGTCATGATTTCGTTTTTTTTTTACTGCTTGGCACGGTGTCAAGTGGAAGTCATGACAACAGCTCGACACATTCTGCATTACGTATACGTGCTTGCTCACGCTGCACTTGGTCAAATTCTGCATTACGTTCTCCTTTTCATGGAGCTGCTGGTTTTGTGAGGTATATTAAGGTATAATCCTAGTCAAGCACGCCAAGCTATCAACCACACTCAAGGGCGGAGTCAGCTAAGTGCTGTCGGTATAGACTGCTGTCGTCGCTAAGTGCTGTGGTTAAGCTTTTCAGAGCAGGAGTGGACGGTCAGTTCGTTACCATTTCCCAACTAGTTGCCCCCTCTCGCACGCTCATACTTGTAAGCTTTTCACAGCATAGAGCAGGAGCTTATTTTGTATATATATGAGATGGTTGGATCTTAATATAATGGTTGAAAAAGTGATTGAGATATACTATGATTTAGGTCGAGTTCATTTTTGCACTTGTGATATGAGGTATCTTTTGTTGTTCTTTATTTTTGCGCTTGTGATATATGATGTCTTTTGTTGTTTTTTCTTAAGAAATATCATTATACAAAAATAATAAGTATTTTCAACATTGCTCCTCTTTACTTGTGCCACTAACGATACTCTTCAGTCACTAACCACTACGGTCATCACACGTTAGAAACGATAATTATTTGTGCCACTAACGATACTCTTCAGTCACTAACCACTACGGTCATCACCCGGTAAAAAAAAGTCCGTTGGTGGATGTGCGCATCATGATTCATGAATCCAGTCACTAACCATTATGGTCATCACACGGTAGAAACTCTAATTACTTTAGTTGTGCCACTAACGATACTCTTCTAGCAAAAGTGGGCCTTGAAAATTTGCATAATTGCATTGTGCAACTTTTGTACTGATGATACAAATTCATTGCTTTTTACAAATTGGTGTCATCAAAGTGAGGCTATGAAGGTGCAACATTTAGCATTTTAGCTCACCGCCGATGTCAAAAAAGTTAGTTGCACAGTCTAGTACTACCCGGAGCACAACAATCTTTTTAGAGAACATATCCCAACATATTTGGCGTTAACCGTTCTCCCGTTATTCATAAAAGGGTTCAAATGGTTATGAAAACTCAGTGGGCAAGACTAGAAGTGGACTGGTAGACCCAACATACAAGTGGGATGCCCTTGTCGACAATGACCACTGACCTAACATGTCTATCTCCTGAGAACTAGTCAAAAAAGATATATTAATAAAGTTATTCGTCGTTTTAACGTGCATAAGATTAAACCCGTGAGTACTTCCTTAGCTGCATATTGATTTTCTTCAACGTCATGTCTACAATCAAATAATAAAGTTGAGTAAATATCTAGAGTTCCATATGAGAGTGCAGTTGGTTCGATTACTAAAGGTATATTCAACTTTGAAGCGCACCCGGTTGCTATTAAGGTGCTCAAACTTGACCAAGTTGGAGCACCAAAGAACTTCTTAACTGAATGTGAGGTGTTAAGAAACACTCGCCACAGAAACCTCATGCGGGTGATTAGTCTACGCTCAAGCTTTGATCAAATGGGACACGAGTTCAAAGCTCTTATTCTTGAGTACATGCCCAACGGTAACCTAGAAAGCTGGCTTCATTTAAAAGTGCACAAACCTGGACAGAAGAGACCATTGAGTCTAGGATCAAGAATACTAATAGCTATGGACATTGCTGCTGCCTTGGATTATCTTCATAATTGGTGCACACCACCTTTGGTTCACTGTGATTTGAAGCCAAGCAATGTCCTTTTGGATGATGACATGGGTGCTCATGTTAGCTACCTTGGATTAGCAAAGTTTCTTTACAGTCATTCTTCTACAAGGCTTAACAGTTTAACAAGTATAGCTGGGCCACGAGGATCAGTCGGATATATTGCACCTGGTGAGCATTCATTCTTATCTTATTGACATCCATTAATGTGGCAATATTTCTCGTAGAAAACAATTTGTACCTGTCATCTCAAGAAATTTCCTTCCTTTCTTAAAAAAAGAGTTTTTTCTTTAAGACAATTTAGCAAATGAGAAGATCTTCTAAACAGTTTCACATTACATTACTTGCAGAATATGGGATGGGTTACGAGATCTCAACTGCCGGTGACGTTTATAGTTATGGAGTTATTTTGCTAGAAATGCTCACAGGGAAACACCCAACAGATGACATCTTTAAGGATGGGCTGAACCTTCACAAATTGGTGGAATCTGCATTTCCTCACAATATTGGCGACATTTTAGAGCCCAGTCTCATTCCATGCTATAAACCTGAAGAAGAAAATCACAACTTAGACAATGGGAATCGTACAATGATCGAAATGCAAAGCTGTATCATGCAGCTGTTTAACATGGGCCTAAAATGTTCTGTTGACTCACCGAAAGATCGGCCAGAAATGCAAGATGTTTATGCTGGAATCATCGCTATCAAAGAAACATTTTCAGCACTGCACAGTTGATGATTTGGATGAATATTCAATATTACCACAATTCACAAGTTATTCCATAGTGTACGATGCTTTATTGAAAATCATCTAAGTTCTTAGTTCGTTGGCTTCCCCTTTTATAATTTTCTAGTTACAGGTTTTGTCATGTATGATTGTTAGTTAATTTCACCGCACCTTATGTCGTCTATTCAGTTCTGCATGTTTGCTTAGCACTACATGTTTGTTCCTTTACGAGTAGGAAGGACTCTGCACTACTTTCCTTCTTTTTCTCGGTGGAACGGATTCTTCGGATCTGGGAGGATTCTGAGGAAGTCTCGGTCCATGATTTGCATGTAACAGACCCCATGTATTCAGCCATGAATAAAAGGAATGAAAACTGAAAAGCCGCTGGTGTGAGCGCGGCACAAACGTCTGTGTTTTCATACTCTGCTTGTTCCACAAACTCTGGTTGCTTTCTGAATTTTGTCATTCGCTACTGTTTATAGTCTGGCACAGTTGAGAGAACAGAGTTTGTGCAGAGAGGGGTTGTTTCACTCTGACAATGATCACTTCTAATCACAGCATATATATAGATGAAACAAAGTTATATATCTCGTGTTTGCTCAGATGCTTTATATAATTAGAGCATAATTATATAAAAAATGTAAAAATAAAAACGACACGCTAATCTAGAGCGGACAATGCCAAGGAATACAGGAAAAAACAAAACTCAAAAAAACAAAAAAAAATCAAATAGAGACAAAAAAAAAATGCTACAGTACCGCTGCAGTGTTGCTAAAGTAATCCGATCGCACAAGCCCATCGCAACGCTGAGAAAAAAGCTAACTTGAGCGCTGTCAAAAGTATGGATGTTATTAGTTTTCTCTATCTGACAACTTGTATAGGACAAGGAAACACATATTCATATCAAAAAAGAAAAAAATGAAGCATGCATTGACTCCATGACGTGTGGACCTCATCTTTGAAGGAATCTTAAAAGGACAATTATGAATGGATCTTATAGAAAAATGACATTCCGATTGTGCTAACGTGCATATCAAACAGCAGCTGCATAATGATTGAATGATTTGATGGACGATGCATTTATTGTACGGTCCATGAACTCAAGCAAACTTTTGTCCTTTTGCTCTGGATCGAATTGAAAGATCGAATATGGCAACAGAGAGAGGTGAATAGTGTTAACTCAGAATTTTTCCTCAAGTATTCAAGATTCCATCCTTAGACACCTACAAACGTATAGAATACAGAATCCTCAACTAAAAATCAAACTAACTAGCTTAAATCAACAAAACTTGGAACCTACCCTTCTCGGTGTCTAACTGGTATTCAAATGGCGGTCTGACTGGCCTTATAATGGCGGTCTAACCGGTTGCTACAGTAAAATTAAGGCGATGAATAGTATTTTCAGTCCGACTTCAAAAACCAAAATCAAGAGAACTTTTGATTCGTAGATCTAAATAATATGAAATTTTGCATGGATCTTCTCTAGGTTATTGTGATCCTATTTCAATAAATAATCATAAAATTTTGTATGGATCTTCTCTAAGTTATTATGAACCGAGTCAAAATCCCAAATGGTGAATACAACTTGCTTGTGGGTAGATGAAGGTCAAGATGACTCTAGATGTATTCTCACATAACACAGCAAGCTAGAACACCAAAGAACAAGACCCAAAAATCCTTGAAATAAGAAGTCACTCGAAGATGCCAAAATCAAGCAAAAACGAGTTTCTTCATGAACTTCCTATTAAAGTGCCTAAATAATAGAAGATTGATTTTCAAAGGCTACCTCCATCTCAATCACATCTTTGGCACAGCAAGATAAAGAAGAGGGAAGAAGAGAGATCAAGATCAACTGAAACAAGAGCAGGAGGAAAATAGTGGCATTATTTTGAGTAGTACAGCAGGAGGATGGATGCATGGATAGGAATGACCGAATGAACGGTTGAAGTTTGATAGGAACAAATTCCTACACATTTGTTGAATTATTCCTTCTCTAATTATATGTTAGTTATAAACCAAATAATTGCATGTAATACAATAAATCTACTAATTAATTTGGTGGACCTTAATTATATCAACAAACCATAACCATTAGATAGTACTGGATAAAACAAAGAACCATGCAAAGCAAGGTTACGCATCATTCAATAAAACGGGAAGGAAGACGACGGTTATAGAAATATAACCGCAAAGTGGCAATCAAATAACTTGGAACGAAGCATGCGTGTGGATATGCAAGGACGTGTGTGTGGATATGCAAGGACGTGCGTGTGCAGTTCAAGCCAATCCGGTTCAAGAAAAGATTCAAGCCACATATTTATTCAAGTCTTTCTTTCAAGCTAATGGTTGAAGAATTGAGCAAATTATAAAAAGCAATAGATGTACGTGTTTAGGTACCAGATGGAAAGAGATTTAGTTACAATAAGTTGACTAATGATGCACTTGGTCACATCGGAGCAGAAGAAGGTCGGCGGCATCAGGCCACCGACCTTGGTTATGTTGGTGCAAAGAGCTAGTCTATGCACTCTGGATATATCTGGAGACAAGAAGTGCATGCAGTGATGCAGGTAATAGATGGCTTTTGTACCTGGGAATAAAACCCTGTGAGACCAATAACAAGAAAATGTAGAAAGACAAGGTGGTGGTGTTTGAGATCATTTGCATGCATGCGATGGCCAGAGAGGTAGCTCAGTATCTACGTACATACACACATAGTCATTCAAGACTAAGATGCATGCAGAGTGCATATATGTGGAAGATGAGGCGCATACATACTGTCCTTTATTTGTGTTTATTTTCTCACTCATATTTGGTTTTAGCTTCAGTTAGGAGAAAAAAATTCTAACCATATATAGATAAGGTAATTAGATTTAGAAATTACTATGCGCATTGTTTATACGACACGTTAAGCCACCAATCTTTTCTTTCTTAATTAGCATGCAAGCAAAATAGCTAAATTTCCTACCATCTCGCTCAATGATACTTTGGTTTCTTCTATATGTTGCTTCAACACAAGTGTTATAGACTTTGTGCATATCAATTCACAAGTTAAGTAACACTTTTTATTCTTTGTAGAACCTCGACATATTCTCAATTATTGAAGCTTGAAGTTACAATCAATATTATATTGTTCTTTATACTCGCAATGGCTTATGTATTAAGTACTATTTTCATAATCTAAAATATCCAAGTTAATTAATTTTTTTAAGATAGAGACTATGAACTTACTCCCTCTATTCAAGAATATATGATATATTGGACATCCACATGTTCTCCAATATGCAACTTATTGACCACTATTTTTTATATGAATATGCTCATAAAAATAAATTCTTATATTATGTCAATAATTTTCATGACTAATCTAATTATACCATGTTCAAACTTTAATAATCAAAAATAAATTTGTGATGTAATTATCATAGACGGTTATTCCATACGAATAACTGTCTGTGGTATATTCATAGACAGTTATTTATACGAACCGTCTGTGATAATGCAAGACATCACAAATGGTTATTACTAATAACCATCTGTGATAATAGCAGACATCACAGATGGTACATACTAATAACCGTTTGTGATACTTCACAGACAGTTTGTATTACAAACCGTCTGTGATAATGAAGCTATCAAAGATGGTTTGTATTAAAAATCGTCTATGATATATTTTTCGCCTTATAATCCCCTAAAATTTCATAATCTCCTGCCTGAGTCTGAGTAGCATTCCGTTCCGAGACACCTTTAGTAAAATAGGCATAACGTATATTGTATCCGTTTTCGACGTTTTTGCACTCGTTGGAAAGCTAATGACGAACCCGATCCAAACAATGGCCTGCTTGTGCCAGTCACCCTCTAAGACCCTAAAATCGACTATCTTTAGTTTTGAATTTGTATCACAAGTTTTTTATTTCTATTTTTGCCAAAAGTTTTGATATTCCCTTCAGAATTTGGGGTTCACTTCAACTACAAAGTTATAGATCTCGTTGAAACCTTTTAAACAAGTATATATAAGTCATATAAAACTTTACTATTTTATCTTTTGAGACCAGCTGTTTATATTGCATCTGACCATTATCATAGACGGTTTATAATCCGAACCGTCTGTAATAAGCCCCTCCACATCACCGATCTGTGCCATCTCCCCCAGGATCCCGATCTCACTCATCCATTCTCTCGACTCACTTTCATCAATGGAACAAAGGGACAATTTATTTTAGATTTTGGAAGAAGTGCGTTTATTTTTTTTCTACTTTCCTTGTGACTTTAGAGCTCGTCTGATTTCTCTGTCGCATCAATGTTTTCGTCTGCCATAGCGACTTTGGCATGCTATGACCTTCGGTCGCCGTGCTCCTAGTAGACCCACCGTGCTGAGCGCGAGGGATGGCTACACTTGCGTATGATTTGTGTTGGACCCATGTCTACCGGTAAGACACCCGCCGATGTGCGGCCTAATTCTTGCAAGACATAGTAAAAATACTATAAATCAATATTAAACTAAGCGCTACCTAATTCTTGCAAGGACGAGCCTGTGGCCCAGTCTTGGAAACGAGGATGTTTGTTTCTGTTACAACCAAAGTGACCAATCTACAGAAAGACACCTTTCCGTACGGACACCTTTTCCACTGGGCAACCGTCCGTACAACTGCCACCCTCTGATCATCCATAAATATGTAACATCCATGTACAGAAAAGATGACGAATGAAAAGCAATAGTTCTCTCAATACTTGTCAATCTCTTGCAATACGTTATCAGCACCTTGTCTTTACACAAGAACACAAACACATCAAGGTATGGAAAACCAGGAGATCCAACTCTGTGAACAACATCAGAATGCATTACTTGGAGTTCTTGCTTCGATTGATTCGTTGTGCGAATCACTACAAGTTTTCCTGTCACCTTGTCCAACTACGGCCACCACCCTCATTGCAACCGGCCATGGATCGACGCCGACTTGTCGTCGTCCATGGGAGGAGCACGGCGTCTTCCCACCGGCGAAGGCCCTGCGCTACGGACCCTACCAGCGACCGGCGCACGCCTCGGTGGTGGCTAACCGTCTTCCCGGCCTCCGGATCCGCACTCCTCCACCGGCCTCCTCCGCAGAGGACGCTTTCTCATCTACACAAAAAAAAATTTAGAGGAGGGGAAGTGCAGCCACCGGCGCGGAGCTCCCTGGCCGGCGCAGCCTCCTGGCCCGCCCGGCGGCGCCTCGCCGGCGGCAGCCCGACGCGGCCGGCTCGGCCTCGTAGCCCGGCGTGGCGCTCCTCGCCGGCGGTGGCCCGGCGGCCTCCTGGCCCAGCGTGGCCCCCGCGCGTCCCACGCCGGTCGGCCGCGGCGGCTCCTCCTCGGCGCGCGCAGCAGCCGGCAAGGCAGCAGGGGGCAGCGGCGCATGCTGCAGGGCGGCGGGGCCCGACCGGCGGCAGAGGCGCGCCCCATGCAGGTGGCGGCTGGATGTGGGTTTGGGGGAAACCCTAATCCCCCTCTCATATATATATGGGTAGTGGCACATGGGCTTTTTAGCGCAACAACCCCCACCTCTTCCCCATGGTCCTAAAGGCCGCATGGGCCCTGGCCTAAGTTGTGCTTCTTTTGCACATTCCCCCCCCCCAAATTTCATGAACATTGTATTTTCCTATTGTAGTTTTTGCAGAATAACCCTTGTACTTGTTTTTAATTGTATCCGTCATTTTGTATTTTTATAAATTCGCATTTCAGTCCCTACAGGATTTTAAAAAAATTTATGTAATTGTTTAAATAAATGTTCACGCATATTTCTATAACTTTTACATATACGGGATTATTCCTTTATTGCACATTACATACAATATGAATTACGACAATATTTCAATTTCGCTACATTTAGCAAATTTAAATTAACATTCTCATTTAGTAAGTACCATTGTACTTAATAATTTAGAATTTTTGCAACATATTATGAATGCATACCTACAACAAATACCATGATTACAGTTTATGGCACATTGCTACATTTCTTTGTACGCTATGCCATACAATAAATTGGTGTTCACCACCAATATTGTAATTATACGGTATTATAAATATAACTACATGTTATATTTAATTTGGGTATATATTCATTCGGATTACAATACACATATTGTTTTCCACATATATTGCATTTTTATTACAACATTACCATACATATTAATTTACCACATGTAAATTAATCATTTTATGGTATATTTTTCATGTAGGCTCTAAATGGCTATCAAAGAATTTGAGCCACTCGCTCTCGATGGTATCAATTACCCTACATGGGCTATGGACCTGAAAATCAACCTCACCACACGTGGGGTGCAAATGGTGATATTCGATCCTCCAGCTGATCAAATTCCACTGGATATTATAAAATATTCCATTTTAAGCATAATACAGAATCATATACATCCGGATTTGAAGGCTGAATATCTGTATGAGGAGAATCCACTAACTTTATGGTTAGCCATCAAAAATAGATATGAACAACAGAAAGCTGTTATCTTACCTGAAGCTAATCATGAATGGGCACATCTTAGACTCCAAGAATTCAAAACTGTTGGAGCCTATAACCATGCCTTTCATGCTATTTGCTCAAAGTTGTGTTTTTGTGAAAAGAAACCAACGGATGTGGACAAAATAGAGAAAACTCTCTCTACCATGCTCCCATCTGACAGGGTCCTCCAGCAGCAATGGCGTGCTGCCAATTACCAATCTTATTCTGATCTTATGCATACAATACTTTAGGCCGAGAAGCATGCTGAACTTCTTTTAAAGAACCATCAGCAACGTCCCATTGGGACTGCTCCACTTCCTGAAGTTCATGCTAATCAGAATAACATTAAGTTCCGTGGTTCAAAAGACCACTCAAAGAACTTTAAAGGTAAAAACAAACGCAACATTAAGCAAAAGCGCGGTGGATTCAAGAAGAGTAAAGACAATTTTGGTAAGAAAGTTGACAAAACTGAACTTTGTCAAAAATGTGGTTACTACAACCATCCTACCAAGAAATGCCGCACCCCGAAGCACGTTGTGAACCTCTACCTCCAGTCTACGTCTCAAAGTAAGCATGCTCAAGAGAAGAGATTTGAAGCGCACTTCAATCTCCCATGCAACAATAATGAAGCTGGATGCTCTCAAAAGTTCAGTTAAGAACTAAAGGACACATGTACTTCTCCAAAGAAGGATGATCTCATGAGCACCGAGGACACACTTGAAGAATTTACTTCTCAAGACATGTTTGGAGATCATATTTAGACTCCTATTGCCATAGCTTCTAAGTACTATAGTGTTGTAAAATAAACAATGTTGTCATCTATATTGTAAGCTTGCATGCTACAATCATATATCGAACATATTCGGTATTGTAACTCAGTTTGTATGTATTCTATATATACCACAATAAGATTTTCATTAAAATTTTTCTTTTGTTTTTATAGATTTTTGGAGACAACCAAATGGAAGAGGAATTATGCCTTGTGGACAGTGCTACCACAAACTCTATATTTAGGGACACAAAATATTTTCTAACTTTTACAAGGAGGAAAGAAAATATTTTAACCATCGCTGGACGCGATGCAATGATAGTAGGTTCTGGTCGTGTCTCTATCACTCTCCCTATGGGTACGCAATTAGAAATTGAGAATGTCCTCTTATATCCTGATTCAACACGTACTCTACTCAGTTATAGAGATATCCGTCATAATGGTTTCCATGTTGAAACCCAAAATGACAACAAAGAGGAATATCTCATCCTCACCAAAAACAACGGATATAGCAAACAAGTACTAGAAAAAATTCCATCTTTAACCTCCGGATTGTACTATACATACATCAAACCGATTCAACATATTGCGAACAAAGTAATTTTCCAACACACTAACACATTACAAACATGGCATGATCGCCTAGGCCACCCAGGCATTGGAATGATGCGAAAAATTATTAGCAATTCTATTGGTCATACATACCACAAAACAAAATTTCCGGAATTCTCAGATCTGAAATTAGAAGACCCTCTTATCTTAAAATCAGAGCTGAACCACTTAAATTCCTTGAACGCATTCAAGGAGATATATGTGGTCTTATACAACCATTGTGTAGACCGTTCAGGTATTTCATGGTTCTCATTGACGCATCTACTAGATGGTCATATGTGTGTCTTTTATCCACAGAAACCATGCATTTGCCAAGTTAATTGGTCAAATTATCCAATTACGAGCACATTATCCTGAATATCGAATTCAATCAATTCGAATGGACAATGCTGCTGAATTTTCATCTCATGCCTTCAATGACTATTGTATGGCTCTTGGGATACAAGTTCAACACTCTGTTCCATATGTTCATACACAAAATGGTTTAGCCGAATCTCTCATCAAGAGAATCAAGCTCATCGCCAGACCATTGCTACAGAATTGCAACTTACCAACATCATGTTGGGGTCATGCAGTTTTACACGCTGCTGACTTAATTCAATTGCGTCCAACTGCATATCATAGCACTTCCCCGCTACAATTAGTACGTAAAAATCCACCAGATATTTCCCATCTGCGAAAGTTCGGTTGCGCTACATACGTACCGATCTCACCACCACAGCATACCTCAATGGGACCGCACAGGAAACTTGGGATCTATGTTGGGTATAAATCTTCGTCAATTATAAAATACCTCGAGCCCCTAACTGGGGACCTGTTTACGGCCCGGTTCGCTGATTGCATATTCAATGAGGAACATTTTCCGACATTAGGGGGAGACAACAAGTACCAAACTAAATACCAGGAAATTGATTGGAATGTTCAAGGCATTCCTGCCTCAGACCCACGTACCAGAGAGACTGAACTTCACGTTCAGAAACTCATTTATTTGCAAAACATTGCAAATAATCTACCAGATGCATTTACTGATTATAAGGGTGTCACAAAATCCTATAATCCTGCCAGAAATGTGCCTGAAAGAGTGGAGGTACCGCAAAATACCACTCAACTCCCATTTCAAAATAAGAGGGGGAGAAGTACGGCACAAATGGTGGATATAGCTTCTAACAAGCGAAAAAAGAAACAAAACAATGTAAATGCAGATCAACCTCATGTTGATAGACACCAAAGGATCCTTGAACCCAGATCAACAGTGCACTCATATACTGATCCTAGGACATCGGAATACCCCGACTCAAATGTTTTGGGAAATAACATTGAGTCACTAGGGGTCCAAGAAATTTTCACTAACTATACTGATTTTGGAGAATCATATGATCGTAAGACTACAATTGTCGACATTTATTTCTCCACAACAATTGCAAACAATCTTCAAAATGATCCAGATCCCAAGACCATGGCAGAGTGCAAGCAATACTGGATGGACTCAATGGAAGGATGCAATTCAAGCGGAGTTAGCCTCGCTCAAGAAAAGAAATGTATTCACCAATGTGATACATACACCTCCCAATGTATTCCCTGTCAGTTTCAAATGGGTTTTCATCCGCAAACGGAATGAAAACAATGAGGTGGTGAGATACAAAGCAAGGCTTGTAGCACAAGGGTTCACACAGAGACCCGGCATTGATTTCAATGAAACTTATTCTCCAGTAATGAGTGGAAAAACATTCCGATATTTAATATCATTGATAGTACAAAATCATATATCTTTGCAGTTGATGGATGTAGTGACTACATATCTTTATGGGTCACTTGATTCAGACACATACATGAAAGTTCCTGATGGGATTTCAATTCCGAATACAAGCACAAATCGCAATATATATTGTGTAAAATTAAACAAGTCTTTATACGGCTTGAAACAGTCGGGTACAATGTGATACAACCGACTAAGTGAGTTTCTAACCAAAAAGGGATAGTCCAACAATGATGATTGCCCATGTGTGTTCATCAAAAGATCCTCAAAAGGATTTTGTATTATATCTGTGTATGTTGATGATCTCAATATCATTGGTAATACACAAGATATAGATGAAGCACGTAATCATCTTACGACGGAATTTGAAATGAAGGATTTGGGTAAAACCAAATTTTGCTTAGGTATACAACTTGAGCACCTTCATACAGGCATACTAGTGCATCAATCAGCCTATCTCCATAAAATATTGGAGAAATTCAATATAGACAAAACATATCCATCAAAAATCCCCATAGTTGTTCGATCTCTAGACAGGGACAAATATCCATTCAGACCCCGAGATGGCAATGAAGAGCTATTATGTCGGAACCCGGAACAACAACTCCGAGCCCCTCTGTGTAAATCGCACTATCCCAGGAAAAGCTAGTGCACACAGGTTTAACAGCAATGTATATCATGCAAAAATAACCACGAGATATTATTAAACGAAAATACAGCCTTAAGGCCAAGTCTTACAGTAAGGGCACAAGGCCAACAAAATAAACAAAAACAAATGGAAAGATAGTAAGGTGGCGGCCACCCCATCCGACTTCCCACAAAGCGAATGATCGTAAGACGCGCCCTACTCATTGAAGTAGTCCTCACCGTCGTAATCGCCGTCCGCAACAAGTTTAGCAAGGTGAGTACGTATACTCCCAAGGTAAGCAAGTAAATGCTTACGCAAGTCACACCAGGAATTATAACAGAGTTGATGCATGCATAATGGATATCAACGGAAGGCTTAATAGGGCAATGTGCGGAAAGCAATACTTGAATTTAAATACAATAATGTGAATACGAAAAGCTGAGCTTTAATACAGTATGCGAAACAATATTTTAACAAGTATTATCGTTAGTGTAGGCTCCAACCCACACTAACCTATCCACGGGAATCCACCCGGACCAGAACCAAGACTGCTATTTGTTTGCTCAAAAACCAAGTTCATAAAATCCAAATCTAATCTGTGACAACTTTACTCAGCATGTCAATGACCGTGGACACGGCTATCTAGATAGGTTTTTAACTCTGCAGAGGTGTACAACTTTACCCACAAGACATTCCCTCTCACTAGAGCCACGCGATAAACACACTGCCTTAGGTGTGCGGCGGAGAGTTCAAGACAAGGCTGTTCCAATGATCCATAGCCAAAATAATCACGCTGCCACTAAGGTTTCAACACAACTCGAATCCACGAGTTGGAGCCCCCTCTGGTGCAATGTGAGACTTCCCACAGCCTACACCGCGCTCACATTCAGCCTATAGCGAGACTATGTTTGGAACTTCACAAATTACTTAGCCAGGTCCGTCCCATACCGGACTTGTGGTAGTACGAAGTGACTTCGTAAAATGAATCACAGAAACGGTCCTTATGTTGGTTTAGGCCCAACCACATTCCCCCGTACACGACAATCAACCAGGTGTCACCAAACACGAGGCATGCCGGTACCCACCACCTAACCATTAGCCTAAGTCCAAAACATAAGTTTCCATTTTCATTTTTAAACAATTTTCATGATCCATCCTTGACTCACCGAAGTCAAGAACTCAATTTTTAAATCGTCATTTCCTGTGAAAGACATTAATCCCGCCTAAAATTACACTAAGCCAGGCTAAGCATTCTATAAAATTTCTAGTCAATACTATGGTACTCACTAGTTTTCAGCTAGGGTGACAAGGTATAGGAATTCGGGATTCAAATTGGGCCATAATGAAAGGATTATGGGTATAACTAAATTTAAAACAAATTTGAATTATATTTGAGTAAAGATACGCATGCATATACAGTAAAATAATATAAATAATTTCAAATATTAGGTTCAACATGGTCAATGGTGTAACTTGCCTTGATCGAAGTCTTGCTGTGATTCGTCGAATTCAAACTCTCCGGAATCGTCAATATCTAACGAAAGAGTCAATTCAAAGCAAATTCAAAACAAAATTCAAATGAAATCCAAATAACATCCAAAAATTATAAAATAAACCGAGAGACAGAATTTTGAATTTTCGATGTGGGTCAACAATTCTTAAAAAGGAATTGAGGCTTTTAAAAGAAATTGGAAGTTTTAATTTAAATTTAAACCTTGGAATTACAAAATATATTCAAACAAAATTTAAATAAATTTCAAAATTTCAAAATTATTCCAGCAATGGATAGATCATGATTTTAGAAAATTTTAGAAATTTGAATGGGTCAATTTGGAGTTAAAATGCAAAAGTTATAGCCTTCCAAAGTTTAAATTCAAAATAAAAGAAAAATGGTATTTTCTGGATTTATATTTGAACCGAAAAGGATTTATGACGTCAGCACGAATTATTTTTCTAAAGGAAATTATAGATTATGACGTCAGCCCTAGGATTAATATATTCGGGCAGAGGCTGACAGGTGGGCCCGGTGTCATGGACCGAGTCCATGGACCCGAGGGTGGTGAGGTGGCGGTGGCGCGCGGGAACGGGTGGCGCCGACGTGGCGCCACGTGGCTGCCGTGTGGTCGCCGCGTGGTCGCCACGCCTATCGCCACCTCACCGGCCGACGACGGCGAAGCGGCCGGCGGTGGCGCACGGGACCGATGAGTCGCCGCGCTCCGGCGGCGGCACGCCAAGGCACCAAATGAAGAGGAGGGCGCGAGGATTGCATCGGTACCTTGTGCGGAGGCCGAGGATGACCGGAGAGGAATATCGGCGGAGAGGGGCGGCGGTCGGAGAGGGGCTTCACGGTGGCGGAGCAGCTCCGGTGGTGCAGATGCTTGGGGGAGTGGTCGCCGGTGTTCGCACAGGCACCAGCAAGGTCGGGAGGCGCGGCGAGGCGAGTGGCTCGGCGGCGCGATTGCTCGCGGAGCTGCTGGAGCTGCAAAGGGGAAAATCGGGCTCGAGGAGGAACCGATGCTGGAATGCTTCGATTGAGAGGTGAGGGAGGGGCGGTGTGAGTAGAGGGACCTCGGGGTGTGGGTTTTATAGGCCGGGAAAGGGTGTAACAGCCGCGTGATGTTCGCCGGAGCTAAAACGGTCGGGGAGGATGAATGCGACGGCGGGAGGTGTAACGCACGTCTTTATGCCGAGAACGAGGCGGTGGAGGCGGGGCTTAATTTGCGCCGCACGGGAGTGAACGGAAGGAAACCGCAATCAAAGCTTTTCGCTTTAATGGCGCAATGGGCGCGTCAGCGGGAAGAAAGGAAAGGGGCGGGGAAGACGGATCGACGAGGGGTCCCGGTCGCGAGAGAAGAAAAACGGGAAAGGGCGGGGGCGGTGGTTGGATCCACGACGCGTGGCAGGAGGGGAAGATCAGGGCCGTAGGGTCCCGAACGAACCGTTAAGTGAAAGGGAACGGTCCGGATTCCATCCGACAACGGCGATTAAATCCAAGCCGTCGGGGGTTTCGGCCGGAGGGTTAAGTGGCTGTGGACGGGTGGGATGAGATCCGAAAATGGCGAACGGTCCCGATCGCCACACGTGGCGGCAGGAGCGGAGGGGAAGGCGGCGAAGCGGTAAGTGACAGCGGGTGGTGGGGATTGAGTCGGGCGGGGGAACGAACGGTCCGATGTGCGACACGCGTCGCACGCGGAGAGAGGGAAGGCGGGATGAACGGGTAAGTTGAATCGGACGGCGCGAAAAGGATCCGGTGGGCGGTGATGGCTCCGATGCTTGACACCTGGTGGCCGGGGAGGGGTTTTTAGGATTTATTTTCTTTTTGATTTCCAGAAATACGAATAAGCTTTAGAAAACTCAGAAAAATACCAAATAAATTTTGAAAAATCTAGAAAAATTCAGAGAACTATCTGGAGCTATTCTAGATTTAATAAAAATATTTCCCACTTATTTTAACAAGTATAATTTGCAAAAGTACAATTTGATTTTAAAAGGGAAGGTTTTAATTCTTTATAAAATCTGGAAAAATTAATATAATTTCATATTTGACTCTAGGAAGCTGAAATACATTTGTTTTAACTTTCAGTAATGCAATAAATTCACTTTTGGCTTTTATAAATTAAAGTTTATAATTTTTCTCAAATTAGGACTTTGACATAACTCCAGAAAATCCAATAAATTCCAGATTTGATTTTTTTTAATAAAGGAACAAAATTTTGGGATGTTACAAACCTACCCCCCTTAAAGGAAATCTCGCCCTCGAGATTTGCACTGGCTAGCAAAAGAGATGGGGATGGCTGGTCTTTAAATGTTCTTCTCGCTCCCAGGTGGCCTCGTCTTCGGTGTGGTTGCTCCACTGAACTTTGCAGAATCTGATGGTCTTCCTTCAGTCCGACGTTCGCTGTCTCTCGAGAATCTTGATTGGTTGCTCTGGTAGGTGAGGTCATCACGGAGGTCCAGGGTTTCGAGTGCGGCTTGCTCCGTGGGTACTCGGAGGCACTTCTTTAACTGTGAGACATGAAAGACATCGTGTACCCCTGACATGCTTGGCGGCAAGTCTAACTGATACGCAATTGCACCTCTTCGGTCCAGAATCTTGAAAGGGCCCACATATCGGGGTGCTAGTTTCCCTCTAACTTGAAACCTTTTCACACCCCTGAGTGGGGATACTCTAAGATAGACGTAGTCCCCGACCTCGAATGTCAGGTCTCGACGACGGTTATCCGCATAGCTCTTCTGTCGAGACTGGGCTATCTTTAGTCTGTCTCTGATCTTCTTTACTTGATCTTCTGCGTCTTGCAGCAGGTTTGATCCAGCTTCTTGGGGTTCACCTTGCTGATCCCAAAGCAAGGGGGTCCTGCACTTTCGACCATACAAGGCTTCGAAGGATGCCATCTGCAGACTAGCTTGGTAGTTGTTATTGTATGAGAATTCCGCATAGGGCAGTGAACGGTCCCAGCTGTTCCCGAAATCCAGCGTACAAGCCCTTAGCATATCCTCGAGTATCTGATTAACTTTTTCTGTTTGACCGTCTGTCTGGGGATGGTAAGCGGTGCTGAAATTGAACTTACTACCCAATTCTTCATGCAGCCTTTGCCAAAATCGAGAAGTGAACTGACTACCTCGATCTGACACTATCTTCTTGGGTACGCCATATAGGCACACAATTCGAGACATGTACAGCTCAGCCAACTTGCTCCCTGAATAAGTGGTTTTGACTGGTATGAAGTGAGCCACTTTAGTCAATCGATCTATGATTACCCAGATTGAATCATAACTCGATTGTGTCCTTGGGAGTCCGGTTATGAAATCCATACCGATTTCTTCCCACTTCCACTCTGGAATCGGCAATGGTTGCAAGAGTCCTGCTGGCCTCTGGTGTTCAGCTTTGACCGTTGGCAGTGTCGCAGTTTCAATGAACTCGCGATTTCCCTTTTCATACTAACCCACCAATATCTTTCCCTCAGGTCCTGGTACATCTTGGTACGACCTGGGTGGATTGAGTATGTGGTGTCATGAGCCTCCTTCAGAATCAGGGTTTTGATTTCCTGATTGTTCGGTACACAGATGCGGTTCTCGAACAAAACTGTTCCATGCTCATCTTCGCTGAATCCTGGTGCTTTGCCTCTTCTCATATTCTTTTTGATTTCTTGAATATCCTCGTCCATGTTCTGAGCTTCCTTAATTTGTTCAAGCAAGCCAGGTTGTATTTCCAGTGCGGCGAGAGTGCTTGGTCCCATCGGGTTTAGACTTAGACGGGCGACTCCCTCCTGAAGTCGGGTCTGGTCTTCCTCCGATATCACCATGTTTGCATAAGACCTCCTGCTTAAGGCATCGGCTACCACATTCGCTTTTCCGGGGTGGTAATGTATACCGATGTCGTAGTCCTTTATCAACTCTAACTATCTTCGCTGCCTCAGGTTGAGTTCCGCCTGGGTGAAGATATACTTCAAACTCTTATGGTCCGTGTATACTTCACAACGGTTACCGATAAGATAGTGGCGCCAGATTTTTAAGGCGTGCACTACTGCGGCTAACTCTAAGTCATGAGTAGGATAATTGCACTCATGAGGCTTGAGTTGGCGGGATGCGTAGCCTACCACTTTGCCTTCTTGCATCAGGACATAGCCTAATCCTAGGCGGGAGGCGTCACAGAAGACCTCGAAGCCTTTATGTACGTCTGGCAAAACAAGCACGGGTGCTGAGACTAGTCTCTTCTTAAGGGTTTGAAAACTCTGCTCACAAGCCTTCGTCCATTCGAACTTCTTTTCCTTTCTCAGCAACTGGGTCATTGGCTTGGCTGTCTCGGAGAACCCTGCTATGAACCGACGGTAATAACCCGCAAGTCAAAGAAAACTTCTGACTTCTGTTACGGACTTTGGTGGCTTCCACTCCATTACTGCTTCTACCTTGGAAGGATCTACAGCGATTCCTTCGGCTGTCACGATATGTCCGAGGAAGGCAACCTCTTTTAGCCAGAATTCACATTTGCTGAATTTGGCAAAGAGTTGATGCTCTCGAAGCTTTTCCAACGTTGTTCGGAGATGCTGCTCATGCTCTTCTTCATTCTTGGAGTAGATGAGGATGTCGTCGATGAAGATTACTACAAACTTGTCCAAGTATTTCATAAATACACTATTCATCATACTCATGAAGTAGGCTGGTGCATTGGTCAGTCCAAATGACATGACCGTGAACTCATAATGTCCGTATCTGGTGGAGAAGACGGTTTTGGGAATGTCTTCTTCACGAATCTTCAACTGGTGGTATCCTGATCGCAGATCAATCTTGGAGAAGACACCGGCTCCTTTCAACTGATCGAACAGGTCATCGATCCTGGGAAGAGGGTATTTATTCTTGATGGTGACGTCATTGAGTGCTCTGTAGTCCACACATAGCCTCAAACTCTCATCCTTTTTCTTGACGAACAGGACGGGTGCTCCCCAAGGTGACGAACTGGGTCGGATGTACCCTTTGTCTACTAATTTCTTGAGTTGATTCTTCAATTCTGCTAACTCGTTAGCAGGCATCCGATATGGTCTCTTGGAAATTGGGGCGGTGCCTGGGACTAGGTCAATCACAAACTCGATCTCCCTATCTGGTGGCATTCCTGGCAGCTCCTCGAAAAAAACATCTGGGTATTCCCGCACTATCGGCACCTCTTACAAGACTTGGAGATGGAAAAGGGCACATTCTTCTGCCTTCGAGATTTGAGGAGAGAAGACCACTTCTATGCCCTGGTCATTGGTGAGGGTGATGGATCTGGTAGCACAGTCGATCTAACCTTGGTTCTTGGCTAACCAATTCATTCCGAGAATGACATCCAATCCTTACGATTCTAAGACCAAAAGGTCGGCTAGGAATCGGGTTCCATCTATGAGCAGTTCTACTTTGGGGCACAAGGTCTCTGATCTCATTTCTGCTCCCGGGGAGTGAATTATCATGGGGTTACTAAGAGTTACCATGCCCAACCCATGCTTATCCACAAAAGTTTTTGATACAAAGGAATGCGATGCTCCAGAATCGAAAAGAAGCGATCTGGTACGAATTGACAAGGAACATACCCGACGACATCCGTGCAGCACAGGCTTCTTCTCGCATCACGTGGTTCACTCGCCCCTTGATGAAGGTCTGCGGCTTCTGCTGGCCCTAGTTCTGACTTCCAGAGGCTCCTGAAGTTGCTGCCGCTTGAGTCTTCTTGGGGCACGCCTTGGCAAAGTGCCCTGGTTCCTTCTGATAGTAGCGTTAGTCCGTCGGTTGGCGGATCGCTCTTCTCGCACCGCCACCATTCTTTGGGTGCGGTTGCTTTGGAACCTAGCGGGCGGTTGGCACGAAAGCAGCGGCGGTGGTGGAAGACTTGAACTCGCTGATCGTTCTTGAAGTTGCTGCCACAGGTGCGAACTTGCTTGAGTGCAGAGGAGCACTGCGATTCTTGAAAGAACCTCCAGAGTTGTTCCTCTGGTCCGCCATCCTTTTCTTCTGAGTCTCCATTTCCATGTGTTTGCCCTCCTGACGGATGGCCTTACTGACTAGCTGGTGGAAGTCAGTATTGTCACCTGATATCAGCTGTACTGATATGTTGTCATTCAGGCCCTCCATGAACCTTTCTTGCTTGGCTTCATCGGAAGCCACATCTTCCGGCGCATAGCGGGTCAGCTGGTTGAACTTTTATACGTACTCATTGACAGTACGACTTCCTTGGCGCAGAGACCTGAACTCCTTTTTCTTCAAGGCCATGGTGCCGGTGGGGATATGAGCTTTGCGAAAGCTTTGCTCGAACTTATTCCAAGTCACCGTTTGCGGGTTGGCGTGCGAAGCGGTGAAAGTATCCCACCATTGAGACGCGGGCCCGTTCAGCTGATGGGAGGCGAACAGACTCGCTCCGATCGGTGCACCGCAAGATGTCCAGCTTCTTGCCAATCGACTGAGCGATCGTCGGCGTCCATTGGTTCAAAGATCGCGGCGAAGGTGGGTGGCTTGATCTCGTGGAACTCGTAAAGACGATTGGGAGGTACTTGGGCAGGTTGATGATGAGCCCGAGGGTTGTTGATCGTCGAGCTAACGCTTGGATCAAGCGGTTTTGATTGGCCATCAATTGTGCCCAATCCGGTCCTCTTCCAAGCGGGGTGGTGGAATCGAGTGGATCGGCTTCCTTGTGCTCCGGGGTTGGCGTTGTCCATGCCGGAGTTCCTTCTTGTGTTCACCATCTATTGAGGCTTTCAGATTTAGAGAGAGAACTAAAGGAAAGGTTCTAGTAACGATCCCACCAAAATAACACACAAGAGCAAGGAAAACACGAATAAGAGCCAAACAAACTTTTTATTTTATTATAATAGTCTTGTGGCTGTTTACAAAGAATTACAGCTCACGGATAGCGTTCTATGACTCGGGGTCGTCTACACACTAGCGCTGCGCTCAAGTCTCCTCGGAAAAGGCCCGGAATCAGTGGAACCTGCATCCTCAGCACGGAGCTCGGCAAGTTCTTCTTCGCGTGCGCGGAGCTTCTGCTGTGCGGTGTCTGGTACATGTGATCCATGGACTTGGTGAACTCCACCAGTCGTATGAGGCGGGGGTTGCTCTCATACTCTGTAGACGAGAAGTCGCCGGCACCGCTGTGAGTCTTCATGGGGAAGTAGCGAAAATCGGTCGCGCAGCAAGTCTCGGCGTAGATGTTCCGCGGTGGCGAATGGCCACTCGGCTGCATCCTCGTACTCCGTCGAAGGTGGCTCGAGGTAAGGTGCGTCGAACACGTAGATGGCTCCGTTTGCTCAAAATCTCAAGATCTTTACTTCTACCCTCCGCGTTCCTCGTCTCCATGCATGCCAACATACCCACGGTAGAGGGGTGCGGAAGTTGAGCTCTTGCATGAGGTTGTACAGGTCATCGCGAAGAGTCCGGCAAGGGTTCCATGGGAGACGGGTGGGTTGCTCCATCTAAAATTTTGGAGGAGGAGAGGAGTTAGTAAACAGTTTTGGTAAAGAGATTGAGAAAAGGAAGAGATGTTTTTAAAAGGCATTTCTTATGAAAATATATTCTTAAGGTTGGTCTCTAGCTTAGGTCGCGTCTTAGGGCCATTGTTGCTCTGATACCATTTCGCCGGAACCGGAACAACAACTCAGAGCCCCTCTGTGTAAATCGCACTATCCTGGAAAAGCTAGTGCACACGGGTTTAACGACAATGTATATCATGCAAAAATAACCACGAGATATTATTAAACGAAAATACAGCCTTAAGGCCAAGTCTTACAGTAAGGGCACAAGGCCAACAAAATAAACAAAAACAGCGGAAAGATAGTAAGGTGGCAAAGATGCCCATCCGACTTCCCACGAGGCGAATGACTGTAAGACGCGTCCTACTCACTGAAGTAGTCCTCACCGTCGTAATCGCCGTCGAAGTCTGGCAACAGATTTAGCAAGGTGAGTACAGAAGTACTCCCAAGGTGAGTACAGAAGTCACACCAGGAATTATAACAGAGTTGATGCATGCATAATGGATATCAACGGAAGGCTTAATAGGGCAATGTGCGGAAAGCAATACTTGAATTTAAATACAATAATGTGAATACGAAAAGCTGAGCTTTAATACAGTATGCGAAACAAAATTTTAACAAGTATTATCGTTAGTGTAGGCTCCAACCCACACTAACCTATCCACGGGAATCCACCCGGACCAGAACCAAGACTGCTATTTGTTTGCTCAAAAACCAAGTTCATAAAATCCAAATCTAATCTGTGACAACTTTACTCAGCATGTCCATGACCGTGGACACAGCTATCTAGATAGGTTTTTAACTCTACAGAGGTGTACAACTTTACCCACAAGACATTCCCTCTCACTTGAGCCACGCGATAAACACACTGCCTTAGGTGTGCGGCGGAGAGTTCATGACAAGGCTATTCCAATGATCCATAGCCAAAATAATCACGCCGCCACTAAGGTTTCACCACAACTCGAATCCACGAGTTGGAGCCCCCTCTGGTGCCATGTGAGACTTCCCACAGCCTACGCCACGCTCACATTCAGCCTATAGCGAGACTATGTTTGGAACTTCACAAATTACTTAGCGAGTCCGTCCCATACCGGACTTGTGGTAGTCTGAAGTGACCGTAAAATGAATCACAGAAACGGTTCTTATGTTGGTTTAGGCCCAACCACATTCCCCCGTACACGACAATCAACCAGGTGTCACCAAACACGAGGTATGCCGGTACCCACCACCTAACCATTAGCCTAAGTCCAAAACATAACTTTCCATTTTCATTTTTAAATAATTTTCATGATCCATCCTTGACTCACCGAAGTCAAGAACTCAATTTTTAAATCGTCATTTCCTGTGAAAGACATTAATCCCGCCTAAAATTACACTAAGCCAGGCTAAGCATTCTATAAAATTTCTAGTCAATACTATGGTACTCACTAGTTTTCAGCTAGGGTGACAAGGTATAGGAATTCGGGATTCAAATTGGGCCATAATGAAAGGATTATGGGTATAACTAAATTTAAAACAAATTTGAATTATATTTGAGTAAAGATACGCATGCATATACAGTAAAACAATATAAATAATTTCAAATATTAGGTTCAACATGGTCAATGGTGTAACTTACCTTGATCGAAGTCTTGATGTGATTCGTCGAATTCAAACTCTCCGGAATCGTCAATATCTAACGAAAGAGTCAATTCAAAGCAAATTCAAAACAAAATTCAAATGAAATCCAAATAACTTCCAAAAATTATAAAATAAACTGGGAGACAGAAAAATTATAAAATAAACTGGGAGACAGAATTTTGAATTTTGGATGTGGGTCAACAATTCTTAAAAAGGAATTGAGGCTTTTAAAAGAAATTGGAAGTTTTCATTTAAATTTAAACCTTGGAATTACAAAATATAATCAAAAAAATTTAAATAAATTTCAAAATTTCAAAATTATTCCAACAATGGATAGATCATGATTTTAGAAAAATTTAGAAATTTGAGTGGGTCAATTTGGAGTTAAAATGCAAAAGTTATAGCCTTCCAAAGTTTAAATTCAAAATAAAAGAAAAATGGTATTTTCTGGATTTATTTTTAAACCGAAAAGGATTTATGACGTCAGCACGAATTATTTTTCTAAAGGAAATTATAGATTATGACATCAGCCCTAGGATTAATATATTCGGGCGGTGGTCGACAGTGGGGCCCGGTGTCATGGACCGAGTCCATGGACCCGAGGTGGGTGAGGTGGCGGTGGGCGCGCGGAACGGTGGCGCGGCGTGGCGCCACGTGGTCGCCGCGTGGTCGCGCGTGGTCGCCACGCCGCGGCAACGCGTCGGCGTGGCGGCACGCGCGAGGTGGCGCGGGCACTCGGGTGGCGCTGGCGTGGCGCCTAGCTAGTGGCCACGCCTGCCGCCACCTCGGCCGGGCGGTGGCGGCGGGAGGATCGATGGTCGCCGACGCTCCAGCGGGCGGCGGCGCTGGCCAAGGGCACCAAAATGAAGAGGAGGGCGCGGGGATTGCATCGGTAACTTGCGCGGAGGCCGAGGATGACCGGAGAGGAAAATCGGCGGAGAGGGGCGGCGGTCGGAGAAGGGCTTCACGGCGGTGGAGCAGCTCCGGTGGTGCAGATGCTCGGGGGAGTGGTCGTCGGTGTTCGCACAGGCACCAAGCAAGGTCGAGGGCGTCGGCGAGCGAGGTGGCTCGAGCAGCGGCAATTGCTCACCGGAGCTGCCGGAGCTGCGAAGGGGAAAATTGGGCTCGAGGAGGAACCGTCTTTGGAATGCTTCGATTGAGAGGTGAGGGAGGGGCGGTGTGAGTAGAGGGACCTCGGGGTGTGGGTTTTATAGGCCGGGGAAGGGTGTAACGGCCACGTGATGTTCGCCGGAGCTAAAACGGTCGGGGAGGATGAATGCGACGGCGGGAGAGGTGTAACGCGTCCTTATGCCAGAACGGAGGGTAGGCGAGGGCTTAATTTGCGGCGCACGGGAGTGAATGGGATGAAACCGGCAATCAAAGCTTTGGTTCGCTTAATGGCGGCGGCGCGCGTCGCGCGGGAAGAAAGGGAAGGGGCGGGAAGACGGATCGATGAGGGGGTCCCACCGGTCGCCAAGAGAAGAAAAACGGGAAAGGGCGGGGGCGGTGGTTGGATCCGCGACGCGTGGCAGGAGGGGAAGATCAGGGCCGTAGGGTCCCGAACGAACCGTTAAGTGAAAGGGAACGGTCCCGATTCCATTCGACAACGGCGATTAAATCCAAGCCATCGGGGTTTCGTAGGAGGGTTAAGTGGTCAGTGACCGTGGGATGAGATCCGAAAATGGCGAACGGTCCCGATCGCCACACGTGGCGGCAGGAGCGGAGGGGAAGGCGGCGAAGCGGTAAGTGACAGCGGGTGGTGGGGATTGAGTCGGCATAGGGAAGGTTTCCCACTTATTTTAACAAGTATAATTTGCAAAAGTACAATTTGATTTTAAAAGGGAAGGTTTTAATTCTTTATAAAATCTGGAAAAATTAATATAATTTCATATTTGACTCTAGGAAGCTGAAATACATTTGTTTTAACTTTCAGTAATGCAATAAATTCACTTTTGGCTTTTATAAATTAAAGTTTATAATTTTTCTCAAATCAGGACTTTGACATAACTCCAGAAAATCCAATAAATTCCAGATTTGATTTTTTTAATAAAGGAACAAAATTTTGGGATGTTACATATTGGGACCCGAGGTTCCATATCTCAGTGCCATCGGAGCGCTTATGTACCTTACAAATTGCACCCGACCGGATATTGCATTTGCAGTTAATCTACTTGCTAGATATAGCGCTACTCCAACCAAAAGACATTAGGTAGGAGTGAAGAATATCCTTAGATATCTTCCAGGCACTCTAGATCTCAGCCTATTCTTCCAGAAGAATAAATGTATGGACTTAATAGGATATACAGATGTTGGCTATTTATCAGATCCCCATAATGCTAGATCTCAAACAGGCTTTGTGTTTTTACATGGTGGAACAGCCATCTCTTGGAAGTCTTCAAAACAGACTCTGGTGGCTACATCCACTAATCATTCTGAAATAATTGCATTATATGAAGCATCACGTGAATGTGTATGGCTTCGTAGGATGATTAACTATATACAACAATCATGTGGTATTGGTGCTATCGCATCACCCACCATTATCTACGAAGATAATGTTGCTTGCGTTGTTCAAATGTAAACGGGTTACATAAAGAGCAATATCACAAAACATATTGCACCTAAACTATTTTACCCACATGAATTGCAAGAGAGTGGGGAAATAACTATTCTGCAAACTAAGTCTTGTGATAATCTCGCAGACTTATTCACTAAGTCATTACCAACTTCCATATTCCAGAAATGCATTCATGGAATTGGTATACGAAGACTACGTGATTTGCAAGCTTCAGGGGAAGAAATCTCCTAAGATTTAATCCGTTCAAATATAAATATTGTACTCTTTTTCCTTTATGAGTTTTTCTCTAAGGTTTCTCATCAAGGTTTTTAATGAGGCAATATGACAACGTAATCATACATATATTATATCTCTATTTTCCCCACCGGGGTTTTTAAAGAGATAATCAAATATATGCTATATCATTTTTCTCCTTAAATTTTCCCACTGGTTTTAAAGGAGTTTTTCATGGCATATCTACTCTACAGATTCTCCTCATATTTTTCCTACAGGGTTTTTGAATGAATTTTTTCAAGATGATAAATCAAGGTGATCATATGAAGATACATTGGTCAAGGGGAGTGTTACAACCAAAGTGACCAATCTACAGAAAGACACCTTTCCATACGGACACCTTTTCCACTGGGCAACCATCCGTACAACTGCCACCCTCTGATCATCCATAAATATGTAACATACATGTACAGAAAAGATGACGAATGAAAAGCAATAGTTCTCTCAATACTTGTCAATCTCTTGCAATAGTTTCCATCTATCTATCTCGGGGAAGGAGCCAGCCCTATTCATGGCAAAGAATGAACCAGCCAGTTGACACCGTGCCCCTATAATCACACGTATGCATCAGTTTGAAAGCTGTGTCTATCCTCTGTAAGGTTAAGTCTTCATAAATTTCTAGTGTGTACAGTGGACTTGCACCTGTGTGCGCTTGTTTGGCGTGAGTGACTGTGAAAATTGCGCCGCTTTCTTTTTAAATGCCATGTGATTAACAAAAACAAACAGATGTACGCATGAGCGCTTAGGTATGGTGTGACCGCTCGCTTACTATTCCCCGTTGTCATAGCATGTCATTGAGTGTAGACGCAAACCAACGTAGACACAGCTCATCCACAAAACAAGCTGTGGGTTCCACAACGACGCGTCCATCTGGCGTGCCTGCATGGCAAATTGGCAGGTCGCCCATGTCGGCTTATAAGCCGGCTTCACAAGCTAGCGTTAGATTCTTTTTTACTATTTTGTTTTTTTATTTTTATTTTTTATATTTTATGTATTGTTTGTGATAGACTAATATATTTTTTCTATTTCTATTTTTTAATTTTAATTGTGTTAAATAAATCAACTTAGTTACAATAAAAAATAAGTTAATTACAATAAAAAAAGTCGAAAGCTACCACCCTCAAAAGCACGTCTAAGCTCCGACTAAGGGCGGGCTCAAGTTAGCGACACGATGGCTTATGGCGTCGGCGTTGAGCGATGAGTGTACTGTAGCATTTTGTCTTGTAGCAATTTTTTATTTTTTTTGTGTTTTATTTTTTCCCATATTCCTTTGTATCGTCCGCTCTAGATTAGTGTGCCACTTTTATTTTTATATTTTTTAGATTTAATTATGCTCAATAAACCAACTCAGTTACAGTAAAAAACAGTCAACTATAGCAAAATTTTAATAAAAATTAAAAACTATCGCTATTTTAAACACCTCCTAAGAGCAGTCCATTTGGGAATCTTCCGCATGTGCCAACCGTACGCAGCTATGGCGTGGAAGTCAGGCATTAATCCAACGAGTCCTGTCAAAGTGTTAAGTAATCGTACATTCGTATTGCGACATGAAAGCTAGCTAGTGCAGACCAAGTAACGGTTTTTTTCGATTTCTTAAAATAATTTTTAAATTTTACTATAATGTGCAACTTTCAAATAGAGTATTTTTTTAGACGGAATCTACAAATTAATTATAGGACACGTTAAAAACCTAACATCTGTACCATCCAAAATTGCAAGTGAGTATCTCTCTCCATAATCTCTATCACAAATAGTTAAAATTTAAAAATTTCAACCCTAAATCAAAAACTACAACCACATCAAACAGGCCCGCCCAAGACTCACCAGTAGCAGACTTCACTTACGTAGCACAAAACAACTTTCGTCTAGGATTCGGCCTGGTTCTTCCATGGTTATAGTTTTTGGTGAATGAAGCCCATGCGTTGGCACTAAAGCCCATTTATCTAAATATTCACAGGCTTCGGCCTATATGGCAATGGCACCTCTTCTAAAAAGATGTAAAACCGGGGGTAATTTTTCCATTGCTTACATGCTCAAATTCCTAGCTGACTTCCTCGGGGCACTGGTTTAATGACACCCCACGTAACAAGATAAGAGTTTTGTTACGATGAATGACTCACCACGTAACAGGGGATCTTTATTTGAGAAAAGATGATGCAGATTACAGATGAAAAGGCAATTGGCAGTGCGTTAGCTAAATTTTCTTTTCTTTTCTTTCTTAATTAGCTTGCAAGCAAAGTAGCTAAATTTTATACCATCTCTCTCAATGATGCGTTGGTTTCTTGTATGTTGCTTCAACTTAAGTGTTAGAGACTTCGTGCATATCAATTCGCAAGTTAAGTAGCACTTTCTATTCTTTGTAGAACTTGGACATATTTTCTTGAAGTCTATTCTTTGTAGAACTTGGACATATTCTCTTGAAGTTACAATCAATGTTAGATTGTACTTTTATACTCGCATTAGCTTATGTATTAAGTACTATTTTCATAATCTAATTTTTTTGAGTTAATTAATTTTTTAAAGATAGAGACTACATACTTACTCCCTCTGTTCCTCCCTCTGTTCAAGAATGTATGACATTTTGGACATCCACATGTTCTCCAATATGCAACTTTGACCACTATTTTTATATGAATATGCTCATAAAAATAAATTATTATATTATGTAAATAATTTTCATGACTAATCTAATTATACCACATTCAAACTTTAATAATTGAAAATAGAATATCTTGCCTATCTACTTTTTGTATCAATATCATACACATACCAAATTAGTCTGTTGTATATTCTAATCAAAAGAAGAAGTTTAGTGACCCTAAGAAAAAACAGAAATGAAAAGGAAAAATAGCCATAAGTTATTACTTACTGAGAGACAAATAAAGAAAGTATAATTTGTCATTTAAATAGACCTCTTTGATGGATCAAATTAAAACAAGTAAAAAAGTTCAAACATGGAAATAAAAATTCCTAACAAATATTTGGATAGATAGATTTACTACATAGATAGATACAGACACGCGCGTGCGCACACGCACAGGGAAGAAGTATCCCTAAAAAATAACCTGATAAATATCAACTTTATGCATGTTACACCACACTAGCATCCTGGATGGTTACAAGGAGGCGGGTGAGGCGCCGTTGAAGAACAAGCCGTTATGCTTGGGTTGGGAAAGTTCCAGCCTGCACAAGAATCCGAAAGCAAACAAAATATGAGAATATATTTGTCACACGGCTCAGTTGTAATTGAGCTAGTAATTCTATTTGAGACACCGTACCATACCATGCATCCAACCGATCGAGCAAACAACAGATAAGCAAGCTTAAACACTCATGGTATGGTTAAACACGCAGAGCAAGTAATTCTTTTAATTATTACAAGGATTCACGAAATAGGTAAATCATCATAGATTACAAGTACAAAAATGACTGCCAAATTTGAATTTCTAAACTTTAAACGTAAAAAGAGTCCCAACCACTACTAAAAGAAGGTGTACCCAGATAGCCTAGCGGTAGGGGCAATACTAAAAGAAGCAGATAGCACAACAGAGAGTAGTTATTCACGTACAGAAGAGGAGCTTACGTACAAGAACTACCGCCAAGTATATCTGCACCAAGGGAGGCCACCGCCGAGAGTAGTAGGATCACCAGCAACAAAAGTGAGAGTAAGCAAGTCCTACCCGACATGGTGTCTCAAGTCCGGTGGCGTAGCTTCTCAGCCACCCCCACAGTTTATTTATGCTCGCTGGGTCGGGTTAAGTCGGTCAACCCAAGTAGCCAACGAAAAATCCAAACCCACTACAATCCTACAAACAATTCCCTTCTGCTAGGTTTTTGTCTGGCAATTAACCTGTAAAAGGTGCCCGATGAACGATTAGGCTTGGGGATGGCACGCACGAGAGCAACCAGCTAGGTTAATCGTCTAGCAATGCGTAGAACATTTTTGGACCCAATCTAGGGAATCGACAAAGATTATTGTCCATGGAAGTAGAAGACTTTTGCTTCTTTGTTGCCTATCAGTTTTGCTGGCAATAATCAAGTGCAGACTGCCGCAATCCTACATAGAAGACTATACTGGTGTTAGCACATCTGTGTTCTTGATTGAATCGAGAGAGAAGGGGAGAGGGAGAGGAAAAGTACCGACCATCCGTGGTGTTGGATGAAGACCCGGCCATCGCTGGTTCGTCGGTGACGGCGGTGGAGATTCGGTGACGGTGCTTCCCGTCGCTGACTGCGCGTCCCTGATCGGTCTAGGGTTTTCGGGTGGAGTTTGTGGCGGCACGATAAATCTCGTCGTCCGTGCCTCCAGCCCCACCCCTCTATTTATAGCGCAGCGCGACGGGGGCCCATCAGCCAGTGGTTGGGCTGAGCGCCCCCGATCAGGGCGCGATCAAGGCCCGATTAGCCGTTGGTCTAATCGGCTGAGATCATTCTAATATTTTCCCCCTTGATCTCAATCTATACTTTATCTTTAATTACTTTTGACTTTACTCACTCCATCACAGATTAGTGTATAGAACATGTCTCATCGTCACGATCAATCGCCGATAGATTTAACAGGTACAATGCACCTTTCTGTTCTGAAATAATTACTTTAAACTTTTGGACCATCTTTTAGTCCAAGAATCATAGGCTTTCCCTTAAACCCATGCCGGCTACATGTTCTCTGAACACGTTGGGTGATAAGCCTTTAGTAAGCGGATCCGCTAACATCTTTGCGGTACTTATATGCTCAAGACTTATAATTCGATCCCGAACTTTATCTTTCACAACATAGTACTTTATATCAATGTGTTTGGCAGCACCACTTGACTTATTGTTGTGGGCATACATTACTGCGGGTTCATTGTCGCAGTACAACTTAAGTGGTCTATTGATGTCGTCAACCACTTTTAAACCGGGTATGAACTTCTAAGCCGCTTCACCGCCCCGTAGCCTCATAACATGCTACAAACTCGGCATACATTGTGGACGATGTAGTGACGGTTTGCTTTGAGTTTTTCCACGATATAGCTCCTCCAGCGAGAGTAAATACATATCCGGATGTCGACTTTCTATCATCTCCCGCATAATCAGAATCTGTATACCCCACTATATGGAGTGAATCTGATCTACTGTATGTCATCATGAGGCCTTTTGTTCCTTGCAAATAACGCAAGACTTTCTTTACCAATTTCCAATGCTCTATTCCAGGATTGCTCCGGAATCTGCCAAGTAACCCGGTAACAAACGCTAAGTCAGGGCGTGTACACACTTGAGCATACTGCAAGCTTCCAACAGCTGAAGCATATGGAACCGATTTCATTTGATCGAGCTCGTACTGGTTCCTGGGGCATTGAAAATCCCCATATCTGTCGCCATTAACTATAGGTGCAGGTGCAGGACTACATTTATGCATACCAAATTTCTTTAAGACTTTCTCTATGTATGCCTTTTGTGATAGTCCCAATGTCCCTTTATTTCTATCCCGATGAATTTCGATCCCTAAAACGAACGAAACTTCACCAAGATCTTTTATATCAAAGTTTGAGGACAAAAACTTCTTTGTCTCCAGTAGCAGACTGACATCACTACTAGCTAGTAGTATATCATCCACATACAGGATTAAGAAGATAAACTTCCCATCTTTAAACTTTGCATAAACACAGTTGTCCTCTATATTCTCTTTAAACCCAAATTTTCTTATTGTACTGTCAAACTTCAAGTACCATTGTCTTGAAGCTTGCTTTAACCCATAGATTGATTTCTTTAGGCGGCATCCCATTCTTTCATTTCCTTCCACGACAAAACCTTTCGGTTGTGCCATGTAAACATTTTCATCCAAATCCCCATTAAGAAATACCGTCTTTACATCCATCTGATGTAACTCTAAATCATAATGTGCTACTAATGCTATTATAATTCTGAAGGAGTCTTTACATCAGACTGGAGAAAAGGTCTCATTGTAATCGATCCCTTCTCTTTGCGTAAAGCCTTTTACCACAAGTCGCGCTTTGTATCTTTCTACATTCCCTTGGGAGTCAAGCTTTGTTTTGTAGACCCATTTACAGCCTACTGTTTTGGCTCCTTTAGGAATAATTTCCAAGTCCCAGACTTTATTAGTCTTCATGGAGCTCATTTCCTCTTCCATGGCTTCAAGCCATTTTGAAGAGTTTTCGCTTCTTATGACTTCTTCAAATGAAGTGGGATCATCCTCCATTTGAAATCCATCTGTATGATAAATCTGATAATCATCAGAAATAGCTGATCTTCTTACTCTTTGAGACCTCCTGGGGCCTCCACATTTGGTACATCTTACTGCTGGGGCCGCTGTTGCTCCCCTCATCTGCGGGCAATGGGTTACAGAGGATCTGAAGAACAGGTTCCTCATTCTCATTCTCTGTTGCTACAGGAGGAACAATAACATGTGCTGGCATCACGGTGTCTTGCACCGTCGGTGCAGCGACAAAGCAGTAATCGCGAAAAATGGCTCTTGAATCATCGGAGTGGGCGATATCGCCGCTTCTCTTCAAGGTCAATTCCTCGAGTTACCATGCTTCCCCTCATCATTTCATCCTCTAAGAAGACAGCGTGTCTTGTTTCTACAAACTTTGTATATCGGTGCAGACGGTAGAAACGAAAACCTTTTGACTTTCGGGTAGCCAATGAAATGGCGACTTCATCGCTTTGGGATCAAGCTTCCCAAGGTTTGGGTTAAATACTTAGGCTCAGAAGGACTCCCCCACACACGTAAGTGGTGTAGTGAGGGAACTCTTCCTGTCCACAACTCGTACGGTGTTTTGTGCACCGACTTACTAGGCACTCTGTTGAGAATATGAATGGCGGTTTTTAACGCCTCCATCCATAAACTCAATGGCGGTGTGGAATAGCTCATCATGCTTCGCACCATATCCATCGAGGCACAGTTGCGTCTTTCAAATAATCCATTTTCTTGAGGTTACGCCTTGTAGAATCTTTGGGCCACTATGCCATTTTCTTGTAAAAACCTTGCAAAAGGTCCAGGAACTTATCTATATGGGGTATGTCGATCGTAGTACTCCCCCCCCACGATCAGATCGGACTATCTTAATCTTTAAATCGTGTTGGTTTTCAACTTCAGCCTTAAATATCTTGAATTTATCCAAGGCTTCATTTCTTTCTTTGATTGGATAAATATATCCATAACGGGAGTAATCATCCGTGAATGTTATGAACGAGTCATATCCATCCACACTTTTCATAGGAAAAGGACCACAAATATCTGTGTGAATAATTTGTAGAACTCCTGTGCTTCTTTTGGCGTCTTTCTTAATTTTCTTTACATATTTTCCTTTAATGCATTCTCTGCAATGTTCTAAGTCTGAGAGCTCTAATGGAGGAAGAATATCATTCTTAACTAGTCTTTCTATTCTCCCCCTCGAAATATGGCCTAAACGACAGTGCCATAATTTCGACGACGCATCTAGAGTTCTCTTTAGTTTCTGTTTACATTCGTGACGAGGATTCATTTACTTTCTCGCACGCGACGTTCCCATTATCGCATACGACATTCACATCATCACGTAATGATAACAAATAAAGCTCATTTTGTAAGATGGCAAGGCCAACACATTCTTTATTAAACATTATTTCACACTTGCCATTTCCAAAATGACAATCATAACCATCATTGTCCAAACATGAAACACTAATCAAATTTCTCTGTAAAGAGGGAACATAAAGAACATCTCTAATTAAAAGAGTGAAGCCATCAGCTAGCTCTAATGACAGATCGCCAACGGCTTCAACTTCAGCTTGGACTCCATTTGCGACCTTAACGCATCTTTCTTTTCTTTGCATATTCCTCGTCAAACGGAATCCCTGCAAATTATTGGCAACATGAACAGTTGCACCTGAATCAATCCACCAAGTAAATTTTGAATATTGTACATACAGGGACTCATTTATGAACGTAATGATGTCCTCACCTTTCTTTGACATAATCATTTTCAAGAAATCAGGACAATCTTTCTTGTAATGTCCCTTTTTCTTGCAATGAAGGCACTGATCTTTCTCCACTGTGAAATTCTGTTGCTGAGGCTTTCCTTGCTTTGAAGAGGAATGATTAAAGTTCTTTTTCTTGTAGTCTTTCACATAGTTGATAGAACCACCATGTGAGGATTTAATTCTTTCCTCCTCTTGCACACACATAGCTATGCACTTTTCTAAGTCCCATTTCTCGGGCTGCATGTTGTAGTTTACA
Source organism: Melocanna baccifera (assembly GCA_036346265.1). Lineage (NCBI taxonomy): Eukaryota > Viridiplantae > Streptophyta > Magnoliopsida > Poales > Poaceae > Melocanna > Melocanna baccifera. The sequence continues at coordinate 185,926 of JAYEVJ010000135.1, read as the reverse complement.
ACAAAGGTGTCAAACTCTTTCGGCAAGGAAGCAAAAACCAAATGAATAAGGAACTCATCCTTGAGAGCCAAATCCATTGGTTTAAGCTTGGATGCCAAGTTGTTCATCCTTAGTATGTGCTCTCTTATGCCACTGCCACCACCAGTACCTTTTCATGCAAGTCGCTTAATCACCGTGTAGCATAAGTCTTTGAAGAGCCATAAATTGACTCTTAATTTTCTCAAGGTACTCTGTGACAGTGTCACACTCTGCGATTGAGCCCACAATTGCAGACTCAATCGTGTTCTTTATCACGGCCAAACATTTCTTATTGGCAGTGACCCACTTTTTATGATCAAGATCATATGACATTTTTACGAGAGCATAGTCGCTCATGCAGTGCGCCAGCAACATCGGCCTCATTGTCATCTCTCACCGGTGCCACGGGCTCGGGACACGGTGTGGTGACTACCACCCACCTCGGCCAAGATGAAAGCGGTGTCAATCTTTTCTTCCATTCACCGTAGTTGTCTCCTTTGAGAACCGGGATATCCCTGATGTATCCCATCAAAGAGTATCCTCCTGAAACCACAATTCATATACAGTGAGAACATTTAAACATAACAACAACAACTGCATGCCTTAGTTTCAACGTTGGTTAAAAATAAAACATACAGTTGTTTACACATTAAATCTAAATCACCGTTGGGCAGAAATAGAGATAATGCATAAAACTCATCAATTAAAATTATAATACTGTTATTATCAACGTTGGTCAGAAAATAACAATATCATAATTCACAACTATTCTCAAAAATTAAATTCTCCCGTTGGTTCGAATTTAATTTAAAGAGTAATCACCATTTAACTTTTGCAGCGGAAAAATACCATGAAACAATTTCAATGTGTACATATATATACCTGAATATATGCATAACATATATATTGAAAAACATGAAAATATACGGTCAAATGAAAAGGGCATAAAAATTAAGGAAGATGAGGGGCCTGAATAAAAAAAACTTTCACCCCAAAAAAATATCTTCCCAGCCACGAAGCTTCCTGTGAGCTTCCTCCTGCCCCTTTCATTCAAAGCCTTGCCTGGTCAAAGGAAGTAGTTGGACCACACAAACAAATTCCCTGGAAAAATGGATCTGAGCCAGAGAGAGAGTGGGCGCACGGGCTTGCAGGGAGGAGCCGGCCACGCGCGCGCAGGGAGGCGGTGGCCTTCTCGGCGGGCCGGCAGGCGCTAGTGCCGACGGCCAAGCAAGCGGGCAAGGCGGCGGCGGCTGCAGCGCGCGCGCATGGCCGCGAGGCTCGGCATGCGCCAGTGCTCCATGGCGGCGGGCGGCGGCGGCCACCACTCAGCGCAGCGCGCCGCGCTGCGAGGCCGCAAGTGGCGGCCAAGGATCTGGCGGCCGGCTGCCCAGCGCCTGAGGCGCAGCAGCAAAGCCAGCGCAGGCCGACGGCACCCGAGTGGCGCTTCGCGCGCGCGCAGCATGCGGCCGCGCAAAGCGCGCGGCGCGGCCACCGATGCGCGGCCGCCCAAAAGCCCGTAAGCCTTTTTTTGTTGCTTTTTCCAATCTGAGACGGATTAATATTTTCCCGCTCTGATACCATTGTTAGCACATCTGTGTTCTTGATTGAATCGAGAGAGAAGGGGAGAGGGAGAGGAAAAGTACCGACCATCCGTGGTGTTGGATGAAGACCCGGCCATCGCTGGTTCGTCGGTGACGGCGGCGGAGATCTGGTGACGGTGCTTCCCGTCGCTGACTGCGTGTCCCTGATCGGTCTAGGGTTTTCGGGTGGAGTTTGTGGCGGCACGATGAATCTCGTCGTCCGTGCCTCCCACCACCTCTATTTATAGCCTTGTGTGACGAGCCCATCGGCCGATGGTTGGGCTGGCGCCCCGATCGAGCGCGATCAAGGCCCGATTAGCCGTTGGGCTAATCGGCTGAGATCATTCTAACAACTGGATGTCTCATCACAGACGATTCCTCAGAATCTGTACGTATTGTAATTATCATAGACAGCTTTACAAGTATGACCGTCTATGTTACTAGCGATGACCATCTGTGATACATAATTATCACATATGGTTTTGTTAAAAACTATCACAGATGGTTCGTATTAAAAATCGTCTATGATGTCTGCAATTATCAAAGACGGTTCTTAATAAAAACCATCTGCGATACATAACAAATAACTTATAATAAAAACCGTCTATGATATCCTATATATCACAGATTTAATAAAAACCGTCTATTATACTAATCTTCTATATATGCAAGGCGGAAATCTAACTCACTATACTCCCGCGCAGACTTAGATTTTTTAACAACCCATGTGCCTTCTCATCTCCCCCCATCTCCACCTCTTGCGTTGCTGCCTTCTCCTTGGCTCCCTGTCGTCGTCACCTCCTCCTCACTCCCTGTCGCCGTCAGCTCCTCCCTTGGCTCCTTATCACCGTCGCATCCTCCTCGGCTCCCTATCGCCGCCTCCTCCTCCTCAGATCCCTATCGCGTGGCTCCTCCCAGCTCCCTATCACCATTGCGTTCTCCTTGGCTCCCCATCATGCGGCTCCTCCTCTCGGCTACCCATCACCATCGCTCAAGGTGTGTATCATGTATGAATGTGAGTGCCATAACATGTATGAATGGTTGATATGTGCATAAGTGTAATGCTATATTTTCATAGATGATCTAATTTAATAAACTGCCTTGTGGTAATTCATTTGGGATTGCTTTTCTAATAAAAGGCAAGTAAAAATAGAATATTTGACATGCATAGAGAATACAACTTGAAAAATGAAATTCTATATGAATGTTACTACTGTTCATAAACTGGAATCATAGAATTGGCCCAAACATTAGTATGAATAGGGTTTTCTTTATGTCAGCATGTCCATTTGAATATAATCCTAGATGATTATCACTCTATGATCAAGGTTTTGTAAACATGATTGATTAATCAATTATAGGTATAGAGGCATACTAGTATGATTCAATTTACTATGCTCAGACTATAGTACTAGTGTCATGTTTCAGTTCATGCAAATGTATGTGCATACATGCATGTATACATTATAGTTTCTAAGAAAAATGATGTTCATTGAAATAGAATGCAACTGATATCGGAGATGGCTTCAGAGCCTAATGACCATCATGGAGGTCCTTCAAGATCGCAGAACAGTTTCTCTTTTGACACTAAGGTAGTAAACTATATAATATAAAGTCACAACTCACAACTTACTTGTTTTTGATTTAGATGAATGATGGCTACATATTACATGTTGGGCTTGCTTGTTGTCTTAGACGTAAAAGAACCTTTGGGCTACTACGTCCTTCATTTATTTTTCGTTCCACATAAATGAAAGGTGCGACAATCCAAAAGTTCTTTTATGCCTAAGACAGCAACCAAACTCAATACACAGCATGATGAGGAGGAAGAGACAACAATTATGACCTACTTTATATAACCTAACATGTTGGAGTGTGTGATTTGCTTCATGCCCTTTGAAACCTAAGTACACAATATTTTAATGTTCTTCTTGTAGTTGTTAAGAAATATCAACATAAGCAGTCTAACTACTTTTCAGAAGAATTTGTGCACAATTGGTTCTCATTTTCTTATCTTGGCATATATTATTGCTACAAGATCTCATTGGAAGGTGTCGTCGGTACAAGTCTAGACAGTAAACTTGTAGGCATCTCCGGTCGAATACGAAATCCGTGGAGGGTGCGAAGGGACTCAAAAGAAGTACACAACCCCGAAGTCCTTGCAGAAGGCCTCCTCCCTCCCCCAAGTGTATTTCGTATGAATGTTCAAGGGTTACAAAAATGGACCCCCTCTCCCATTATAAGGGTTCCTATTAATAGGGGGAGAGGGAGATGTCTGTGTAGTTACAACTTTGCCCTTAGGGTTTGGCCTACTCCAGAGGGTATTTTGGTCATTTGATCCGCATAGGCCCCACCAGGTCTAGGACCTCGGGGTTGGTCTGGAGTTCTCCTCGGGTTGACCTTGTGCACTTTGCCTAGGGTTGGTCTGGGGTCCTCCTCAGGTCGACCTTGCGCACTTCACCCGACCTTGTGTACTTCGCACGGAGTCGGCCTAGGGTCATCCTAGGGTCGACCTTGCGTACATCGCCAGGGGTTTGTCTGGGGTCCTCCTTGGGTCGACCTTGCGCATCTCGCCTGGGGTCGGCCCCGGATGCCTGTGGGGCTAATCCGGCGTACTTCGCCCAATTGGCCCCAAATTTGGCTCAGGGTAGACCATCCAATGAGTACCGTCGCTATAAGGTGGTTGTGGACCCAAGATAGCACAGAGACCCTTTCCCAATAGAAGGATATTTTAAAACAACAACTACTCTGACTGTTATAGTTTTAGCTGTCAAGTGTGATATATGATTTGATTTTGTCTCTATCTCATTTAAATTATGGTGTGTGTAAGACTATGTTAGTGTTATCATGAAATATGTGGGAATCATTTATCTCAATAAATAACAATTAGTGAGTTGTGATTTCATGTTGTCTAGTTTATGACTTTACTCCTACTGATAGGGTATGACAATCAACTCAAGTACATTCGATCTTAACAAACTCTCCAATGTTCGAGGACGGCTCTCCACTTTCTTATGACGGAGGTCATTGACCCGAAGGGAGAGTTCAACTCCGGCGATAACAATTAATAGATGTTCAAACATTTAATTCAACTGTAATTCATTCAATTGTAACTCATTCAGTAGTAATTCATTTGTGAGATCTGTATAATGATTGTTGTGTCCAATAAGATCTATAATTATCTGTGATCTGCTTGCTCGTTTTTAGATGGTATGGCTAGCATTTTCTGAGGCTAGCCGAAAAATAGAATTTTTTGCTATACAAAGAATCATCATAGATGATTTTTTATATTAACCACGGTGATAAGTCACAATACAGATGGTTATTTTACAAAACTGTCTATGATATCTCATATATCATAGATGATTCTTTTAAAAAATCATCTGTGTTGAGATCTTTCATAGATGCTTCTAAATTAATAACCGTTTGTGATAGTCTACATCACAGACGGTTCAAAAATCATCTGTAATAACCTTATGTCATTATTGACCCATAAACTCATACGACTCATGAAACCGTTTGTGATGATGTATTTTGAACCATCTATGATGATATTTTCCGTAGTAGTAGTGCCATTGTCGTGCTGAGCTCACTCCCACTCAAGTACTCATCTCACATTACTGGAGTGGGGAAGAAGAGGGAAGTGTGTGTGAGAGAGAAGAAACTTAACCCTTGCTCAAATCGAGTCGAAGAAGCTGAGTATAGGCGAGTCAATCTGCTGCCTAATGATGGGTTGTGTGGTGTCCAAGAAGGAGCAAGAGGACACGAAGCAAAGTGCTACACTGTTCTCTCACTGAAAAATCCCAGGAAGCAACAACCATTTCTTGCATCCCAAACATTTGCTACAAACCATAAAATCTAGATCTAGGAAAAAAATGGCACTATGACCGGCTGAAGATCAGGAAGATGAGGAAGATGCTGGTGTTGCATTGTTCGTGAAGATATAACAATGTCTTCATTTGTTTCTTATTTTTGTTTATTTTTCTTTAATTGAATGACTCAGAAAAAAATAACCATTGTTACATGTAATTTTAGCTAACAGTGGATGCCGTGAAATTTTGAGGCACTCGCCTAGATAGACAAGGCGAGACAAGCCTCTATAGCATCCCCTGGACTATCAGGATGCCAAGACGACTACTTGGCAACGCCATGGCAATCATACAGATGATATCAAGTTCATATTCACATTTGCATGTTATTTGTGGCCACTTTTTCACACATGATGCCAAATTGATATTTAGGCCCTGTTCCATCTGGTTTCAGCTTTCAGAAGCCAGAAGACACTTGAAACATGTTAGCTTTTTAATTTTAATTTTTTCTTTTTTTAATTAAATAACTTAGAAAAGGCTAATAGATATTATAATATACTTTTAACCAAAAAACACTGCTGGAAGCCGTGGCTTAAAGCCGTTTGGAGCGGTCTTGTGGGCATACTCCTAAGTGCAAAGCTATGGCGCAAGGACTGGAAAATCATCAAATTCACAGTACATTAGAATGACCCATGCCAGAAAGCAACAACACATATTTACGTATTTTTTGTGTTTTTACTGTTTGGCACTGTGTCAAGTGGAAGTATGATTTCGGTTTTTTACTGTTTGGCACTGTGTCAAGTGGAAGTCATGATTTCGTTTTTTACTGTTTGGCACTGTGTCAAGTGGAAGTCATGACAACAGTCCAGATTCGGATAGGTGCTTGCTCACGCTGCACTTGGTCAAATTCTGCATTACGTTCTCCTTTTTCATTGAGCTACTGGTTTTGTCAAGCACGTCAAGCTATCAACCACACTCAAGGGCGGAGTCAGCTAAGTGCTGTCGGTATAGACTGCTGTCGTCGCTAGGTATGAAGTGCTGTGGTTAAGCTTTTCAGAGCATAGAGCAGGAGGAAGGTAGGCAGAAAAGGGTCAGGAGAGGACGGGCAGTTCGTTTTGTGGATTGTCTCAAAAAAAAAAAACCACGTCCGTTGGTGGATGTGTGCGTCATGATTAACCACTACGGGGTAGAAACTCGGAGATACTCTTCTAGCAAAAGTGGGCCTTGGAGATTTGCATGATTGCATTGTGCAACCTTTGGACTGATGTTGACTAGAGTTGGGAGTTGGGCCGTGTCGTGCCGGCACAGCCCAAGCCTATCGTGCTTCGTACCGATTCGTGCCGTGCCGGCTCGGCCCAGTCATCCCACCGTGCCGTGCCGTGCTGTGCCGGCCCGTCTCACCTCCAGTCAGGCCCAAGCACGGCCCAAAGCCCGTCGTGCCGGTATTCATGCCGTGCCAGCCCAAACCCAGCCCAAAGTAACTATGCACGACGAAGGCGGCGGCGACAATTGTGACGACGTCTGTCATCTTTCTTTCTCTCGTACCCGCTAGTACGATAATATCAAACAACGAGTATCATATATGAGTTAATCTTGAGTACCGCGAAGGTGAAGGCGAAGGATTGCTAGGATCTAGTGAAGACCGAAGGATCAAACAACGATAATACCAGAGTGACGTAGTTAGACCGAATGATTGCTAGGATCTTCCGCATGTGCCAACCGTGATGCAGCTTTAATTTAGCGTGGAAGTCATGAAAGCTAGCTAGTGCAGACCAAATGCCAAGACCCACCAGTAGTAGACTTCAGATGTACCCCCTATCTTCCGCATGTGCAACCGTGATGCCTGCATTGCATCTAGCCGGAGTCTACGCACAGCCACCTCCATTATAGTGACAAAATAGCATTCGTCATGAAAGCGCGGACCGTGTTGGCAGGAGCACGTCGAAGCTCAGATTGGCAGGAGCAGTCCATTTGTGGGCCAAGCTGTAGCGACTTCCGCACGCTATCGAACTTCGGTCACTCCATTGTAGTACGGCTTGGCCATCTTCCTCCATTGCAGCAATGCTTTCAAACCTGTCTGATATGACTGTGGTTTTTGATTTTTAACTATAATTTTTTAAATTTAGCTGTTTGTGATAAAGATTACTGAGAAAAAGATACTCGCTTGTGATTTTAGATGATAAAAATGTTGGGCTTTTAATGTGTACTACAATTAACTTGTAAACCTCATCTCGAAAAAATATTTCATTTAAAAGTTAGATACTGTAGCAAAAACCAAAAGCCGATTTGAGAAACTGAAAAGAACAGGCCCGACATCTGCCGTAGCGACTTCCGCGCGCTATGGACCTTCGGTCGCCGTGCTCCTAGTAGACACACTGTGCTCAGCACAGAGGAATGCTTGGACGGCTTTACCGTCATGGCTACGCTTACGTATGAGTTGTGTTAGACTCGTGACTGCCGGTAAGACACCCGTCGATGTGGGGCCGATTGACGGGCCCATATCCCATATGCTCAAAGATATATCATACCATATGCTTAAAGATATATGCATGTAATTAATTTTAGTTCCTTTTCCTTTTTATTAATATGAGGAAACCAAATGACTGGCGACTGTGAAACTCTCTTGAAAAAGTATATTTCTTTGTAGCAGCTGTGAAAATTGCGCTGCTTTCTTTTTAAATGCCATGTGATTAACAAAAACAAACAGATATGGTGTCAACAAGCGCTTAGGTATGGGTATCGTGTGACCGCGCGCCTGCATGGCAAATTGGCAGGTCGTTCCATGTTCAACAAAAGCACGTCCAAGCTCCGACCAAGAGCAGTCCATTTGGGAATCTTCCGCATGTGCCAACCGTGATGCAGCTTTAGCGTGGAAGTCATGAATTTACCCAACGAGAGTCTTGTCAGTGTCAAGCTAATTTTGAAGCTTGTAAAGAAGTTATTTAACTAAAGAATTTATTTACTGAGTTTTATGAAAGTACATCTTGTACTATAATATTTTATGATAATTAAAGTGCTATTTGATTTAGAAAAGATCACATGTCCTATAAGAGAACAAAGTACATTAATATCAGTTATTACTATATTCAAAGTGTCATTACTCAAAATGATATTAAAGTCAGTAAGATAAATACTCATGTAGAAGTGGACTAGAAGTGAGTAGGACTAGAAGTAGACTGGCAGACCCAAAATACAAGTGGGATGCCCTTGACGACAATGACCACTGACCTAACATGTCTATCTCCTGAGAACTAGTTAAAAAGATTTATTGATAAAGTTTTTCGTCGTTTTAACGTGTATAAGATTAAACCGGTGAGTACTTCCTTAACTGCATATTTTAAATTTTCTTCAACGTCATGTCCACAGTCAAATAATGAAGTTGAGTAAATATCTAGAGTTCCACATGAAAATGCAGTTGGTTCGATTATATATGCCATTGTATATTCTCATCTCGATTTATCTCAATCATTAAATGTGGTTAGTAAATACATGGCTGAAAAAGAGCATTGGAAAGCAGTTTAACGAATTTTAAATATTTACGGGGCACATTTAATGCTTATTTACAATTTAGGAAGATAAGAGATGGATTTATTGGTTATATGGATTCTGATTTTACTGAAAATTTGAATAAAAGAAAATCTCTCATTGTGTCGTTAGTTATATAGCTAATTTGGTTATATGGTTGAAAGTACGTACAGCTTCATGGTTGGACAGTTGGACTCATCCAACTTGAGAATACATCAAGTTGCTTCAGCAAACCAAGTTCTGATATGGATTTTGTTGGACCGTAAAGGGTTTTCTCACCCCAAAAGCTAGCCAATAAGGTGAGAGACTCCTTCACTTTTAAGTTAGGTCTCTTACCCTTCCACAACTAATGTAGAACTATTCTAACAATCTCCCTCTTCACATATTAGTGTCCCTCAGCCGTTCACTGCCCCTTCATCGTACACCGACGGTCCCTCAGGGTGCTCCTTCACCGTACACCGACGGTCCCTCAGAGTCATAGTCCATCAGGCGTTCACACACTTAGTGTCTATTGGGCCAGAGATGTTAGAACCAGGCTCTGATACCATTTGTTGGATCCGGACCCATCCTAGGTCTCATCGGATTCACTCCTCGATCACCAGGTCTTAAATGGGCTGCGCTCCCTACGCACCAAACCCACGGGTTGCCCGCAAGCAAGCCCCTTAAGCAACAACCTTATAAGTGGTATTGGACCTTCACCTCCTAAAAGACTAGTCTGATGGGTGAAGAGTTCCTCACACTTATAAGTTGTGTCTTTTCCTCTCTCACTATCCATGTAAGACTATTTTTCCTAACAATCTCTCCCTCACACATGGATTGTGCATACTGCACTCCTGGGAGATGTTTGGTGCCTGGCTAGGATCTCCCCCTCTTGTCACACGTTTGTACGTCCAGCGCTGGTACATATACCATGTTGTGTATCCACTCCGGGCCCACACGCGCCATACGTCATATGCCCACGCCTCTGATCCGTACGTGCTCGTGTAACCGCGAGGGTTGACTCTGATACCACTTATTGGACCGTAAAATGCCTTCTCATCTCAAAAGCTAGCCAATGAGGTGAGAGACTCCTCCACTTTTAAGTTAGATCCTTTATGATTTCATAACTAATATGGAACTATTCCAACAGATTTTCAATAGATTGTTTGTTCGATCATATGTGACAGAATCAATTGCACTGGAAGAAATCTTACGAATACATTTCACTTGCACTCTTGCAGGTTGTTCGTGCTAGCTCACTAAGAAATTAGAGTTAATGGAAAGGGCGTGCCTGCAAAAGAACTCTCCAGACACATCACAGTAGAGTCCTCCCATACCTTTCTAGAAGAAAACCTTACACACTGAATGCACTTGCAGCCTTGTGGTTGGTTGGTTTTTGCATAGCATGGTTACCCATATACCTCTTGAAAGAGCAAGTAAACAAATAGAGGAAAGAGTGCGCCTATAAGAGAACTCGAAAGCTCCTAAGGCCACGCATCACACAGTAGTCCCCCTACCGTGGAAAGATTGCGCCTATAAGAGAACCCGAAAGCTCACAACTCTAAAACCAGGCATCTCACAGGAGTTGTATGAAGTCCTCTTCTGCTCCGAGGACTCCTAGGGGTGCTTGATTCGGTTTTTTTTCGGTTTCTACTTCTAGTTTCTGCTTTTTTTTTCATTATTCAGTATTTCATTTTTTTCTAAATTTTTTTAGATATTTTAGGTTTTTTTGTATTTTCTTTTTTTCCTGTGTTCCTTTGTATTGTTCCTAATGGGTTAACATATTTTTTTTCTATTTTTACATTTTTTAAAATTAATTATACTCAAAAAGTTAAATCAGCTACAGTAAAAAAAGATAATTGCAATGAAATTTCAACCAAAAGTTAGAAACCAAGAGCCAGCATCTCACAGGTGTCCCCCTTACCTACTCCGAGTTGTATGAAGTTCCCTTCTGCTTGATCTTACGTAAACCAAGAAAAATCCCCCCTTGAAAAGAGAAATATTGTTGAATGCACATAGGACTAAGGCATCGGGAGTGCTTGACATGCCAAGTCGATCCCTTGATGTCTTGTTTATATACTTCGGTGCAGCACTCAGCGACAAATTTTTCTAAGCAAGTGATGTGAATTCAGTGTAGAATTGACTGACAGGGTGAAAAGATTGCTACCGCTCACCGAGCATGCAAATCAATTGAGAAGGAAAGAACTTATTTGATCGTTCACGTGCAAATGCTCTGTTTTATCGTACGTAGCTATGCACATAGCATACTTAAAATTGGAGTAATTTACACGGAAGTATCTGTATTTGCACATGTGCTTGCTTCCTGTTACTCACCAAGATGATGAGCTACATGACAAAGGTTAGTTGTGCGTTTGTATTTACTGGTTATCATGTGCTTCTCTGTGGATCTGCGCAATAAGATTGAGAAAAGAGTAGAATATGGAATACGGTAGTTGCCATGTGGCACACTATGTGGGCACTGGACACGATTTGATAGTCATCTCTACTTGTATCATTTTCTTTAACGTATTGCCGCGGTCAATTTTGCTTCCATTTATCTCTACTTTTCCAATTTCTGCACCTTGTGCTTTCTGAGCTGTTGCACGATTTCGGATGATTAGTACTCGATACAATTTTTCAAAAGCTGCACGCTATGACAATAACTTCAAGACTCGGCTTTGAATTTTCTCTATTTTAATGTTAACCTTTTTCAAATATAATACTATTACATACGCTTTGCATTTGAGGGGGTGTTAAGAGTATATAAGTATTTTTCTATTATTTTTGTAGTCTAGAGTTTAGTGTCCTTATACTATATATATAGTTCTATAAGCTGCTACTGTAATACATTTGTATATCTTTTATTCTTGTAACAAGTACATGGTTACATGCCGTTCAATAATACATGCTAGTGATACTACTTGAGCATATATTCGTACATCCTGTGATTCTCACATGTTTTTATCTTTATAGCAGGGCGAAGCATGCAACTATTTAACTGTAAATGTTTTTTGATATACTAGTAGAATGGTCGATATCTTCAAATTCATAGCAAACGAAGCTGATGACATGCTCAAGTTTGTTTCACGGGGCACACGGTCGACGTGGCGGACACGGAGCTCTCGAACAAGGTGGTGCAGGGTGGCAGGTTCGAGGACCACCATCACCACCGTCTACTGGGTCTGTATCAGCAGGAATCGAGTAGCAAAAATGAGTCAGAATTCATTTCAAGTGTTTTTTTTTCTTCACATCATTTAGTAGCAGCATGGATGGAAGCACTTATATTTTAAATAATTTAAGGGTGTGTTAGCATTATCCGGATGTTTTCTTCAAAACAGTCATCTAAATTTGTGAATGTTAGATTAAAGATCCAACAGCTCCTTTTTTTAGAGGGGGAAATTTTTTTTGAGAGCAAAACTCGCACGAATCTTTACGCAAACCCAAAGGTCAAAAATTTGAAATATTATTTGGAAGAAAACATCTTTATCAACACCCTTTAAATAATTAAGATTAACAGTATCAAAAGGTAGTTAACGCAAGATTAGGTGCTCTCTGCTTACTATCTTGTGCTACTTTTTTTGTTGGTTCTGGTGACATAAAGCCTGACCTTAGGAGTGAGTGAAGGTGGGCACTGGGCACCACCGGCACCAAGTGGTGGTGAAAAGGTGCTAGATCATGCATGGCGAAAGGTTGACGTACGTGTGTAGGGGTCGTAGTATTTGGGCACCACCGGCACCCAGTCTGGACGAACGGGCTTGCTGCACAACACAAGCAGCAGCAGGAAAACAGTTGGGAGCAAGCGAGTACTTGTTGTCGACATCTCACCACGATCAGAGCTTCGCTTGCGTGCTTCAATGGAGAGGAAGAAACGCTACAACAGGGCAGATCAACATCGAATGGGAGTGAAGCTATATATATGCATGGAAGGCGATTCTTCTTGTTGTGGCCGTGGACATCAATTGTGGTCTAGCCTCCTTCAGTTTACAATGGCCAACGAGTGCTCCATCTGTTCCATTTGGTGCGGTCTTGTGTTCCCAAATGCCAGCTATGGCACAAGAACAGACAAAGCAAATGCCAGCTATGGCACAAGAACAGACAAAGCAGTTGCAGTTTTCTACAAGCACCAGTTAGTTACGTAAGTATAGAAACTACGCTGCAGTAGCCCTAACTAGTAAGGTGCCGATCAGAACGGCTTTTGCTCCCAGCGACGGACGGATTTTTCACTGTAGCGCGCACAGTGCGCACTACAGTGAAAAAAATTTCGTTTTTTTGGATTTTTTTTTAAAATTTACTTATACTTTTTTTTCGTTTTTTATTTTCGGTTTTTTTACATTTAATTATATTTAATAAACCAACTCAGCTACAGTGTTTTTTCAGCTAGCTACAGTGTTTTTTCAGCAAAAACAAAAAACTATCGCTATTTCAATCACCCCTAAGTAGTAACCGGGGAGTACTAGTGAGCATGACCACAATGTGTTGTGGACCAGTGGTTAAGCTTTTCAAAGCATAGAGCAGGTTGGCAGAAAAGGGTACGGAGTGGACGGTCTGTTCGTTTTGTGGATCGTCTCACAAACAAAGTCCGTTGGTGGATGTGTGTATTACTACGAATATTATGTATATATTGAAAAGATCTAAAAGGTTATATATATATATATATATATATAAAAGAAGTACAAGAGAATATTATAGAGAAATATGCTATATACGGATAAGAAAATACAGATATATAAGAAAACAACTAAAACAATTTTATTATATCTCTAATACCCTTAACACACACCACCACACACTCACACCATATGCGCACGTACATAAGTATATCACCTTAGCATACTCCTAGAAATAGAGAGACCAGGAATAAACCCAAAATTTTTACTGAAGCATGCTCACGTGCATGTAAAGGTAGGTACAGAAATTTGAACCCTGATGGTTTAGAAGAGGTTCTGCTTGCATGTATGCAACTATATGTCCGAATGGTGCAAGATCATACTGAGAATGTTGTAGTTGGGAATGTTCAAAGAGCCTTGGATGCTCTTCGGGGTTCGCACTTTCGAAGGCCAGCTCCTTGAAGAAGTGCTCATCAGATACATCCACTGTTCCCTGTTGGGGAAATGCCCTGCCATGCTTGTCTCGGGCCGTGGACCAAGGAGAAGGGGATCCCTTAGGGTGGCCATCGGATCTATCATCTTATACGCTACTAACCATTAGATCTGTTGCGGTCAAGTGGACCGTGCTCGTGGCCATGGGACATTATAGAGAAAAGACCTCAATACCCCCGTAGTTTGTAGGTTCTTGCGAGGGCAAGAATGTAATCTAGTAACCTCATTGGGCTATGAATAAAACCCCATGAGTACTGTATAGAGGAGGAGAAAGGAGTACAAATACGATATAACATCGAGTTCTATTGAATTCTCAGTTGAGTCCGTCCCCCAACTCTCAAGGGCTTCGATGAACATCTCAGGGACATCGCCGAAGCCCATCTCACTCTCTTGTGTTTGTTCTTGTAACAACAACATTCCCAACTGAGGTTCTGTAACACTCAACCGTGAAGACGAGCAACATGCGTGGAGGCTGTTTGGTGTTGCCATCTGATTCAACATGTGGGACCTTACGGAGGAGTACTGCATGCTTGGTGTGTCCTCGCTGGCCCATTTGTTTCAGATCCAACCCGACCCCGCCCACGACAACCGCCTCGCCCCAGCATTGCGTCGCTGCCGAAGCCAACTAAATTGGGTAAGACTTTTGCGTTAAATGGTACGACTGCAATGGCCACTCATGGCAGTGCTTTCTCTCGAGGATGTGGAGCGCACTGTACATCGCGAAGGAGCATAGTCTGCGAGCGTTGACGACATTGAACCTCAACCGGGTGAATCGAGTGTGTGAAGCCCTTGGAATCCCTATGCCAGACAGTCCTGTGCCCAGCATTAGTCGCCTACACGCATGCGAGGAGGGCGACAGAGCGGAGGCTTCTCCCTCACGTCGAGGTGGTTGTGTTAGAATGATCTCCACCGCCGATTAGCCCAACGGCTAATCGGGCCTTGACTCGCGCCCTGATCGGGGGCGCCCAGCCCAACACTTGGCTGGTGGGCCCCTGTCGCGCTGCGCTATATAAAGATGGGTGGAGGCCGGCGGCAAAGGACACGAGGTTATACGGAGCCGCAACTCCACCCAACAAACCCTAACCGATCTGGAGGGAGCGCAGTGAGCGACGGGAAGCACCACCACCGTCGCCGGACCTCCGGGAAGCCTCGCCGGACCTCCGCTTCTCCGACCGTCGCTGCGTGTGCGCGAGACTACACCGACGAACCCGTGATGGCCGCCTCGTCCTCCTCTACATCGGACGGTACCCTTCCTCCCCCTTCCTCTCTCTCTCTCTCTCTCTCAGATCCAAACCCCAGAACAAGACTAAGAAGAAGAAATCCCAACAATGGTATCAGAGCGGGCAAAGTCTCAGATCGGAAGAGGCAAAAAAAAAATCTTTTTCTTGCTCGCCGCGGTCTCCCCGCCGCCGCCGCCTGGCCGACTGCTGCGAAGCGGCCAGCCAGCGCCCAGGCCGCCGGCGCCGGCCATTACGCCGCGCCGCCGCCGCCACCGCCACGCGCAAGCCGCTAGAGCGCGTGCGCGCCGCCGCACCTTGCGCGCATGGCGCGCGTCGCGGCGCTTCTGGCGTCCCGCTGCCGCTCGCAAGCCCGCGCCGCCTGCTGCCTTGCGCTGACCACGGCGCCGCCGGCCTCCTGCGCGAGCCGGCGCGATCGCGCGCCCGCCACACGCTGCGCGCAAGCCGCTGCCCCGCCCGCTGCGCTGCCGGCGCGCACGCTGGCGCCGCCTGCCGGCCGCCCACTCTTCTCCTGCGGGCGCGCGTGTGCTTGCTCGCCGAGCCCCTGCCGCACGCGCCAGAGAGGCGCTGCGCCTGGCCACCCCCTGCCAGATCCGAAATTTGAGGCATTTTTTTTTGGGGAGGCAGAGAACGTGGAGAATGTGTGGTGGAGAGCATTCTTTGGTAAAAGGTGGTGATGAAATATCTCGCTAACCAAGTCAATGAGATAAGGTTAGGGCTAATAAATAAAAAATGTTTGGACTGTTTTACAAGAGATGAATGAAAGGTGCATGTGCATTTTTTAGCACATATTTCATATATGTATACATGAAATTATTTTATGGTATGCATACTTTTAGATATATATATAAATATATATATCTAAAAGAAAAGATATAATTTTCATTATTAAATTCGAACCAACTGAGAATTTAATTTTGGAAAAATAGATACAATTTTAATTGATGTTTCCTCTGCAAAAGTTAAATGGTGATTAGTCTTTAAATTAAATTCGAACCAACGGGAGAATTTAATTTTTTGAGCATTGTTGTGAATTATAATATTGTTAATTTCTGACCAACGTTGATAATAACAATATTATAATTTCATTAATGTTTTTATGCATTATTTCTATTTCGGCCCAACGGTGATATAGATTTAATGTATAGATAAATTGATTTAATTGTATGTCATATTTTTGACCAACGTTGGAAATAAGGCATATAATTTTCCTGTTATGTTATCACTTTATTTGAAATATTTTTCAGGCGGATACAACTTGATGAGTTGTATCGGAGAGATCCCACTCTTAAAGGAGATAATTATGGAGAGTGGAAGAAAAGATAGACTTAGCGTTTATCTTGGTGAAGTGGATGGTCCTCACTACAAGACGTTCCACTCGAGCCTATGGCACCAAAGTGAGGGATCCAAATGAGGATGATACTGCTTGGCAGAAAAGACAGAGGGATCATGCTCCCTTACAGATGTCTTATGACCTTGAGCATAAGAAATGGACCACAGCCAACAAGAAATGTATGGCTGTGATAAAGAACACGATTGAGCTCTGCTATTGTAGGCTCAATCGCAGTGTGTTTCATCACACAGAGTACCTTGAGAGGATAAAGAGTCGCCATCGGCTCTTCAAAGACTTATGCTACACAACCGATCAAACGACTTGTGACAGAGGTACTCGGTGGTGGCGATGGCATAAGAGAGCACATACGAGGATGAGTAACATGGCATCCAAGCTTAAACCAATGGATTTGGCTCTCAAGGATGAGTTCCTTATTCATTTAATTTTTGCTTCCTTGCCAAAAGAGTTTGACACCTTTGTTGTCAACTACAATATGCAGCCCGAGAAATGGGATTTGGAAAAGTGCATAGCTATGTGTGTGCAAGAGGAGGAAAGAATTAAATCCTCACATGGTGGTGGTTCTATCAACTATGTGAAGGATAACAAGAAAAGGAACTTCAACAATCACTCCTTCTCAAAGAACAAGGGAAAAACCTCATCCATCACCTCAACAGAATAAGTTTCTTTGTAGACAAAGATCGTTGTCTTCATCAAGAAGAAGAGGACACTACAAGAAGAACTGTCCTGATTACTTAAAGATGATAATGGCAAAGAAAGGTGAGAACATTATTACCTATATAAATGAATCCCTGTATGTGCAATATTCGAAATCCACTTGGTGGATTGACTCAGGAGCAACTGTTCATGTTGCTAATTCTTTACAGGGATTCCGTTCGACGAGGACTACGCAAAGAAAAGAAAGATGCATTAAAGTCGCAAATGGAGTCCAAGCTGAAGTTGAAGCCGTTGGCGATCTTTCATTAGAGCTAGCTGATGGTTTCACTCTTTTACTTAGAGATGTTCTTTATGTTCCCTCTTTACAAAGAAATTTGATCAGTGTTTCATGTTTGGACAATGATGGTTATGATTATCATTTTGGAAATGGCAAATGTGAAATAATGTTTAATAAAGCATGTGTTGGCCTTGCCATCTTGCAAAATGAGCTTTATTTATTATCATTATGTGATGATGTGAATGTCGTATGCGATAATGGGAACGTTGCGTGCGAGAAAGTAAATGGATCCTCGTCTACGAATGCAAACAGAAAACGAAAGAGAACTCTAGATGCGTCGTCGAAATTATGGCAATCGCTCGTTTAGACCATATTTCGAGGGGAGAATAGAAAGACTAGTTAAGAATGATATTCTTCCTCCATTAGAGTTCTCGGACTTAGAACAATGCAGAGAATGCATTAAAGGAAAATATGTAAAGAAAATTAAGAAAGACGCCAAAAGAAGCACAGAGTTACGCAAATTATTCACACAGATATTTGTGGTCCTTTTCCGTGAAAAGTGTGGATGGATATGACTCGTTCATAACATTCACGGATGATTACTCCGTTATGGATATATTTATCCAATCAAAGAAAGAAATGAAGCCTTGGATAAATTCAAGATATTTAAGGTGAAGTTGAAAATCAACATGATTTAAAGATTAAGATAGTCCGATCGATCGTGGGGAGTACTACGGTCGACATACCCCATATGGACAAGTTCTGGACCTTTGCAAGGTTTCTACAGAAAATGGTATAGTGGCCCATATTCTACACGGGCGAACCTCAAAAAATGGAGTAGCTGAAAGACGCAACTGCACTCGATGGATATGGTGCGAAGCATGATGAGCTATTCTACACCGCCATTGAGTTTATGGATGGAGGCGTTAAAACCGCCATTCATATTCTCAACAGAGTGCCTAGTAAGTCGGTGCCCAAAACACCGCATTTGAGTTGTGGACGGGAAGAGTTCCTCACTACACCACTTACGTGTGTGGGGAGTCCTCTGAGGCTAAAGTATTTAACCCAAATCTTGGGAAGCTTTATCCCAAAATGTGTGAGCGCCATTTCATTGGCTACCCCTGAAAGTCAAAAGGTTTCGTTTCTCTTGTCGGATCGATAAACAAAGTTTGTAGAAACGAGACACGCTGTCTTCTTAGAGGATGAAATGATGAGGGGAAGCACGGTAACTCGAAGGATTGACCTTGAAGAGAAGCGGGCGTATGCGCCCACTCCGATGATTCAAGAGCCATTCTTCGCGATTACTGTTGTCATTGCACCGACGGTGCAAGACAACGTGGTGCCGGCACACTGTTATTGTTCCTCTGTGGCAACAATAAATGAGAATGAGGAACTTGTTCTTCAGGATCCTACAGAACCCATTGCCACAGATGAGGGGGAGCAACAGCAGCCCCAAACAGAAGATGTACCAAATGTGGAGGCCCCGAGGAGGTCTCAAAGATTAAGAAGATCAGCTGTTTCTGATGATTATCAGATTTATCATACAGAGGAATTTCAAATAGAGGATGATCCCACCTCATTTGAAGAAGCCATGAAGTGAAAACTCTTCAAATGGCTTGAAGCCATGGAAGAGGAAATGAGGTCCATGAAGACTAATAAAGTGCTGGACTTGGAAATTATTCCTAAAGGAGCCAAAAAGAGGGTCAGAAATGGGTCTACAAGACAAAACTTGACTCCCAAGGGAATATAGAAAGATACAAAGCGCGACTTGTGGCAAAAGGCTTTACGCAAAGAGAAGGGATTGATTACAATGAGACTTTTTCTCCGGTCTCATGTAAAGACTCCTTGAATCATAATGGCATTAGTAGCACATTATGATTTAGAGTTACATCGATGGATGTAAAGACGGCATTTCTTAATGGGGATTTGGAGGAAAATGTTTACATGGCACAACCGAAAGGTTTTGCGTGGAAGGAAATGAAAGAATGGGATGCCGTCTAAAGAAATCGATTTATGGGTTAAAGCAAGCTTCAAGACAATGGTACTTGAAGTTTGTGATCAAGACAATAAGAAAATTTGGGTTTAAAGAGAATGTAGAGGACAAGCTGTGTTTATGCGAAGTTTAAAGATGGGAAGTTTATCTTCCTAATCCAGTATGTGGATGATATCCTACTAGCTAGTAGTGATGTCGATGCACATTGGAGACAAAGAAGTTTTTGTCCTCAAACTTTGATATGAAAGATCTTGGTGAAGCTTCGTTCGTTCTAGGGATCAAATTCACCGGATAAAAACAAAGGGATATTGGGACTATCACAAAAGGCATACATAGAGAAAGTCTTAAAGAAATTTGGTATGCATAAATGTAGTCCTTCACCGCACCTATAGTCAAGGGCGGATATGGGGATTTTCAATGCCCTAGGAACGACTGAGCTCGATCAAATGAAATCGGTTCCATATGCTTCAATATGTCGGAAGCTTACAAGATGCTCAAGTGTGTACACGCCCGACTTAGCGTTTGTTACTGGGTTACTTGGCGATTCGAGCAATCACGGAATAGAGCATTGAAATTGGTAAAGAAAGTCTTGCGTTATTTGCAAGGCACAAAAGGCCTCATGATGACATACAGAAGATCAGATTTACTCCATATAGTGGGGTATACAGATTCTGATTATGCGGGAGATGATAGAAAGTCAACATCCGGATATGTATTCACTCTCGCTGGAGGAGCTATATCGTGGAAAAGCTCAAAGCAAACCGTCACTACATCGTCCACAATGTATGCCGAGTTTGTAGCATGTTATGAGGCTACGGGCGGGTGAACCGCTTAAGAAGTTCATACCGGTTTAAAAGTGGTTGACGACATCAATAGACCACTTAAGTTGTACTGCGATAATGAACCCGCAGTAACGTATGCCCACAACAATAAGTCAAGTGGTGCTGCCAAACACATTGACATAAAGTACTATGTTGTGAAAGATAAAGTTCGGGATCAAATTATAAGTCTTGAGCACATAAGTACCGCAAAGATGTTAGCGGATCCGCTTACTAAAGGCTTACCACCCAACGTGTTCAGAGAACATGTAGCCGGCATGGGTTTAAGGGAAAGCCTATGATTCCTGGACTAAAAGATGGCCCAAAAGATTAAAGTAACTGTTTCAGAACAGAGAGGTGTATTGTAGCTGTTAAATCTATCGGCGTTTGACCGTGACGATAAGACATGTTCTATGCACTAATCTGTGATGGAATGAGTAAAGTCAAAAGTAATTAAAGTTAAAGCATAGATGAGATCAAGGGGGAGAATGTTAAAATGATCTCCACCGCCGATTAGCCTAACGGCTAATCGGGCCTTGACTCGCGCCCTGATCGGGGGCGCCCAGCCCAACACTTGGCCGGTGGACCTGTCGCGCTGCGCTATATAAAGAGGGGTGGAGGCGGCAAAGGACACGAGGTTGTGCGGAGCCGCAACTCCACCCAACAAACCTAACCGATCGGAGGGCGTAGTGAGCGACGGAAGCACCACCACCGCCGCCGACCTCAGGAAGCCTCGCGGACCTCCGCTTCTCCGGCCGTCGCTGCGTGCGCAGACTACACCGACGAACCCGTGATGGCCGCCTCGTCCTCCTCTACATCGGACGGTACCCTTCCTCCCCCTTCCTCTCTCTCTCTCTCTCTCAGATCCAAACCCCAGAACAAGACTAAGAAGAAGAAATCCCAACAGGTTGGTCTCCGATTGCTGTCCACCCACTGTGCACGGTGCCCCCTCCGCCAGGGGTGTCAGGTGGGTAGGACAAGGAGATTGTTGTGGCCAACGAGTCAAAGTTCGAAGATTATGCGAACTCTAACCTTGAACACGAGAAGGATGGTCGGACGGGTAGCGCATGCGCCCCTAGTGTCGTGAGCCCCATGGAGGCCTTGGGTGACAGAGCGGCTAAGGGCGGAGGCCCCAAGTTTGCCTTAGAAAATGAGGCTGTGGTCACCCCAGAGGGTGTGCCTTCGTCCTCGCTGGTCCACGAGGCGTCTCCAGCAACCCGAGCAGTGAAGCACGCTAGAGTATATTCTCCCCCCAATGACCACGTGCACAGGCTTCCAACTAGATATGATAGCACGCGTTGAGGACTCTAGCTCTAATTCTGAAATCCCCCTTCCTAGAGCGGGCTCCATTGCGGCTACTAGCGGCGCTGTTGTGGTGAGTCTGACCATGGGGTCTATGGGCGTTGCTACATCACGGCTGGCCTCTCCGAGTCAAGTTACAAGTATGAATAACTCATTCACCTTTTGTGACTTCGCGAGCCTCTCTTCGATCTGCTCCCTCACACTATTGTCAGTGTCAGTGGGCAGGGGCGGAGTCAGGAATTAGATATAGGGAGGTAATATAGACAATAAGTAGAGTAGAACCAATGAACCATACCAAAATATTCTCAGGAGGTCCAATAGACTATTCTCTCCATCGTCTCATTGTCATCAACCTGCTCAACTCCTTTTCAATTGTTCCTGGACGCTCTTGATAAACTCAATGTAATCATACTATAATTTTTAATGAATGCAAATCTATTCTCTATTGTTATAGGTCGAAACATTGCTGTTTGTTTCTGTTTCCATCATTGGAGCGCTGCTGGGGTAATTTCTGCATTAGTAGGTTTTTATTATTGTCGAAGACAACAAAAGCACTCACCACCAGCACCTGGTAAGCATTGAATTCATTGCAGGTTCTTAAATAAAATTATTCACAATTTTTCAAGAAAATTATGACCATTTAATCCATGAAAACCTGGTGCAAGCAGATGCGTTTGGACCAGAACATGAACATCTACCACAACCTAAGCTTGTTGCCCCCTTCGGCAGAACTTAGACTTGAATGCTATGAGAGTCGCTACCAATAATTTTGCCGAGGGAAATAGTATTGTTAGTTCCCGATTTATAACTGTTTACAAGGTAAGAAAAATTGTTCGTTTGGTTATGCATCTGCTACGTCTCTTTGAAAAATTGATCTTTCTGTTGCTTAGGGAGCTCTAACGAGCATAGGGGCTATAGCAGTCAAACGGTTAAACAAGGAAGCAGGATTAGAGGAGCTAAAAAATGAGGTGAACATGCTTGCAAGACTCGATCATCCGAACATCATAAAGATGCTGGGCTCTTGCATAGGGAATGAGGAGAAGGTGATATGCTACGAATATATGCCCTACTGGAAGCCTCGGTTCGGTTCTGTTTGGTATGTGTTGCTCTTATAATTGATTCCTTAGCCTGAAACCATTGAACAAGACAGAATTATCACCAACATAGGTCTATATGTATGAGATTGACGATGAGTTGGTGACCCTGTCGACCTTGTCATCTGTCGCATGCAGCTGAAGATGAAATGCCTGGAGTCCTTGACTGGCCATCACGTTTCCACATCATTCAAGGGATCAGTGAAGGATTGTTATACCTACAAGTAGGTTGGGGGGTGCCAGGCCCCCCTCTCTCCGCCACTGTCAGTGGGTCCTCGATCTCCAAGATGCGCATAGGGTTCTAGCAATGAAGCTGGTCGCGGCCTGGCTAGTGCTGCCACCATGGACGTGTCATCGGGCCTGATCATCTCTGAAGCCACCGGTTTGGAGTCTCGGTGACTCTCTGTGGTAGACTTCGTCCCTCGCCCGGACTACGAGGATGCTGCTCTGGATTGAGCACGCTTTCTTCTTGTGGGTCGAAGCTCCTAGAGAGCATTCTCAAGGTGACAAAGATGAAGGTATGTTTGTGAAAATGTTTTCATTGTTTGGTTTATTTCATTACTGACGCGTAGATGCCACATAGGCCCTTGCTCTGGCTCATGCTCTACAAATGGCAAGGTACCACAAACGGAGCGGTCTATAAGAGCGAGTAACTGCCGTGGAGATGGAGGCATCGTTCGCCTGGCAATCCACCACAGACGCAATGGACACAATAGAGGCGAAGGATGAACACATCGGCTTTCTAGAGGAGGAAGGTGTGAAGGCTATCACCACTGCACGTACTTTGGTGGAGCACACTCGGTTTATGGCCATCAAGGAGCGTAAAGGCCTATTGCAACATATTGCTGGCTGGAGGAGGAGAACACTCGGCTATCATCCGAATTATCGAAGCAGGACTATGTATTGGGTGACGTGTCTAGAGATGGCAACGGGTACCTGAATACCCGATAGGTTTTACCCGATAAGGAGATAGGTATGGAAAGATATCTTCACCCGCGAGTATGCTAATGGGTAAAAACATCTACCCATCGGGTAGAGAGGGTGCGGGTGTGGGTGTATACTACCCGTACCCGCATACCCGTGGGTAAAATATACCCGACTAGAGATGGCAATGGGTACATATACATATGACCCATATATATATATATATATATATATATATATATATATATATATATATATATATATATATATATATATATATATACTAGTCAAATGCCCGTGCGTTGCTACGAAACATCTAGTGTATATTCTCAATCAATTAACATCAAATTAAACAAACCAATGTAACAATGTTTTAGACAAAAGTATAACAAAAGTACCCTCTAATAACTCTCACAAAAACAAATAATGAGGCAGTAAAATTAAGGAGATTAAATAGTTAATAAGGTTACTGCGGAACAAATATATGCTTAACAGGATAATTATAAGTACTTATAAATAAAACTTTTTTTGTCAAAACTCAAAGTGCCGAGTAACCATGCATGTATTATTGATAAGACTAACTACTTATGAAAGTTCCTCGCTAAGTAATAATCTCAGTAAATCTTTTTGAATTATAACAACCACCAAGTAGAATATGAAAAGGTAGTGTACCAGCTTTCGTTGGAGAGTCACTTTGGCCAATCAAGCTAGGGTTGCCAACCCCAGCCATACGATTGGCCTTAAACATTGCCACTTTTGAAGATACAACATTGGCCACATTTACCACTGATGAAGGTGGTACAAGAAGTCCTAAATATTGGACCAAATCCTAGAGAGAAGATATAAGCTACAATAATTATTTTCATCTACATCACTAAACATGTTCATCTATAATAATCATGCACAGCTTTGCTATCTGAATAAGAGAAAATGATTATTTAAGTGCCAACGATTTAAAGTCAAAGAATTTAACTAATGGAACCTTCACTAACCTGATAAAACCCCACAAGAGTTCCACATCAAGCTTACATTCATCCCAACGATCGACAAGTTTGAAAATATCACAAATTTAATCAAATCTAGCAGTGGTAAGTGGGAGCTCAGGCCTAACCATCGAAACACAATAGTCATCATGGTGGTTTGTCACAAAATGAAGGGTAGTTAACGTTGTGGCTGCAAAAAGCAAATCATAATCAGTGACGTGGCAGGAGATATATCCAAGTTCCCATACACGTGTAGTTTGTTGAGGGGCAGTGCAGAAACACCAGTAGAGCTTATAATTACCTAATAATAAGAAAACATATTATATTAGCATGCCTCTGGTGCTTCCATTAAGGTGCTTTTTATGTTCAGCAAACACATTACCAACTTATGTCAAGCAGGCCTTAGTATAGCAGCAAGAAGGGGGTAGATTTCAGGCTTAGCAGGCACTTATGATAGTCTAAAGCCAAATTCTTATGAGTCCATATTCCACTTACTCTTTTCGATCACTATCAAAGCAAATCGTGAACATTTTGGTATTAGTTGGCGGTAGATATGTGTAGTTAAAGATTTATCAACAATAGAGCATCTAGAATACTTTGTGCTAACAACAAACGTTTACAGGTCAATCGTGCATTCAAATGCTGTACTTGAAGTGGACCTAGGTGTACAAGTGTATATCCGAGGCCAGACCTCCTCAATGCATCCTCTCCAGCCTAAGCAAGATACCAAGCTGATTAATGTTTGCATTACATGTGCAGCAAGAACAATTTACATGTGTAATGTTGTTATGAACAGTGGAACCTTTGTTGCTTTGAGGACTTGTTCTCTACTATTTGGTTCAATTCCAGAACCTGTGCATGAGACCAATACAATGTCTGTTTCTTGACCAGTCTGCAGAAAGCAAAGAGGGTTTCCAGTAGATATAAACATTGAAAATGGCACTGATTATAAAAGGCAAGACAAGTGACGGTAACAAGTGAATGCCTTACAGGTAAAGCTTTTATAAATTCTATTATTAGCTCGAAATTTCTCGGGACATTAGCTCCTTGAGATGAATCACCAAGTCACTGCACAGGGATTTAATTGGTAAGCCAACAACTTCAGAACAAATGGCTCCTGTCAATAAAGGTGAACAAAAAACAGTTTGTACTAACCTTCTTTTTTTGGTTCAAACCAAATGGTTAGCTTATGCACAAGGATCGAGTGGAGGGTCTTCTGGGTTCACTGGTTGAAAAAGCTAAAAATGGTGTTGATATTCTCTTAAGATTTCTTGCAAAATGGTGTTGATACATCAATATGTTACAAATGAATACGAGAATAAATTATAGAACTATGAAATTGTTTTCTCATGGTCTGGAGTACTGTTGGTGCATGCCGTTGTTAGCACCAAGCAGACACCTTGTAGCTTTACCGCGATGAACGATATGGTAAGATACAGGAGAATGGTACAACAATCACATAGACACCACTTATGCATTGGTTTGTAGAGATTTGAACCTGCGGGGATAAGCAAATAGAGGATTGAGTTATTGAAGACAAAGCTGCAGAAGAAACCACATTTCACAAACTACACACACACACACTCAATAATATAACTACAATGTTGGAGAGATGAGCTCTACAATATGTTTGCTCCAACTAAGTAATATAGCATAATAAATCTTGTGGCAAAAGGAAAACTTGAGGCAGTAAATGAAGTTAATCCATTTGACAAATCAAATGATAAGAAATCACCTACTGTTAAAACAGCAAGTCACTGAGAAATGTAACCATGCATCGTGCACTCTGAAACATTTAATATATCTTCTGCCAAACAAAGCTCTGGACATCTAGAAGCTTCTTCACTTTGTCCTGAAGCACGAGTGACGCCATATTGTTTCACCATGTATCTGCTTCGCAGCCACATAGTTAATCAAACTTGCATTCAATAAGATGACACATTCAACAATTTCTCAGCTCCTACACTCTAAACCACTAATGATCATTTAATGCTAACTATTACACGATAAGCATTCATATCATCATATGACATGCTTTATGTAAGTTTATCTGGAATCATAGAAAATGATAGTAGTAATACCTTTGCAGGCGCGAAGGAGAGCACCCTCTTGCCACAATCCATCTCATGAATGATCCTAGCGTCCTCAGAGTCGTGCACGATTGCGGCGGAGCGGATGGGTGGGCGGAGGAGGAGGCGGCGGCGCGGGGTGGGAGGGGAGGGGAGGAGGCGGCGCAGGGTAGGGGGAGGAGGCTGCGACGGAGCGGAGGGTGGGGAG
Source organism: Melocanna baccifera (assembly GCA_036346265.1). Classification (NCBI taxonomy): domain Eukaryota; kingdom Viridiplantae; phylum Streptophyta; class Magnoliopsida; order Poales; family Poaceae; genus Melocanna; species Melocanna baccifera. Next base: position 159,002 of record JAYEVJ010000135.1, on the reverse strand, counting down.
GAGATGGCGGCGGAGCGGAGGAGGAGGAGGCGGTGCGGGGTGGGGAGGAGGAGGAGGCGGCGCGGGTGGGGTGGGGGCCGAAGGCGGCGGCGGACGGAGAGGGGGAGGCGGCGGCGTGAGGAGGGAAGGATGCGACAACGAGGGGTGGGAGAGTAGGAGGCGAGGGTTGGGGGCGGCGGCGGCGCGGGTTAGGGAGGCGGTTCGGGGAGGAGGATGCGGCGGGGCGGGGGAGGAGGCAGCGGCGGAGCGGAGGAGCGACGGAGGAGGCGGCAACAGAGAGGAGGAGCGGGGGAGGAGGCGACGGCCGAGCGGAGAAGTAGGGGGAGGAGGAGGCAGCGGCGGCGCGGGATGGGGAGCAGTAGGCGAGGGCGGAGTGGCAGATGAGGGAGGGGAGGAGGCGGCGCAGAGAACGGCGGAGACACCGAGAACGTGGGGAGACGGAGGAAGATTCGGTGGGAGGAGGTAGTTGCGGGAGGATCGATTGAGATGGAGAAAGCCGAAAGAAATCAGGTTGCCTACGGGTTCGGGTTAGGGAGTTTTTAGGGTTACAGAGATTTACGGTCAAGATTTAATTGTTCAGATCAAATGATTAAGAAGAGATATAGGAGAGGACTCATCAACCACCAACTCCTTCTTTTAAAGTAGTAAATATATATATATATTCGAAACGAAACCGATGGAAATACCCGCGCCCGTATATACCTATGGCCCGTATATACCTTTATCAATTCAGGTATGGGTTACCCGTCGGGTATAAATACCCACGCGGGTGCAGGTATGGGTAAGTTTCTATATCCGTGTGCGGGTACGGGTATCGTAGCGGGTAGAGTTTTATCTATCGGGTGCGGGTATGGGGTGGCTATACCCGATGGGTATTTACCCGTTGCCATCTCTAGACGTGTCCCTGTCGATGTGGGGGTCGATGGAGGCCCTAGAGGCTACCTTGGTAGATATTGCGGTCAAAGTCCCCGCTCAAACACATGGGCCAGAGGACCTTCTAAGCAACCTTCGGAGAATTCGAGAGGCGTCGTCACTTGCACTAAACGCTGCTCGGGCTTATGGGAACCACTGTTCGCTTGCGATGACACAGATGATTCTTGGTTTGCTTCATCTTCGGGGCTACTTGCACGTGGGCGAACTGGTCAATCCCCATTTGGACTTACCTGCGGGGAAGGCCATGATGTTCAAGGCACTGCATACGATACGCCAGTCCGCTCGCACATTTCACCACCGCATATGGGATTACATCAGTGAACTTGTGGTAAGAACCGCCTAGATGACTCTAAGAACTTAATCTTGTAACCTTCCTAATGTAAAATAGTGTAATCACAAGTCTATAATGGGTATGACTTGGCTAATTAATTTGTATTGACCTAGCGCAGATTGTGTCATCCGATGGAACACGAGTCATGTCGCTAGATAGAAGCTGTCGTACGGCGCAAGAGAAGGCCTCTAGTGAGGGTGGATAGAACTCCACGGTAGGTGAAAACCTTAGCTGGTGTAACCTCGCTAGAAAAATGCATTGTAAAGGCTTTATGGTAATCTTCTTGATCTGTATTTCTATGAAAACATGTGGAACATGTAACAACCTAATTTTTTAAAAAATAAAATAATAATAAAATAATAATTAATTTAGTTTAAAATGAAAAAAATCAAAGTTATTTGGTTGCTTGAATCTTAAAATTTTAGAGGAATTGATTTTCTGCTTTTAAAAAAGGCCTTTCCTTCAAAAAAATATTTTATAAAGAAAAATATACTTGAAAATATTTTTATAAGTTCAAAGTAGCTTTATAAATCTCTATGAATTTTTATAAGATTTTTAAGCTTTATTTGTAATTTATTGTGTTAATTTAAAGCTAGGAAAAGAAAAACAATTTTAAAAATGAAAATATACTTCAATTATTTCAGAAATTATTTTATTTAATCTTTTCATGTTCCAAGTATTTTTGTGGAATTTTCTTGAAATTTTTTCAAATTTTTTTATTCTTTTTCTTTTCTCTCTCCTCCTTCTTCCTTTCTTCTTCCAGGCAACATTTCGAGCCAGAGCAAGCCGCCATGAACGCACGTTTTGAAGCTTTCTTTAAACTCTCAAAACTCATGATTTCCTCAACGGTCTTTTGTGAAATAAATTGCATTCACTTCCTCCGGTTGTGACTCTTTCATTTCCCAACGTTTTCCCTCTCATTTATGAGCATTTTTGTGAGAAATTAACTCATGCCAAGAATAGACATAGTTGCTTGATCCCCCACCTTGGACCTCCTCAGCAACTATAAAAGGGAACACCGTGAGCTCCTCCTCATCCTCACTCAACCCCGAAAATCTCAAATCCCCACTCCTTTCTCTTGGCCGCAATCGAAGTTTTACTTTTGTGTTCTAAACGTCGTTCTTCGGCTTATTGCGCCTTATCCAGTGGAGCCCTGCCACGTTTGACCACATCATCGGCTTCGTCTTGACGCGTTCTACGTGGTGCTCCCCTCGCCTTCGCTGGAGCATCGTCGACACCGTGGGCCAAGTCGGGTTGCCGTTTCTCGCGTCGCCACCGGCCGACTGTGCATGTCCGACCACAACCAAGACTACTCATTAACAAACTTCGAAGCAAGGTAAGTTACACCTTTGATCATATTGCTCTCAGTAATTTAAATTATTTATGTTGTTTTTAAAATTATTATGCATGCGTACTTTTATTCAAACCTAGTTTAAATTCGATTTAAATTCTAGTTATACCCAAATCCTTTGTGTATGACCAAATTTGATATTGATCCCTTATGCCTTGTCAGTTGTCACCTTAGATGGAAACCTAGTTAGTATAATATTATTGACTAGAAATTTTATAAAATTACTTAACTATACTTAGAATGATTTAAGTGGGAATATTTGTTTCAATTGTGAGCAATGATTTTCTAAAATCTATTCTTGACTTCGGTGAGTCATGAAGGTATATGAATGTTTCAAAGCAAAATATAAAAAACTTGGTTTGGACTTAGACAAATGGTTAGGTGGTGGGTGCTGACATGCATTGTTGTTCGTTGACACAATGTTGATTGTCAGGCATAAGGGGTATGTGGTTTGAACTTAAGTCAAGTTGATGACTGGTCTGTGAGCTACTGTTGCAAAGCTATATCGTACTACTACTACAAGACTAGTATGGGACGGTACTGGCTGAATAATTTATGAAATCCCAACCTTGGTCTTGTTATCGGTTGAATGTGAGCGTGGTGTAGGCCATGAGAAATCTCACACGGCACAAGATAGGGCTCTAACTTGTGGATTCAAGTTGGGGTGAAATCTTAGTGACGGCGTGACCAGGTTGAAGACTTAGCATTGTGAAGGACTTGTTATGATTTCTCAGTCGCACGCCTACGGAAGCGTGTAATGACCGATAATATGAGATAATCATATCTTGTGGGTAAAACTGTATAACCTCTGCAGAGTGTATAATCTATCCTGGATAGCCGTGCTCACGGTCATGGGCAAACCAAGTAAAGTTTTTCATGGATTAGATTTTGGTTTTCAAAATGGTTTCTAAAAATGCTTATGGATGGATGAAATCTATAGGAGATTTTAAAAAGTATATGGATGGATAGAATCTATGTGAGATCTTTTGGAAAAGATGGACCAGGTGGAATACCTGTGGATAGGTTAGTGTTTGGTCGGAGTCTACACTAACGATATTATTTTGTTAAATTACTATTTCTCTCTATTGTATCAAATTCAGCTTTTGATCCTACTTACTGTATTTACTTTAATTCTGCTTTTTCGCACAAATAACCTATTAAGAATTCTATTGTCAATCCTTATGCATACATGAACTCTGTTAAACCTCCTAGTGTAGCTTGTAGAGTATTTTATGTACTCATGTTTCTTCATTCACTATTTTCAGAGAAGGATTTCATCAATTTCGGTGAGAATAACGATGAGTAGGCCACGTCTTACAGTCATTCGCCTGTGGGCAGGCAGGATGGGCTGCTGCTTTATCGTTCTTCTTCCGCTGCTTATATTTATTTTTGGTTTATGAATCATTGATGTAAACTTTGCCCATGAGGCCCATATTTAGTTAATAAATAAATGTCATTGTGCATGATATGAATCTTTGTTATCCACTGTGTGTACTAGCTTGATCCTAAACTAGTGCGATTTACACAAAGGATTCAAGAGTCGTTGCTCCGAAGTCCAACAGAACATAACAAGTTGATTATCTTTTATGAGTAAAGTGTGCGACTTCTACAGAGTGAAAACTGTTCGAACAATCGTGCCCACGGTTATAAATAGGCATGAGAACTTACTCGAGATAGTGTCTATTTACAAAATGAATTTTGTGGGTGTGATGAAAACATGAGGGGTGGATAGAACCCTGAATTGATTTCGATTGGGTGGATAGAACCCAGTGATTATAATATGTCGATAAAACCCTAATAAAAATATAACTTATGGTGGATGAAACTATAAAATAGATGGATGGAACCTGCACCTCAATTATTATTGCACACTTTGACAAAAGTTTAGAAACATAATTTAGTTAAAAAATGTTAAGTCTTAGGATTTCTATTTATTATAATTTAATTATGGCATTCCACAAATAAATAAATCCCAAGCCTTCCTTTGTTAAGTCATGCATCTATATTATTGTATTTTGTGTGTTGGATTATGGAGAAAGATGATTTGTGCTCACCCTCACTCACTATAATATTTAAGAACTTGTGGATCAAGACAACTACGCCTACTATGCCATGTCTAGACCAGACGGAGAAGAAGACAGTGGAAATTAGGACATCATCTAGTAATGTAGTCCTTACCTCAATTATATAGACTTTGAAGATGATTGCGTCTTCAAAAGTAACAAGACATCTTTTACCCTCAATTGCTTGCCTGTGGCAAGGTGGTCTCACCTTGCTCTTCGTTTCCGCTTCTGTAATATAAATATTTGGTCTGGTCGGTCTATTATATAAACTCTACCTATTATGGATTATTTAAACTTAGTTATGTAATATAAATGTTGGTTGAAGACTTAATTAGAGCTAGCCTCCGTAATCTTGTCCTGTCTGCACACGCATAGTACTATTTTCAGTGCAATGCAAGATTGTTATATAGGCGAAGGCGCGAAGCTATTTCACTGAATTTGATTGACACGACTAACAATTTGAGTATGTGGTTGACGGTTGAACTAGATCTTCACAAAACAAATTGCTAAGATGGAGAATTGACAGTTACTGTATACCTCAGGGACTTTGATTTCTCTCAAAAGTGGCTATGTTTTTTCTTAGATCAAAAGTGGCTATGTTTTTCCTTAGATCAAAAGTGGCTATGCTGTCAAGTGCAAATTTAGAAAGTTTGCCCTGCTCAACTTAGCTTCTGTTTTTTTCACCATTCAGTAATTTCATCTTTTTCTGATTTTTTTTATATTTTTGGGCTTTTTTGTATTTTATTTTTTTCCGTATTCCTTTGCATTGTCTGTGATGGGCTAATATATTTTCTATTTTTAAATTTAATTATACCAAATAAGCCAATTTAGCTACAGTAAAAAAAATAAGCCAGCTACAGTAAAAAAATCCATAAGCTATCGCTATTCTGAACGCCCCCGATTGCTGCCCAAATCCGTCCACTGGTCATGTGTTGCTATGTGCGGCATTCTTCTTTCGTCCACACAAGGAAATCATGTCATGCATGTATATCTTCGTAGCCTTCTATTTGCTGAATAAAACATAGGGCATATTCTTTTCAGCTTCTCAAAACGACTTTTGATTTTTGCTACAGTACCTAACTTTTAAACGGAGAATTTTTTTTAAAACAGAGTCTACAAGTTAATTATAGTACACGTTAAAAGCTTAACATCCGTACTATCCAAAATTACAAGTGAGTACCTTTCTCTCCATAATCTCTGTCGTAAATAGCTAAAATTCAAATATTTCAGCCAAAAGTCATAAACCGCAGCCAAAAAGAACATGCCCATAATGTGCGACCTAAATACAATCCCCCATGAAAATAGAATAATATAATTAGTAAAACACAAAGTGAGACCTGAAGTACAGAGGTAACTCCATTAATTACTCTCTGTAAGGACATATATAATGGAAGATGCTTAAACATGAATAATTAAAGAGAGGATAGCAATATTATCAAGCACCCATATAAAAGTTTTTTCCTCCGATGCAAGCATATCTTTTGTGGGTGCTGATATATTATTTTATATATTAATTAGATATAGTTATACACCTAAGCAGTGCTAAGCACTGGTGCTTATTTAAGCATCGATGTTTCAAAATAAGCACCTTTTTTATCCTATATGGCAAGAAATTAAATTTTCATTGCTAAACGTCTCTATAAACATCTGCATTTTACACGCTTGAATTTTTCTGAGCTACAACAATGGCAGTAAGTGGCACATAAATAGGATAGAAATTGTTAATCAGATGAGAAAATTTATACCATACTTGTAACCTATCAAATACGATAATCGAATAATATAAATAATTTGTAAGCATTTTCACCTCTCCTGTTGTGAATGGGAAGCTTGGGAGGAGCCGGCTGTCGCGCCAGCTTAGGTCCCGCTCGTTTCAGCTTCAGCTTTTTTTCACTATTCAGTAATTCGTCTTTTTCTGAATTTTTTTAAGATTTTTTGAGCTTTATTGTATTTTTCTTTTTTTCTTGTGTTCCTTTGTATTGTCCATGATGAGTTAACATATTTTTTCTATTTTTCTATTTTGTAAATTTAATTATGCCTAAAAAACTAAATTAACTACAGTAAAAAATCAGATATAATAAAATTTTAACAAAAAATCAGAAATCATCGCTAAAACGAACGCTCCCTTAGGGCAGTCCCAATGCTTGAAACCATGACTAGTTTCTAATCTTCTAAGACACCATGATACAAACTACAGTTTCTAATCCATAGTTTCTTCGTGTGGGACCAGATCGAATCGTGATCAATCATTTTCATCCCTTTCCTGCACATGCATTGGCTGTTTCTTCTAAGACACTATGATAAGAACCAAGTTCGCTGCAGCGCATCTTTTGTTGGTTTCCTCGGCTTTGGACCTCGTGAAGAAATAGTTTCCTCATGAAGAAACCGTTTCCTTATCTCTCCTCTTTAATTACTATGCCATGTCACCAAAATGCTTACGTGGTAAACCTAATTAATGTAAAAAATATAGCATTGAGACTACCTTTAGTCAACCACGTGACTAGCTTTTTGTTGAGCTAGGAGGATGTAGTCACCTCGCGAGTTACGAAAGAGATATCTTTACTATTATAAAAGAAGGAGTTGGTGGTTGCCGAAGCCTCCTTCCTTTCTTCCTTCTCAACCGTTTGATCTGAATACTAAAATCTTAACCATCTATCTAATATCTCTCTTCCCCTCTCTCTCTCCCCCTTCTCATCTTCCCTCCCACCTCCTAAAAAAATTTGCACACCGACGTCTATGCAGAAACCGCCTCCCACTACTCCCCCACAATCTCCTCCCCGATTAAAATTCTCCACCTCCAAATTTTTCAAAACCCACAAACCCTTTGCTCGATGGCTGCCTCTGCCTTCATCTCGCCCGCCGTCTCCCTGCCCCACCGCCACCATGACCACCGTGCGGACTCCCCCCCCGCGCCGCCACCGCCTCCTCCTCCTCCCCACCCCGCGCCGCCGCCTCCTCCTCCCCCACCCCTCCGCTCCGCCGCTGCCTGCTCCCCCCACCCCACGTCGCCACCACCTCCTCCTCCTCCCCACCCCGTGCCACAGCCACCACCTCCTCCTCCCCACCCCGCACCGCCGCCTCCTCCCCACCCCGCGCCGCCGCCTCCTCCCCTCCCTCCCACCTGCGCGCGCCGCCTCCTCCCCTCTCTCTCCCCCCGCACGCCGCCTCCTCCCCCCACCCCTCCGCGCCGCCTCCTCCTCACCGACACGGGCGTCTCGAGCCTCCAGGACAACGGCAAGGGCCAATGCTTGTTTTTCCTAGGCGTTGTTGCGTGACTTTGTCCGTTAGAAGGAACAAAGTTATTCCATGTTACATTCTCTTGCTTTATGATCTTTATGTAATCTCTAAATCGAGAGTACATGCGCTTCTATTGCTAAGAGTCATATAGAGTTAATCTAATTGATTCATCTGGACGTCTCTTGGATTGGCTTTTTTCTGATGGCATGACATCTATCGGATAGTGTGTGTGCCTAAACTTTAGAAATTAGAACTATATCTGCTACGTTCAATGCAAGAAACATTACAGTGATCTGGTCAAAATTTGATTGCAGTTAATCCATCCTCTCTCTCTCAATTCACACAACGTTGTAAGTTCGTCAAACATTATTTCACAAAGCTTATATTTTCTTTATTTGCAACACAACAAATTCCAAAAGTTGCCTTAAAATTTCGACAGCTATTTCACTCGGTCACCAGAATTCGTGACCAAACGCTGGCAGAGATGGTTTCATCTCTGCTCACTTAGCTATGCCAGGAAGGGATGCCTTAGGGCTTTCGCTGTAAGCCGGGCGGCTGGATTGTACCTCAGAAGGCCTTGTAGCAGATCAGCAAAATCCTCTGCATGCTGCATCACTAGATTATGTTAGTAGAAAAATAGGGCAGATTCTGAGCACATTAGTATTCATTTCACTGTACCAAACACATTGTAAGCAGATGACAGTTACGGTAACAACACAATCTACCCTTTTCAGCATGTGGTATGGTAGAGGGCCAAACACCCTCCCCATCATAGCCAGATGTTCCAAATTTTCATGGGTCTGAAATAATGCCTCTTTCTGCAATGCCTTGGTGAGTTAGCATCTCCACAATGTTGCAGTGATAGGACTACAATGGGGATGATATAACTGAGATATCATTTGTTGTTAAGGTATATTCATAATGTACCTTATGAACTATCTGACAGTCTGGTAGTTATTCTCTAAGACAGTCTGACAGTTATTTATGTATTAAGAATACTATAGAAAAATATTGTTTAGTATCATTTCTGTACATATTGTTATATGTGATGTTTGTTCTATCATGCTTCACTAATATGATGCTTGATTTATTTACAAGTATGAAAAATTTATATTTTGTTTGATACATGATGATGTAAGAAAAAGTTGATATTTATTATTCAGTTTGAGATCATATTTGATAGTATGCATCACTTTTATTTGATTTTTCGTTGCAACGTACGGACACCTTATTAGTATTTTTATAAATATAAATATTAAAAAAGTTAAAATTGAAAAAAAAAACATTGCGATGGAACTATACGCAAGGTCCGTGACGCGGGCTTCACGGGAGGCCGACAGCTACGGGGGAGTGCAGTACAGAGGAACCGGAGGAGATGAGGTGGCACAGCGTGATTGGACTTTGAACACACTTCGTGGCACGACAGGATTGGACTAAATTCGCGCAAACGCTCTAATCACGGAAGAATTCTAGCAACATGATAGTTTGTAGGGGGGTTGTTGGTATTATCTGTGGCAGGAAAAAAGCTTTTAGATATAACTCATAATTTTTAATTAAAATAAATAATAGTCAAAAGAAATAGTTTTTGAAAAGAGAAATGAGCGGTCAAAGAAGTAAAAGATACTTGTACGAGAAGAAAATGAGAAGAGTGAGATGTGGGATACGTCTACAACTCTCTACTTTATCCTCAAAGTATGATTGAAATAAGAGAATGCAGAAGCTTTTTCAAAAAACTAGAAATTTATATTAATTTTTAATTTTTTTAAACAGAAGTTAATGTACGGCTTTCACAATACGGTATTTATAAACCGCCCCGTAGACTAAACGGAGACAAGTCTTTCTCCAGGTCGGTGCAGTTGTACATTTTCTAATTTCCGGTGGAGCCGTAGAACCAACTAGCAAGCAAGCAAGCAAACAAACAAAACAAAAGGAGGCCGCCTCGTTGAACCGTTTGGTCGAGGTCTGTTTATATTAACTGATTGCTTTTGAGTTTAGTCTATAGTAGTAATTGTTTATAGAAAGTTATATAGAAAGAAATTTATGTACAATTTTAACCGATATAAATAAAGTCACTACAATGTATATTACAATCGATTAGTTGATCCTATTTTGAAAAACTCTCTATTTAAAAATTAAATATTATAGAAAAACTGTTTATTATAGGAAAATAACTTTTAAAAGTGATTGTAATAAATAAACTGTTTATTACAATCGATTAGCAGTCTGATCGTGATTTGTGGAGCGATCGGGTGGCTCTGAGCACGTGAAGATCGGTGGGGCTGGGCATGCAGCGGCTGCGCTCACTGTTTAACTCATCAGTTCAGTTCAGTGCTACTTTCAGTGCTCCGACCTCTCTGAACTGCCGGAGTGATTGATTATTTGCCACTGCCAGTAGGGAGCAATTTTAAAGCACGCAAGGTCTAGGTGCATCGAGATGGAGCCACTGAGCATCCTGAGCGCGATCTTCAAGGTCGCGCAGGAGATCGCCAAGGCGGCAAGGACGGCTCGCCGGAACAAGAGCAGGTGCCTGGAGCTTGCCGAGCGCGTGCGGACCGTCGGCAACCTCTCGCAGGACTTCAAGGAGGCCAACGACACGGAGGCGAGGAGGAGGGTGCTGGGCAGGCTGAAGGATGCCCTCGACGACGCGCTCAAGCTTGTCAAGTCCTGCCAGGGCGGCCACTGTTTTTCCAGTCTCCTGGACAACGGCAGGTTTGAGGACGTCGAAAGGAGGATAAACAACTCCATCCAGGACCTCGGCGTCGCCAACGACGCCATCCACGAGAAGCTGCTCAACGAGCTCGCTGGTCGTGATCATCGCCGCGCAAACACCACAGCCGGCTCAGTAAGTCCGTGTGTGTGTGTGTATATATATATATATATAATACCCGGGTGTAATTACACCCACCTCTAATATACCACCTAAACAAATTTGAAATACTCCTTTATCACTTTAGGTATATTCATATACTAAATATAAGATACTGCAATGTGAACCACATGATTGCAAGTGAGTCTATAATTTTTAGCGTATTTTATAAATACCTTCATATACGCACATAAAAAGGAGTATGTCTAAAAATGTACATACCATCTCTGAAAAATTGTTCATACCATCTAGATGATTTTAAATACTCGTATATTATACATACATACTCTCCATTACGCGAGATACTCCCTACGTTGTGAGATACGATATAGAGTGTAATTACACTTGAGTGTAGAAAAGAGGTATATATATATATATGTATGTAATTACACTGAGTGTAGAAAAGAGGTATATATATATATATATATATATATATATATATATATATATATATATATATATATATATATATATATATATATATATATATATATATATATATATATATATATATATATATATATATATATATACACACACTCGAAAACACTACTGCACGCGCGCGAGCGCGGCTGTCGGCCCAACGCGCGACGTGGTCGGGAGGGCTTTCAGGGGCCTTCATTTATTTAGGAGTGCATGACCGTGTGCACTTCTCCGTGAGGCGTGAGGTCAAAGTTCGAGTTTTATGTGTCATCGCCCTGGATACTTTTTAATACTAAGTAGAATGTTTGCTATTTTTTAAGGTTATAGTATACATGTAGAAAACATGTTACTCCCCTAATTCACAAAACAAGTTGTTTTAAAATACATATAGTTAAATTTTAAAACTTTAACAATCGGTATCTTTTTAAGTATTTAAATTAGACACATAAAAATAATATATATAGATTAGTCTTAAAATGCTTCCATAATATTATAATTTTATTAGATTTTATAAATATATTATAATAATAATTAGTGGTTAAAATTATATTTTAGAGACAGTATTAATATGTAAAACAACCTGTTTTTATGAATTAGAGAGTAAAAGCTAGCGCTGATCCTAGTAAAACCCTGTAGCGTGCATGTTAAAAGTTATCTGGTTGGAAGCTGTTCGCTAGTTGAAAGTTGTTCGTTAAAAAGTCTTTTTTTAACAGGCGATTAAGTCTTTAGTGTCGTGTGAACTATGACTACCAACGGTTCAAGTTCTAGCTTATAGCACGTTTTAATGCATGTATGAACATACTGCTTTCCATTTTTTGTTTACTCGGACCTTCTCGACGAAAGCGTAAGCAGAAAAGGGACGCGCCGGACGGAAATCGGGAGTTCTTGGTATATCTAGCCTGCTAGGCAAATTTATTTGCCTATATAGCCTCCCGACGAAATTATTTACAGTTATAGCCCCTCTGCCATCGCGGCAAAGACGGTAGTGGGCACCTGGCACCTGCCGAGGTACCACGGCGAGCCACCGTGGCACGCGTGGCAGCTGGAGTTTGAGCCCGAGGCTGTTTACGTAAATAGTTACTTTTTAAAAAAAATTGTTGCATGATTAGCATTTTAATTAGCACTAGTTGATTATAATTAGTACTAATCAAATATAATTAAACGCTAATTAAATCACTAATTAAGATTGCATAGTGTCCGCCCGCCAACCTGCCGCACATGGGGGCCTCAACAGGTGCCCTGTCGAGCCAGGGGAGCTCGGCATGGTGCCTGCCTACTGAGCTTCTCTGGCTCGATAGGTCCCTACCGAGCTAGGTAGATCCATGGAGGGTGTTAGATTTGCAAAAACGGATATTAAGGGTTAAATTTGAATAGTTTGGAGTCTGGTACCATTCCTGCCGAGGCAAGGGCGCGCGATAAGTTCCTGTCGAGGTATCCTGCAACAATAGCTCGCCCACATGCCACTACTATAGAAAACACTATCACAGACGGTTCAAAAACATCATCATAGATGATTTCGTGAGCCGTCTGAATTTATAGGTGTAACACCCAAGATTTGAAAAGGGTATGTTACCTCTAATCTTTTCCACCTTTATCTCTAACCAAAATCTCTCCCCTTCCCATTCAATCTATCTTCCTCTCTCTATTCCTTCGTTCCTCAACAGGCAAAGAAACCAATCTCTCTCTCTCATCTACCAAGCGGCGGCACGGCGGCCTTGGGCAGCGCGGCGACGTGCGGCGGCGTGGCACGGCCCGATGCACGGGAGGCGATGATGCAACAACACAGCGGCGTGCGGGAGTGCGGCGGTGTGCGGGGGTGCGCGGCGGCACGGCGCGGCCCAACGCACGGTAGGTGGCGTGGCGGGCGGCCGACGGCTAGGTGTAGGCGCGGCGTGGCTGCACGGGTGCAGGTGCAGGAGCGACGCGACGGCACGGCCGCGGGCGCAAGTTCGCCGTGGCAGCACGCAGTGTGGCGCGGCAGCGGCGGTGGCCGAACGCCGTTCGCACGACCGAACTCAGTTTCGCATGGCCAAACGCGGTTTCGCATGGCTGAACCTGATTTCGTGCAGACGAACATTGTTTCACGTGGATGAACAGTGCCCGTGTGGCTGAGTAGCATTTCGCACAGACTCTCTTCAATCAAACATATCATTCATCATTGGTTATCAATTCTTGTGAGCTGGACTTAATGCACCTCCGTTCTATCGTGTAGGTTCGCATACAGCTATCGAAGGAGTGGCTAGGCGGTTGCGCATTCCAGATCCTTCGTGCAGCATGTCAGTCAAGCGTGCTCAAGTCAAGTACCTTGCAGCTGTAACTCTTTTCCGTTTCACATATCATGTGTTCCAGATTACATGTCACCTTTGCCATTGAGTATAGTTACCATGTCACTCATGCTTGCCTGTTTAATATCATATCACTAAATTTCACCTGGCTATTGTCATATCACTAAACCTTACCTGAATATTACTATATTACTAACGCTTGCCTGGTTCTAAACTTTTAATAATGTTCTAGGTTGTCTGATACTTCTAGGTTATTAGAATACTCCGTTAATGATACACTAGAATTGATGCTTTTAATTAGTATTTTAGAATTCACGCTTTATTCGTTAATGGGGGGTAACGGATAATCATGTTGTAGATTTAGGTTAAACCACTAGCATATTTTAATATCATGTTTTTATGTTATCTTTCAGCTATCCTAATGTATTGTCGATATGATTCTTACGTGAGTTATGACTGATTGATGTATATTAATAATTGTTAAGTTGACTAATAATCACTTATCACCCAATAAATTTAATTGGTTGTCAACCCTTGTGTGAGCTTTAATATAATACCTCTTTTAGAATAATACCTTGATTTCTGTCACTTTAGTATTATTCCTTACCGCTCTCTTAGTGGAAACTGCTCTGTCCATTTCCAGCCTCAGCAAGTCCTTTTACTTACCCTCGTCTTACCTTCACCATCCTTTCGTTGCATTAAATTTATATTATTATACCTTGCCTTTAATGTAGCCATTACCTCATCACCACATTATCATTCCTCATCGCTCTATCAAGTATTACGCTCTCTATCCCAACCTTAACAAATTCCTTCACTCCTTATAATCTTATCCTAGCCTTTCCTTTATTTACTTTAATCTCTCAACCATTTGACATGCTGATAATAATATGATTACCTGGCCTGAGGTTATCCACATACAGGGGAGATTTTCACCCACCTGGTAACGTACGGGGGGTTGTATACTCTCGTTACTCAGGATATTACACCCTATCGCGACTATACAGTCGAGGACAATGATGTGGCTGACTATTCTCGTATAACCGGGTATGTGAAAAATAATTACCAGTGTCATTGCCATTTGCTGTATCACAATTGCCATTGTCATAACTTGCGATATCATAACTATCATAGCCGTAACTTGCTAAATGACAATTACCCTTATTTCCCCGGTTTCGGTTACCTCTACCCCCGCGCGGTATTTATGGTTCCCTAATAATGTACTTTTTTTAAGTTTTAATTTTCTTGCAATTTCTATTGCTGCTTTTATCTTTATTCTTTATTTTAGCAATGACGTTTCATGATAGCATCTTACATTGGTATCTGAGGTGTTACAATGGGCCAGTAATGAAATGAGGTCATCACAAACGGCTTTCAAACCGTCTGTGATGCAACTATCATAGACGGTTTTAACTACAAACTATCTTTCAGTCGAAACCATCTATGATAAATAAGTATCACGGACGGTTTCAACTACAAACCGTCTATGATATTTAACTATTATAGACGGTTTATAGTCAAAACTGTCTGTGATACTTATTTATCACAGAGGGTTTGTAGTTAAAACCGTCTGTGATATTTAACTATTACAGACGGTCTATAGTTGAAATCGTCTGTGATACTTATATATCACAGACGGTTTTCACTGAAAACCATCTGTGATATTCTTTTCTTTTCCTAAATCTATTTCTGTTTATTGGCTAGCCTCAGGAATTGCTAGCCATACTCTCTGAAATAAGCTGATCAACATAGTATACATCCAATTCACATTCATTCAATTCAGAAATAAAAACATCCATTTCGCAAATCAATTAATTGAAATAATATAAATTATCCATTAACAAATACACACATAACAATTAAGGTCAATCTTATCCCAAACAAATTCATTCTATATTGTGGAACTCTCCATCTGATTTTATGACTTTAGCTATCAAAAATACGCACACTCTCCTCGAATTTGTGCGAGTTCAGCCTGTTCCAACGCAGTTATAACGATGGGCACAATCTGTTGATAGAAATATTAATGTTGTGTGTGTATATATGACTTGATAAGTATAAAATAATTATTGCAATATCGACAAATCTAAGAATCATTGATCTTCGAGGAATCGAGGAGTAGTTGCATATGGCGGCAAATATAGAATCCACAGGTATTGCCCGGCGGTTGCTGGTGGCACTGCAAAAATAGAATTTGTTAATTCGAGTGACATTACTATGAAGTGTTATATAGGATTAATATGTACTGGTGAATACCGAAAAATTTTGAACATGTCGCAGGGCATTGGTCCCTCCCTTTGGTTTCTGTACCTCTGCAACGTACGTGGGAAACGACCTATGTGATTCTAAAAAGTTAGCCTTAGTCATTGGGAAGAAAAGAAAGACTAATATAGTTATGTATGTAGAAAATGTATTTACCTATCGATTAATCATCTCATATATGAAAATTGAGCAGATGATGATAGCATATATATATATATATATATATATATATATATATATATATATATATATATATATATATATATATATATATATATATCAATACGTCTCAAGCAGATATACAATTTGGAACATTAACATATTGCAATATATTCAATAGAATAAGTATGTGAGCATATAAATTATGCATAATCCATAGATTAATGATTGTCTTTTGCTCTCAGTTTGAGGAGTTGTACAAGTTATTAGAAATTTGGCATTCTACAACTCTTTGTTAATTTTCAGCAATCACGTTGACAAGTCCTTACACTTTTACTAGTTTGATTATGCAAATTTTACCTCAGTGCAGTACAATGTCAATAACATAAAAGATAACTAGTAGATCTCAGCAGAAATCAATCACTAATAAAAGATTTATGGTAGTGCGGAGATGACATGTATATTCGGCAATAGCCTAAACAACATGTGTGTGTGTATATATATATATATATATATATATATATATATATATATATATATATATATATATATATATATATAGGAAGCCTCTTTTCTACACAGGTGTAATTACACCCTCTATTGTATCTCACAACGTAGGAGTATCTCGTATAATGGAGAGTATGTGCGTGCAGTATCACAGTATTTAAGATCATTTAGGTGGTATGAATAATTTTTCAGAGGTAGTATGTACATTTTTTTAGACATACTTCTTTTTATGTGTGTATATGAAGATATTTACAAAATACGCTAAAAATTATGGACTCTCTTGCAATTTTTTCATGTGGTTCACATTGAAGTATCTTATAATTAGTATATGAGTATATCCAAAGTGATAAAGGAGTATTTCAAGTTCGTTTAGGTGGTATATTAGAGGTGGGTGTAATTACACCTGTGTAGGAAGTATTTTTCTATATATATATATATATATATATATATATATATATATATATATATATATATATATATATATATATATATATATATATATATATATATATTCGACAAAGGATCAATAACAGTATGGTGGATAGAACAAAAAGCTGTACCAAGGCGATTAACAAAGCTAGCAATTACATACAACAGAGGTAATCAACTGTATATGAAAAGATGACACTAACAGATGAGTCTAAGTTGTCATTGTAATCTCAATTTGACATATATTTTCATTGAGCAACTAAAAGCACACAATATATTATGCAAATGACCTCCTAGTGTTAGATCTTACCGCAAAATTTCCCTCAGAAGGTCATCGATCCCAAAAGACTAGATGCTCTGTAGGACGAGGTGGTAATAACTCTATATCATCTTGAGATGTATTTTCCTCCATCGTTTTTCGATATCATAGTACATCTCATTGTTCACATTGTGTGACAGATAAAAGTGTGCGGGCCTATATTCCTATGTAGCGTGTACTCATTCGAGAGATTCATGGGAATTCTCAAGTCCTATGTATGAAATCGATCTTGACCGGAGGGCAGTATCTTCGAATGTTATGCAAGCGAAGAGGTCATTGAGTTCTGTGTCGATTATATGGCTCAGATTGAACCGATAGATGTGCCTCAATTTCACCATGAGGGGAGGCTCAAGGGTATCAGAATCATCGGAAGGAAATCAATTACTCTAGATATAGATGCGTATGCTCAAGTCTATTGCATGGTTTTGTAACACATAACTAAAGTGTCCCCGTATATCGACCAGCACAAAGATATGCTTCGACAACAAAATCCGAAGCAGTCGGATGTTTGGATCATGAAACAACACAACAGTCGGTTCAACCAATGGTTGAAGGAGCGAGTCGCTAGGAGCTTGTTAAGTGAGATGATGACATAGTTGGCAAAAAGGCCAACATTTACAGTTATAACATGGTAAGTATATGATATAAATGAGTATCATTCTATACACAGGCTTAGGATGTAAAGAGCACTAACCAGAACAGTGGTGTCTGCATAAATGCATTCAGTACTGATGGGTTGAAAAACTCCTACTATAGATTCATAGAAGAGATTTGGAAGCTCGACTACGTGGTTTGTAAGATCCCCTTATTTCAGCGTCATTGGATCCATCTTCCACAGGTGAATGTCGATAAGTACGGTGTTACTACCGTGGACCTCAAACGTGTCAGATACAAAGATGAACAATTCGTACTCGCTAACCAAGTTGTTCAAGTTTTATATGTAACTGACCAAGCAAATAAGAAGCGTCATGTAGTTCTTTATGGAAAAAAGAGAATTATCGGAGTAGAGAATGTAGTGGATGAGAAAGAATACAATCAATTTGATGAGTTACCACCTTTCAAAAATGGCATAAAGGTCGAGAAAGAACAACGTAACAAAACTAACTGCATACGTGGTGATGTGTGGAGAAGCTACAGGCAATGTGTTTTCGGAGGTTTTGACATGGTTGTTGATGAGGCGTGATAAATATACGGGAGGCATAATCCTGGAGGCTTCGTTACGTGTTGAGTTTGGAGTTGTGGATAGAGTCCATGACTCGGTAGAGATAAAATCCGTATTAGAAAGAGTTTCAGGTCCCTTGATTTGAGAAAGAGATAAGATCTCGTGGTTGTGTTTGAGTTGGACACGATTTAGGATTCTAGCATATAAAAAGCAGGCCAAGTTTCCATGGAAGGGCAATGGAGTTGAGAAGGAGTTAGTTGTGCTAGGCTTTTTGATGCTAGGTCTTGGGGTGCCTGTGATAGCACTTTTGTGAACATATGAGAATCCAGCAATAAAGAAATTCTCAAGTCAATCTAATTCATTGTGAGTTGAAGATTTTTGCGATTGCTGGTACAAAGGAAGATTACAACGTCGACCTCATAAGAGGATTGCTGCGATCAGTCGAACAGAAGTCGTAATCAACATACAGTAATAGAGATCATTTTTCTTCTGGTTTGAGATTTGCTTTCAGGTGTTGAAAAGCAGAGGCAATCATTCATCCCCTCTAATTGCGCCATACAGTCCTACAGATAGATATACACACACACACACACGGAAGAAGTGTCCCTAAAAAATAACCTGATAAATATCAACTTTATGCATGCTAAACTACATAGCATGGTGGATAGTTACAAATACACTTGGAAGGCCCCGTTCTAGAACAGACACCTCTGCTTGGGCCATAGATGTAACTGAATCGACCTGCACAAGAATCCGAAGGCAAACAAAATATGAGGATATATTTGTGACACGGTTCAGTTGTAATTGAGCTAGTAATTCTATTTGAGACACCGTACCATACCATGCATCCAACCGGTCGAGCAAACAACAGAGACGCTAGCTTAAACGCTCAGGGTTTGGTTAGAGAAATAGCCTCATCTAGGAAGGGATAGATCAGATAACTGTATGTCGCTTATGTCACCGATCACCGATCGACTCTATTTAAATTATGTTTCAGTATATATTTTAAAATACAATATGTTGTCTACTATTAGTACTAATTTATACGTCACTAGTTATTTATTAATTTTACCTCCTTGTAAAATTAATAATTAAAATATTACGTATAGTTTCAACAGCAAGGATGTGCATGTGTCTCCTAGTGGAATTGTAGATATTGGGTTAGCTCTTTTAGTTGTAGCTCTGTGGGTCATCCGAGAGGGGTTGCGTTCTGGTTGATGTTTTGTTTGGAGAATTTTTACGGTATATTGTATTAGCAGTAGAAGATGATCGAATAAATTAGATCTATTTAACCATTCATTTCTTAGGAGTAGCATGGACTTTTTCTTGAGCCCAAAATAGGCCCAACCAAACTCCGAAAAAATTGAAGTATATTTAAGATATCAAACTCAGAAAAATTTAGATTCAATTTTAGTTTAACTAATTTAAACTAGTTTCTTGGTATATACTCACTATAGTCACACAAAATTTAAAAGTAATTCGAACTAGTTTGATCCAAGTTCAAAACTCACATAACATAAATATATCAAATGTATAAAATATTTTTATATCCAAACTCTACTTTTTTTTATCAATTATTCACATGTATCAGATGGTTCTTGATGTCAGTGCCTAGACACCTAGCTGCGTTATGTAATTTACTATATAGATAGATAGATATAGACAAACACGTGCGCACACACACACAAGCGGATGATTACATGTTAACTTTATGCATGTTAACCTGATAAATATTAACTTTATGCATGTTACACCACACTGGCATCCTGGACGATTACAATTAGGCTTGGGTGGCGCCGTAGGAGAACAAGACCTTGCGCTCGGGCCATAGTTACGATTGATTACGCCTGCACAGTTTGACCTAGTTTCATGGTATATATTTATTATAGTCACATTAAATTTAAAAGTAGTTCAAATTAGTATGATAGTTAAAAACTCATATGACATAAATATGTCAAGGTATAAAACATTTTTATACCTAAACTAGTTGTTGTCTAAGCAGCTGTAATATCTAGCCGTTGTCAAAATTAGATGTTTCTTGTCGAGGAAAATGTAACGGCAATAAGCCGTCGTCATTTTTGATACAGTGTTTGCTCCTTGGTGATGTTTCGTTTCCACTATATATATCCCTGTTCTTGTTGGCGTATTGGACGCCCCTATACTCCTTTCTGTTTCTCTCCTTTTAATTGATTATGTAAGCAAAGCTCCTTAGTTTGTTATGAGAATTCCCGTAGATCGTCAATGGCGCAAATACGGATCAAGTGGAAATTTATCAAGCACAACAGAGAGTGAAGTTATTCACGCACAGAAGAGGAGCTTACGTACACATATACGCAGGAGGGAAAAGACGCAGGAGTAAAATTATCCAATTCCAAAAAACTAAAAGTATATTTGAGATAATCAAACTCGAAAAAAAAATTAAATTAGCTTTAATTTAACTAGTTTAAGCTAGTTTTATAGTATATATTTGCTATAGGCACGTTAAATTTAAAAGTAGTTCGAACTAGTTTAATCTGAGTTCAAAACTCACATGACATAAATATATCAAAGGTATAAATCATTTCATGCTCAAATTCTAAATTTTTTATCAATCATTCACACATATCGAATGATTCTTGATATGAGTGACTAGGCACCCAGCTGCGATATGTAATTTACTACATAGATAGATAGATACAGACACATGCGCGCACGCACACACATATACAGGGAAAAAGTATCCCTAAAAAATAACCTGATAAATATAAACTTTATGCATGTTACACCACACTAGCATGGTGGACGGTAACAAGGAGGCGGGGGAGTCCTCGGTGGAGAACCGGGACCTCTGCTTGGCTCAAAGTCGCGACCGAATCCGCCTGCGCAAGAATCCGAAAGCAAACAAAATATGAGGATATATTTGTGACACGGTTCAGTTGTAATTGAGCTAGTAATTCTATTTGAGACACCGTACCATACCATGCATCCAACCGATCGAGCAAACTATTAGGAAACTAGGAATAAAGATTCCTGTTTAAACGGATCCTCTCCGTTTAAACGAGTCCTTATCTGTAGTGGGCATCTCACCCCCTCCTATAAATAGAGAGTCATATAACTGATTTTGTACTCCATTGAATTGAAGCAATAAAGAAAGACTAGAAGTTCTCTCTACGTCTCTCTGTGTTCAATCTATTATTCTGTTGCTTTGTGATTGATTCGTTTTTGTTCTAAGCAGAGGAATTGCTCGGACTGATCGCCAGCGAGAGTTTCTCAACACAAACAACAGATAAGCAAGCTTAAACACTCATGGTTTGGTCAAACACTCAGAGCAAGTAATTCTTTTAATTATTACAAAGATTCACGAAGTAGGTAAATCATCATAGATTACAAGTACAAAAATAACTGCCAAATTTGAATTTCTAAACTTTAAACGTAAAAAGAGCCCCCAACCACTACTAAAAGAAGGGTGTACGCAGATAGCCTACCGGTAGGAGCAATACTAAAAGAAGGTGTTTGCAGACAGCACAACAGAGAGTAAAGTTATTCACGTACAAGCTACATGAGCACTCTGCGATCTTGCGAGCGCCACCGCCGACAATAATAGGATCTAGCGGCGAGTAAAGCAAGTCCTACTCGACATGGTCTCTCTCCGAGCTTCTCTGTTGAGAGTAAAGTTATTCACGTACAGAAGAGGAGCTGACGTACCAGGAAAATCCGGATAAAGAGCTTGGTAGGCCGCCACCGCCGGCCGTAGTAGGATCAACAGCAAGAAAACTGACAGTAAGCAAGTCCTACTCGACATGGTCTCTCTCCGAGCTTCTCAATCTAGCGGCATGCCACAGTTTATATATGCGTGGCGTAGCTTCTCAGCTAACCCAACAAATACTCATCGCCGTCTTACGTGTAATCAGGGTTTTAGAATCCAAACAAAAATGAGAGTAAAGTTTAAAGTCGGTCAACCCAACGAAAAATCCAAACCACCTCCCCTAAAATTTGCTATCTTTGTCCGTAACCCACTACAATCCTACAAATCATTCTGACGTGTAATCAGGGTTTTAGAATTCGTTCTCTCTCTTTTTTGCCACCAACCGAGATACCGAAATTCGGTGGTTTTGGAACGAATTTCGTTCAATTGGTATAAACCAAATTTGAGTTTTTAAACTTTAAACGGAAAAGGAGTCCCAACCACTACTAAAAGGTGTATGTGCAGGTTGTGTGTTCAAACTCGCACGTGGCAATTTCCATTTTGCCATCGTTTTAAGATGTGGGATCACCATGTCAGAGAGAGATTCATGAAAAATTAGATAGAAATATCAGATGGGATTCGAACACACTGCCAGGTTAATTGTCTGATAATTAACCTGTACGAGGTGCCCGATGAACGCATGATCACGATTAGGCCTGGGGATGGCACGCAAGAGTGCAACCAGCTAGGTTAATCATCTAGCAATGTTTAGAACATTTTTGGACCCAATCTATGGAATCGACAAAGATTACTGTCCATGGAAGTAGAAGACTTTTGCTTCCTTGTTGCCTATCAGTTTTGCTGGCAATAATCAAGTGCAGACTACCGCACTACTATAAAGAAGACTATATTAGACGTCTCATCACAGACGGTTCCCCAGAGTCCATCAGTGTTGTAATTATCACATATGGCTTTACAAGCATGACCGTCTATGTTACTAGCGATGACCGTCTGCGATACATAATTATCACATACAGTTCTTGTTAAAAAAACTCACACACGGTTCATATTAAAAACCGTCTATAATGTCTGCAATTATCAAAGACAGTTCTTAATAAAAACCATCTGCGATACATAACAAATAGTTCATAATAAAAACTGTCCATGATATCCTATATATCACATATGGTTTTTTTTAAAAAAACCGTCTGTGATATTAATCTTCTATATATGCAGGGCAAAAATCCAACTTACTATACTCCCGCACACACTTAGATTTTTCAACAACACGTGTGCCTTCTCATCTCCCCCCTCTCCACCTCCTGCATTGCTGCCTCCTCCTCGGCTCCCTATCGTCGTCCCCTCCTCCTCACTCCCTGTCGCCGTCACCTCCTCCTCGATTCCCCGTCACGTGGCTCCTCCTCTTGGCTCCCCATCACCATCGCATCCTCCTCGGCTCCCTATCGTCGTTGCCTCCTCAGCTCCCTATCGTGCGGCTCCTCCCGGCTCCCTATCACTGTCGTGTCCTCCTCAGCTCCCCATTATGCGGCTCCTCCTCTCGGCTACCCATCGCCATCGCTCAAGGTGTGCATCATGTAAATGTGAGTGCCATAACATATATGATTGGTTGATATGTGCATAAGTGTGATGCTATATTTTTATAGGTGATCAACTTTAATAAACTGCCATGTGGTAATTCATTTAGGATTGCTTTGCTAATAAAAAGCAAGTAAAAATAGGATATTTGACATGCATAGAGAATACAACTTGAAAAATAAAATTCTACATGAATGTTACTACTGTTCATAAACTGGAATAATAGGATTGGTCCAAATATTAATATGAATAGGGTTTTCTTTATGTCAGCATGTTCACTTGAATATAATCCTAGATGATTGTCACTTTATGATCAAGGATCTGTAAACATGATTGATTAATCAATTATAAGAATAGAAGCATACTAGTGTGATTCAATTTGCTATGCTCAGACTATAGTATTAGTGTCGTGTTTCAATTCACACAAATGTATGTGCATAGATGCATGTATGCGTTATAGTTTCTAAGAAAAATGATGTTCATTGAAAATAGAATGCAACTGATATCGAAGATGGCTTCAGAGCCAAATGACCATCATGGAGGTCCTTCAGGATCGGAGAATGGTTTCTCTTTTGACACTGAGGTAGTACACTATACAATATAAAGTCACAACTCACAACTTACTTGTTTTTGATTTAGATGAATGATGCCTACATATTACATGTTGGGCTTGCTTGTTGTCTTAGGTGTAAAAGAACCTTTGGGCTAGTGCGCCCTTCATTTATTTTTTGTTCCACATAAATAAAGGGTGCGACAGTCCAAAAATTCTTTTATGCCTAAGACAACAACCAAACCCAATACATAGTATGATAAGGAGGAAGAAACAGTAGGTATGACCTACTTTATATAACCTGACATGTTGGAGTGTGTGATTTGCTTCATGCCCTTTGAAACCTAAGTACATAGTATTTTAATGTTGCTCTTGTAGTTGTTGAGAAATATCAATGTAAGCAGTCTAACTACTTTTCAGAAGAATTTGTACACAATTGGTTGTCATTTTCTTATCTTGGCATATATTATTGCTACAAGATCGCATTGGAAGGTGTCGTTAGTATGAGTCCAGATAGTAAACTTTTAGACACCCCTGGTTGGATACGAAGTCCGTCGAGGGTGCGAAGGGACTCAAGAGAAACACATAACACCGAAGTCTTTGCAGAAGTCCTCCTCCCTCCCCTAAGTGTATTCTATATGAGTGTTTTAGGATTACAAAAATGGTCCCCCTCTCCCATTATAAGGAGTCCTACTTATTGGGGGAGAGGGAGAGGCATGCATAGTTACAACTTTACCCTTAGGGTTTATCCTACTCCTAGGGGCATTTCGGTCATTTGATCCACACGGCCCCTTTGGGTCTGGGCCCCAGGGTTGGTCTAAGGTCCTCCTCGGCTTGACCTTGCGTACTTTGCCTAGGGTTAGCTCAGGGTCCTCCTCGGCTCGACCTTGCACACTTTACTTGACCTTGCGTACTTCGCATAGGGTCAACCTAGGGTCCTCCTAGGGTTGACCTTGCATACATCGCCAGGGGTTTGTCTGGGGTCCTCCTCTGGTTGACCTTGCTCACCTCGTCTGGGGTCGGCCTCGGATGCCTCTGGGGTCGATCTGGCATACTTCGCCTAAGGTTGGCCCCGGACTTGGCTCGGGGTAGACCATCCAACGAGCACCGCCTCTCTGAGGTGGTTGTGGGCCCGAGATAGTGCAGGGACCCGCCTCCAATAGAAGGATATTTTAAAACAACTACTACTCTGACTGTTATAGTTTTAGCTATTAAGTATGATATGTGATCTGGCTTTGTCTTTATCTCATTTAAATTATGGTGTGTGCAAGACTATATTAGTGTTATCATGAAATACGTGTGCATCATTTATCTCAGTAAAGAACAATTAGTGAGTTGTGACTTTATGTTGTCTAGTTTATGACTTTACTCCTAGTAAATTTCAGATTAAATGATCAAATAAATTGCATGAACTGAACAATGTTTACACTTTTATCCCCTCTTCTGCCAAATACCAAGAGCAGAAATTGATTGATAAATGAAAAAAATAACACAAGTGGGGGGACTGATTAGGAGGAAAATAAGCAGAAAAGGTTGATCCTCTCACCTATCACTTCTAGAAGCTAGTATTGGAAGATCGACCACAATGCCACACTACCTCCACTGTCAACGTATGCTAAAATAGACCTTTCTTCCTGGACTCAAGCTAGTGATCACCACATCAATCAAGAACCAAACACTAAGCAAAAACAAAACAAACCCACAAACTTCCAAGTTGGGCCTAGTCACTACCTATTGTGCGTCTCCCGTGTTGATTCATAGGCACCGCCATGCCCTGCAAAGGTGCTCCCTATGTTGTGCCTGACCTACTGCCACCGTGTCGCTCGGCCAAGCCGAGCCCACACATCACCCGACTTTGTGTACTTTGTCTGGAGTTGGCCTCAGACTTGACTCGGGGTAGATCATCCAACGAGCGTCATTGCTTCGAGGTGGTTATGGGCCCGAGATAGCACGGGGACCCTTCCCTAACAGGAATGATTAGGAGGAAAATAAGCAGGAAAGGCTGATCCTCTAACCTATCTCTACAGCAGCTAGTACCAAAAGATCGGCCACAATGCCACACTTGTAACGCCCTATGATTCAAACCAGTTTAGGCCTAACCCCATTATAGATAAACCACGCACATGTAACAATCTGCTTGTGCTTTCGTGTAAGTGATAATCACATACGGTTTTTAACTACAAACCGTGTACTTTGACCTGCAATACGTGAACAAAGGTTTCTCCAAGTCCTCCATCAAGCTCCGGAATTTAATATACTCTCTCTCATCATAGTTTTCTTCTACATCACGAAGCGTCTGATCCAGATTGTCATCGTGCAGCCTATCCGAATCCGAACCACAATCGACATCATCCGACGGCATATCATTGACTTCACGGGCGATGTCATCTGACGGCATATCATTGACTTCACCGGCGATGTCATCCGGCGGCATATCATTGACTTCGCCATGACTGGTCCGACACGTATACCCCTTTTTGAAACCCCTCCGAATCAAGTGCGCTTCAATCTGCTCTCAATTCTTAAATATCTTTAAATTCTCATAGTCAGTGCATGGACAATACATATATTCCACCCCCTTATTCAACATATCCTCCTCGACAACTCTTGTAAAAGCAGACATGCTATTAATGTACTCTTCACTCACACGGATTGCAGTATACATCCAGTTTTGGTCCTATATTATGTACATATATAACAACATAATTAGTATTAAAAACCATATGCATTGAGGCTAGCTAAATCTAAATTAGCTATATCTTCAAAATATATATATATAACAGTCACCAAAAATTAGCTAGATCTAAATTTTGATGCAATGAAAAACAAATTTCATTCCTGTTAGGGCAACCATATTTAGAGCAACCAAGAACTTGATAAATCTTCAAAACTCTCCTGCCAAATAAGCCTCCTCTCACCAAATTAAATGGCCTGAAAGTCTTATCGCCTCCAGCTGCAGCACCGGCTAGATCTGGATCGAAATGAAGACAGATGCGGTTCTGACGCGCGCAATAAATACCTGGTCGGATATCACAGACGGTTTTTAATAAAACCCGTCTGTGGTAATGGAATATTATAGATGGTTTTTAATATAAAACCGTCTGTGATATTCCAGATTATCACAGACGGTTTTTAATATAAAACCGTTTGTGATATTCAGTATCACAGACGGTTCGTCGGTAAGAACCGTTTGTGATACTTCTTTTTCCCGCCACAAACACCACAAACGATCTCTAAATTAAAACCGTCTGTGATAATATACATCACAGATGGTTTCACAAAACCGTCTGTGATTTAGTGTCTATTATTAGGCTTTTTGTAGTAGTGTGTGTTAACGTGTCATACACAACATATTAAGCGATCACAATGTTCTTCGACATATTGTGCAAGAATACAACAGGAGGAAGATCGACACAAGGACCAAAAACTCCACTCCAGGGAGGCAGCTGCAATGTTGAGGCACGTAGTAGGCTAGAAGCACGGGCAGGGAACCGAACCGAGACCCATGGACAGATGTTTAAGGGGTTTTTATATTGGTTTCTGCTAATAAATTTGAAATAGTAATAACTAAACGAATTAACTATTAGAAGAAGTGGACAAACAGTGAAAAAATAAGGAAGAGATACGTACGCGTGATGGAAGCGAAAAAAGTGGGTGCGTGATACTCCCTGACCCTCTATCTTATCTCCGGAGCGAGATGGTGACGAGAGAAATGGAGAAGCCACTTTGAAAAGTCAGATGTTCGTATTGGCTTTTCCATGCAGAAGCCAGAAATAGAAAAAAAATACAAACAGGGCCTAAGGCCCGATTCAAACAATGATAGTTTTTGAGCTGTTTGAAACGCGATGTCTTTTTAATGTGGTTTTTCTCTTTCTCTTTTTTGCATTATCCGTAGAGATATAACGGTACTTTCTATTTTTTTATTTTTCTTTAATTAAATACATATAAAAAAATAACATTCACTGTAGTGTCATTTCAATCAAAAGTTATAACCATTGAGAAAAGAAGCTAGTGTTTAAGGTTCAAGTTTAGGCTCTGATCGACTTTGGAGCGCCTCTGCTTAAAATGATTCGACCAGTAGATATGTAGTACTTGGTCACATGCCGTTCAATAATACCAGCAGAACAGTATGTTTATTGATACTACTTGAGCACATATTCGTACATGCTGTGATTCTCACATATTTCTATCTTACAGCAGGGCGAGCGAGAGCATGCAACTATCTGACTGTAAATATTTTTTGATATACTAGTAGAATGGACGATTTCTTCAGATTGACGGTGCACACGCTCAAGTTTGTTTCACGGTGCACACGGTCAGCGTGGCAGACATGCAGGTCTCGGACAAGGTCGGAGCGGGCCGGGGTGGAGTGGGTCTGCACCAGCAGGAATCGAGTAGCAAAAATAGTCACAATTCATTTCATATGTGTTAGCTTTTTTTTCTTCACATCATTTAGTAGCAGCATGGATGGGAGCACTTACATTTTAAATAAATAATACTAACAATATCAAAAAGTAAATAGTACGCGAAGTTGCTCTCTGCCTACTATCATGTGATGCTTTTTTTTGTTGGTTCTGGTGGCATAGCCTGACCTTAGGAGCGAGTGAAGGTGGGCACCACCGGCACCAAGAGGTGGTGCCCGGTGACTAGCCTTGCCTTGATGGTGAAATGGTTTACGTACTTGTTACGGGGCCGGGTAACTTGGGTCCGAATCCGATGCTCCTATACGCAGCGTCTGGACGAACGGGCTTGCTGCACAATATGAATAAAAAAGAAAAAGATCCTGTCATCCTCCCCTTCTACTCGTTCTCTCTCCTCACAACATACTCTTGGCGGACTGAATGACAAATGGGGCATCTTGCTTAGCTCGGTTGTTCGACTCGAGTCTTCTACATTGTCTGACTTCAATTTTTCTTAGCTTAGCTCCTCTCGCTCTCTCCAGTGTCTAGACCTGAGTCTAAGGTGTCACAATTTTCTTGGCCCCTCTTCTTCGTATCACACTTCACATGCCCTCAGAGAATAGAGCAGGAAGGTTGGCGGAAAAGGGTAAGGAGTGGACGGTCAGTTCGTTTCGTGGATTGTTTCCAAAAAAAAAGTCGTTGGTGGATGTGTGCATCATGGTTCATGAATTCAGTCAACTGTCGAAGTCTTTAATCTGGGGTCTCAGTTCTTACTAACCACTACGGCCATCACACGGTAGAAACTCTAATTACTTTACCTGTTCTCAGTTCTCACTAACCAGTTCGTTTTGCAAGATTACACTGTGCAACTTAGTGATCCTAATCAAAAGAAGAAGTTTAGTGATCCTAAGAAAAGAAGAAGTTTAGTGATCCTAAGAAAAAACAGAAATGAAGAAGAAGTTTGATTATATTCTAATCAAAAGAAGAAGTTTAGTGATCCTAAGAAAAAACAGAAATGAAAAGGAAAAATAGCCATAAGTTATTACTTACTGAGAGACAAATAAAGAAAGTGTAATTTGTCATTTAAATAGACCTCTTTGATGGATCAAATTAAACAAGTAAGAAAGTTCAAACATGGAAATAAAATTTCCAAACAAATATTGTAATCAAATACATGTAGTTTATATGTATCCCATGCAGGTGCGCGGGTTGATGACTAATCGATGTTGTAATAAGAGAGTACATACATGTATCCTAATAGATAAAGTACTCTCGACTGTATAGAAGGTTAGCATAAAACATTAATATGTTCTATTGTCTAAATATGAAAAAGGTATTAGCTTGCAACATATCTAGAAATAATATATCTATTTGAGCATAACTGTATGGTCGAAGTTCACAAGGACGAGACATTCTCTAAAAAGCTCATGAGCCGGGGAGCATAACCATATAACACTTCATTATATTTATGAATGGTTCATTGGCATCCTAGTATCATTTGAGATTTCAAGTGAAGTCTAATCACAAAAAGCTGTGAATTCAAGGAATAGTCTATTCATCAGATATGAAAAAATGAATCTTGCCATTCTAAGTGCAAGTTCAACCCATACGAGACTTACACTAAAAAATTGGTATATTAACAATACTTTAGCACATTATCTTTGATATCTTTTTGCTATTTACTTTGGAATTGGTGGGGTTGTTAGAAATTAGGCCGATATGAGTGTGAGGTCCATTTCCTATAATTTCAAAGGTAGTATGGTTTAGTACTATATTACTAAGACAAGATAGAGGAAACCAATTTATAAAGTGGGATTCTTGTCATTCCCTAAAAGCTTGAGACATATGGCACGAGAGGGCTTTGGCTTAACACACGCACGCAGTGCATATATTTTCATATGGTAAATAGTGTGACTTGGGACACGCGACCATGCCGCGATGTGGTGTGCCACTTGGCATGCCAAATCCACCTTGCATCTCTCTCCATTTGAATAAGATTCAAAAGTTTTAATTTGAGACTTTATTGGGTATTGATGACAGGCTGTTACTAGTGGATAAATGGCTGGTTAATTGCATTAGTTACTAGTGGGTAAGTGGCTAGTTAATCACATCAGTTAACAGGCTGCATCTATATATATATATGCTTCGAGGCGTCCGGAGCAGAGTGTCCCGAATCATTGCCTCCTCATTTTCTATGCGTTTCTCCCCTAAACCTGTGCTATTTTGTTGCGCCGCCTAAACCTCGTCGACTCTTCTTCCCGACGTGCATTGTAGAGGAGGGAAGCGGTATCTCTAAGTCGTTGCTGCTGCAAAAACCTACACAATAGTGGCCATAAGATTTCAAGGCAACGGGACAAATGGCGACGACTGCTGACCCAAATACAAGCAATGATCCTGTATGCATTCCAAGATCACGGCAGGGCAAAAAGTTTTCCGCACATGATCACGATTGTCACGATGTACTCCTCTGAGGCGCCAGGACGGCGTGACATTGCATGTGGGCACTTTTCCACATATATGCCAAACTCATATTCATACTCACATCAAAGAAAAGGAAAAACATCCTATCAACAAACTCTTGGCGGACTGAATGACAAATGGGGCATCTTGCTTAGCTCGGTTGTTGGACTCGAGTCTTCTACATTGTCTGACTTCAATTTTTCTTAGCTTATTAGCTCCTCTCTCTCTCTCTCTCTCTCTCTCTCTCTCTCTCTCTCTCTCTCTCCAGTGGCTATACCTGAGGTCACAATTTTCTTAGCCCCTCTTCTTCGTATCACACTTCACATGCCCTCAGGGAATAGAGCAGGAAGGTTGGCAGAAAAGGGTAAGGAGTGGACGGTCAGTTCGTTTTGTGGATTGTCTCAAAAAAAAAGTCGGTGGTGGATGTGTGCTTCATGGTTCATGAATTCAGTCAACTGTCAAAGTCTTTAACCTGGGGTTCTCAGTTCTTACTAACCACTACGGCCATCACACGGTAGAAACTCTGATTACTTTACCTGTTCTCAATTCTCACTAACCAGTTCGTTATGCATGATTACACTGTGCAGCTTCTCACTAACCAGTTCGTTATGCATGATTACACTGTGCAGCTTTTGGACTGAAGTAAAAACCGAGTAGGCCCATTGTAAGGTGGGTTGGACCACCCCCCAACACAACATAGGCTATTGCATTTGTATTCGTTTCTGGTAAAAAAAAAGACCGTATTTGTATCCGATCAGATATTATCTGATAAAAATCCGAATAAAAACATTTCATATTTAAAAATTATTCAAATTGGTTAGAAGCTATCCCATCCATTTTCACCCCAACGCACCGAGGACACATGCATGGGCAAAACAAACAGCTGCTGCATAATGATCAAACGATTTGATGGACGATGCCTTTATTGTATGGTCCATGAACTCAATACAAACCGGGAACTTTTGTCCTTTTGCTCCGGATGGAATTGAGCAGTAGTGCAGGAGGATGGATGCATGGATAGAACGGCCGAATGAACGGGTTAAAGTTTGATAAGAACAAATTCCTACACATTCGTTGAATTATTCCCTCCATTATCAAATAAATGTCATTTGAGACCCACAACTTTAACTATTACCTTTTCTAATTATATATTAGTTATAAAAACTATATAATTGTATGGAATTACTTTATACAACAAATCTACTAATTAATTTGGTGGATCCTAATTATATCAACCATGGTTATTAAGGCGATGCTTAGGCGACGCTTAAGCGTCGCCTAAGCGGTAAGGCGGCCCGGGGGGGCAAGGCGTCGCCCCCGCCTTGCCGTCCGTGCCCAAGGCGGCCTGAGGGGGAGGCGGCGGCGGCGCAGGACCGGATCCGGCGCGGGAGGCGGATCCGCGTCGTCAGTGGAGGCGGCGGTGTCGGGTGGATGGCGGCGGGGAGACCGGATCCGGTGCGGGGAGGCCGGATCTGGGCTGGGGCGGCGTCCGGGTGGAGGGCGGCGGCGCACACCGGATCCGGCGCGGGGAGGCGGCGGCCGAGCCGGGGTGGAGGAGGCGGCTGAGCCGGGGTGGAGGAGGCGGCGGCCGATCCGGAGGAGAGGCGGCGGCGCTCGAAGAGGAGGCGACGCTCGGGGGAGAAGGCGGCCGGCAGCGCTCGGGGGAGATCGCCCGAGTGGGAGGCAGCGGCCGAGCCAGGGTGGAGGAGGCGGCGGCCGATCCGGGGTGGAGGAGGCGGCGGCCGATCCGGAGGAGAGGCGGCGGCGCTCGGAGAGGAGGCAGCGCTCGGAGGAGGAGGCGGCCGTCGGCGCTCGGGGGAGATCGCCCGAGTGAGGATCGATCTCACTCGGTCGATCGGTCGATTAGGGTTGGGGGTTTTATAAAGGTTTGATATTTTAACATTTAGTCCTCGGAATTCTATAAAATTATAGTTAGGTCCTTTTTAGAAATCTTCTGATTTAAACTCTGATTTAGACTTTCAGAGTTCCGTTTTCTTCGCCTTAAGATGCGTGTAAGGCGTCGCCTCGCCTTGCGCCTTACCGCTTAAAAGTTGTGAGGGGGGTGAGTCGCCTCGCCTCGCCTTACCGTCTTAATAACTATGATATCAACAAACCATAACCATTACATGTTATTGGACAAAAAAAAAAGAACCGTATGAAGCGAGGCTACTCATTGTAGAATCCTGATGGCCAAACTAATAGCCATGTACGAGAGTTACAATCAAATAACTTGGAACTACCGAAGCATGCATGCAATTGGAAGGGTTCATGATACGCACGTGTGAATATGCAAGGACGTTCGTGTGCAGTTCAAGCCAAGCCGGTGCAAGAAAAGATTCGAGCCACAGATTTATTCAAGGCTTTCTTTCAAGCTAATGGTTGAAGAATTGAGCAAATGATAAAAAGCAACAAATATATGTGTTTAGGTACGAGATGGAAAGATATTCAGTTACAATAAGTTGACTAATGATGCACTTGATCACCCGTGATTCAATATGACCAATTTGAGATTAATTAGAGGCCGGGATGTTTAGACAAAGTCCCATTTGCTTATAAGTTGTGACAATTTATATGACTGAAGGGCCGATATTTTTAATAATTTGAGTTGGTTTAAAAAATATGATTCGGATAGGAACATACCATCTGTATTACTGTCTAAATAAATGTAAACGTATGTACCTATCTTTGAATCTATCGATATAAATATAAACAACAGGTGAGTTTACATCTCCTTAACTTTCATGGCTAGAAATTCACAGAATAATTTAAAAATCCTATAAACTATCAATCCTATAAACTATTTCATTAATTGAGAGAAAAAGAGAAGCATCGATGTTGCTTATTTTGGTGGGGGCAGATTGTAATGTTAGATTAATCAATTATATAGTTGTCCTTTACCGAATTCAATTGGATTAGATCTGGAAGCCCTCGTCAATTCCTGAATCTAGCTAGCATTGGGGAGGCAGCTGCAGTGTTGAAGCTCGGGCAGGGGAACCGAACAGAGACCCACAACAGCGGCCTCTAAGGCCCGTTTCAAACAGCGACAAACAGCAATGAGTCTTCCGACTTTCTGAAGCCTAAATTCATTTACAATGCGTCTCATTCCTTTTTTTTCTTTATCTTTTGTATTATCTGTAGAGATATAACGATGTTTTTTTATTTTTTCTATTTTTCTTTAATTAAATATTTTAGAAAAAGTTAATAGTTGCTACAATGTTATTTCAATCAAAAACTAAAAATCAAAAGCCATACCATTTTAGTAAAGGAGCCAGTGTTTGAGGTTCAAGTTTGGGCTTCTGATCGACTGTGGACTGCTTAAAATGATTCAAGTCAGATAGATACATAGGTAGGTAGTACGTGGTTACATGCTGTTCAATAATACCAGCAGAACAGTATATTTATTGAATACAGACAGCTAGTTATACTACTTGAGCATATATTCGTACATCCTGTGATTCTCACATATATTTATCTTATAGCATGGCGATAGCATCCTTGAAAGCAGAGTAATATACTAGATCATCCATGGTGACACGGTGGGCGTGGCGGACAATGATCTGTCGAACAAGGTGGTGCAGGGTGGCAGGTTTGAGGACCACCATGACCACCGTCTCCTGGGTCTGTATCAGCAGGAATCGAGTAGCAAAAATGAGTCAGAATTCATTTCATATGTGTTAGCTTTTTTTCTTCACATCATTTAGTAGCAGCATGGAT
Source organism: Melocanna baccifera (assembly GCA_036346265.1). Lineage (NCBI taxonomy): Eukaryota > Viridiplantae > Streptophyta > Magnoliopsida > Poales > Poaceae > Melocanna > Melocanna baccifera. The sequence continues at coordinate 124,291 of JAYEVJ010000135.1, read as the reverse complement.
GGAAACACTTACATTTTAAATAAACAAGACGAACAATATGAAAAGGTAAATATTAACGCAAGTTTAGGTGCTCTCTGCCTACTATCATGTGATGCTTTTTTTTGTTGGTTCTGGTGACATAAAGCCTGACCTTAGGAGTGAGTGAAGGTGGGCACCACCGGCACCAAGAGATGGTGCCCGGTGACTAGCGTTGCCTTGATGGTGAAATGGTTTACGTACTTGTTACGGGGCCGGGTAACTTGGGTCCGAATCCGATGCTCCTATCCGCAGCATCTGGACGAACGGGAGGAAGCGAGTGCTTGTCGACATCTCACCTCGATCAGAGCTTAAGTTTACAATGGCCAACGAGTGCTCCTTCTGTTCCATTTGGTGCCATTCTTTTGCAGTTGGATACGCGTGAGACAATTGGTCCATCTGATCCGTCCCTGACGTGCAGTTTTAGATGCATGTAACAAAATTCTCAAATTTGACCGTCAGTGTATCTAAAAAAGTTTTCTAGATTTATAGTATGAAAATGACACAGCTTATCAATTAGTGCTTGCCAAATTTATTTAGGTGCAACCTGAATATGCGCAGTCAAACTTCTAAAACTGCTATGAAACTACAGTTCTATGTCCATGATCTCTACTTCTTACCAATATGGAGTTAAGACATGTCGTGGCGTGAAACCAACGGTGCAGTTTTCTACATGTATACTGGGACTAGCTATTACTCCCCTGGCAACGACTGCTGACCCAAATACAAGCAATGATCCTGTATGCATTCCAAGATCACGGCAGGGCAAAAAGTTTTCCGCACATGATCACGATTGTCACGATGTACTTGACGACCACGGCGCACCTCTGAGGCATTGCATGTGGGCACTTTTCCACGATTCATATTCACATTACTTATGGCCACTTTTCCACACATGATGCCAAATTCATATTCATACTCCCAAATGCTAGCTATGGCACAAGAACAGACAATGCAGTCGCAGTTTTCTACAAGCACTGGTTACCTGGAGTTAGGTCAGAGTCGTGAGAGATCTGCATTAACCGTAAGGTACAATTTGACAGTACTTATTTGCAAGCATAATATTATAGAAACTAATGGTCAACGTTACTGTAAAAAGCCAAAAACTACGCTGTAGTAAGTAGTAACCGGCGAGTACGAGTGAGCATGACCACAATGCGTTGTGGATCTGTGTGGTTAAGCTTTTCAGGGCGTGCACAATATTAGAGTCAACCTTATCTACTCGTTTCTCTCCTCACAACAAACTCTTGGCGGACTGAATGACAAATGGGGCCATCTTGCTTAGCTTGGTTGTTGGACTCGAGTCTTCTGCATTGTCTGACTTTAATTTTTCTTAGCTTAGCTCCTCTCTCTCTCTCTCTCCAGTGGCTAGACCTGAGTCTTTAAGGTGTCACAATTTTCTTAGCCCCTCTTCTTCGTATCACACATCACACGCCCTCAGAGCATAGAGCAGGAAGGTTGGCAGAAAAGGGTAAGGAGTGGACGGTCAGTTCGTTTCGTGGATTGTTTCAAAAAAAAAAGTCGATGGTGGATGTGTGCATCGTGGTTCATGAATTCAGTCAACTGTCAAAGTCTAAATTTAGCCTGGTGTTCTCATTTCTTACTAACCACTACGGCCATCACACGGTAGAAACCATAAACTCTATACGTTCATTTTAGCGATAGCTTCTGATTTTTAACTAAAATTTTATTGTAACTAATTTTTTTTACTATAATTAATTTGACTTTTTAGTTATAATTAAATTTTAAAAAATATAAAAATAGAAAAAATATGTTAGCCTATCATAGATAATGCAAAGGAATACGAAGAAAAAAGAAAAATATAAAAAAGTCTAAAAAATCTAAAAATATTCAAAAAAAATGAATTATTGAATAGTAAAAAAAGCTGAAACTAAAACGAGTGGGTACAATGTTCTCACTAGCCAGTTCGTTTTGCATGATTACACTGTGCAACTTCTGGACTGAAGTAAAAACAGAGTAGTACGACTGATGTTACAGACCTTGGAAAATATACCGACCTTTGGGTTTTGATGATACAAATTCAACGCTTTTTACTAATTGGTGTCATCAGAGTGAAACTAGGAAGGTGCAACATTTAGCTCACCGCCGATGTAAAAAAGATTAGCTGCAATGCACAGTAACTACAGTCTAGTACTACAGGGAGCACTACAATCTTAGAGGAGCGTAGCATACTTTTAGAGAACATTTCCGGTGATCCCAACATATTTGGCGTTACCCGTTCTCCCGTTATTCAAAAAACGATTTAAATAGTTACGAAAAATGCAACAACACCTATTTAGAAGGTGATCGTTTTAGCGATGGTTTCTGACTTTTAGCTAAAATTTCACTGTAGCTGGCTTTTTTTTACTGTAGCTGATTTAGCTTTTTGAGCATAATTAAATTTAAAAAAATATAAAAATAGAAAAAAAATATGTTAACCTATTACGGATAATGCAAAGGAATACGGGAAAAAAAGAAAAATACAAAAAAGCTTAAAAAATCTAAAAAAATTTCAGAAAAAGATAAATTATTAAATAGTGAAAAAAAACTGAAACTGAAAAAAAACTGAAACGAGCGGAACCTGAGTGATGTGATGTGTCAAGCGGAAGTCATGACAACAGTTCGACTCATCAGACATGTGTGCTTGCTTACCCTGCATTTGGTCAAATTCTGCATTACGTCGTACCTTTCATGGAGCACGTCAAGCTGTCAACCACACTCAGGGGTGGAGCCAGCCCCAGGAAAATAATTTTAGTTTAGAAAAAAATTTAGACCTCTCGAGAAATCCAAAATTTAAAATTTTCGAAAATTTTGAATATTTTAAAAAATTCACTCGAAAAATTCATACGTACTATTCAAAGTCAAGAAATACGATGGCATGAAAACAACAAAATCTCGGAAATCTCGGTAAAATCTAAGACAAATATTAAAAAATTTTAAAATGGACCAAATTTTTGGTCAAAGTGGGCTTGGGAGCGAGATAACTGAAATTCACCAAATTTCACAAAATTTCATCTGAAATTTTCTCTAGCCTACCTCTCGGCAGGGTGGGCATCTGCCTGGGCCGTCGCTAGGTATGTAATTGAAGTTGTGTCTTACCAGACAAGCCTCGTCTGCTAGGTCATCACACGAGTTACGAGTCTAGTGACTAGGTGTCGTTCTGAAGGCCCCACTTGTTTCTTTTTTTTATATTCCACTTCTAACTTTTTTTTCACTATTCAGTATTTCATCTTTTTTAGAATTTTTAAAGATATTTTAGGTTTTTTTGTATTTTTTTTCCGTGTTCCTTTGTATTGTCCCTAATAGGTTAACATGTTTTTCTATTTTTACATTTTTTTTAAAATTAATTATGCCTCAAAAAGCCAAATCAGCTACAGTAAAAAAACCAGCTACAATAAAATTTTAACCAAAAACCAGAAACCATCGCTAAAACGAGCGTTCCCTCAAAGTTATGAATAGAACTAAGGAACTTTGGACGATAAATAATGTAAAATAGAATTAGATGTATAGCAGCGAAAACTCTCAATGTCATGTTCCATAGCTTAACGAGTTTGGAGATTAATGAATTCTAATATAAGTTTGGTTTTGCAGACATGTAGGTTGGAGTTGTTTGTAAGTTTATATCCAAGTTAGGGGCGTTCGTTTTAGCGATGGCTTCTGACTTTTGATTGAAATTTTACTGTAGTTGGCTTTTTTTTACTGTATCTGATTTGGCTTTTTGGGCATAATTAAATTTAAAAAAATAGAAAAATAGAAAAAAAATATGTTAACCCATCGCAGACAATGCAAAGGAACATGAGAAAAAAAAGAAAAATACAAAAAGCTTAAAAATCTAAAAAAAATTCAGAAAAAGACGAATTACTGAATAATAAAAAAAAGCTGAAACAAGCACGTAGTCACATTATTTAGGGCATCAAGAACTTTGATTATTACAAGGATTCACGAAACAGGTAAATCATCATAGATTACAAGTCCAGAAGATGACCGCCAAATTCTCGCTTTGAAGTCAATTAATGTTAAGTCTAAATAATTTGCTTCAAAGATTGAGTAGTAAACAAAATATGAGGATATATTTGTCACACGGCTCAGTTGTAATTGAGCTAGTAATTCTATTTGAGACACCGTACCATGCATCCAACCGAACCGATCGAGCAAACAACAAAGAAGCTAGCTTAAACACTCAGGGTTTGGTTAGAGAAATAGCCTCATCTAGGAAGGGATAGACCAGTGCATTCCATCCCCAAGCCAAATAACAAGGTTATGTTTGGAGTTAGAATCAAATGATTATAGGCAAATCCATCCTTTAAACTAGTCTGCAGAGGCCAAAACTAGTTGTTGTCTGTTTTTCAAAAAACTAGTTGTTGTCTAAGCAGCTGTAATATCTAGCCGTTGTCAAAATTAGATGTTTCTTGTCGAGGAAAATGTAACGGCAATAAGCCGTCGTCATTTTTGATACAGTGTTTGCTCCTTGGTGATGATTCGTTTCCACTATATATCCCTGTTCTTGTTGGCGTATTGGACGCCCCTATACTTCTTTCTGTTTGTCTCCTTTTAATTGTGTAAGCAAAGCTCCTTAGTTTGTTATGAGAATTCCCGTAGATCATCCATGGCGCAAATTTATCAAGCACAACAGAGAGTAGAGTTATTCACGTACTGATAGATACAGACGCGCGCGCGCACACACAGGGATAAATACCGTACAGATAGTTACACTTGTAAGCAAATTAATCTCCTTAGTTTGTTGGGTGGGGTCTTGTTGGCGTATTGGATTCCCCTATACTCCTTTCTGTTTCTCTCCTTTTAATTGATTATACGGATGCCTAGGCATCTAGCTGCATTATGTAATTTACTATATAGATACATAGATGGATACATAGACGCGTGCGTGCACACAGCACACACATGGAGGAAGTGTCCCTAAAGAATAACCTGATAAATATCAACTTTATGCATGTTACACCACACTAGCATGGTGGAAGGAAACAAAAAGGCTTGGGAGGCGCCGGACGAGAACCAGCCGTCGGGCTTGGGTCAAAGTTGCCACAGAATTGGATTGGGCGAAGATTGGGCGTACAGAATTTCATGCCGGGATGGCCTGCACAAGAATCCGAAAGCAAACAAAATATGAGGATATATTTGTCACACGGCTCAGTTGTAATTGAGCTAGTAATTCTATTTGAGACACCGTACCATACCATGCATCCAACCGATCGAGCAAACAACACAGAAGCGAGTAAAATTGATTGCGTAAAATTGATTTCTGTTTCTCTCCCTTTAATTGATTATGTAAGCAAAGCTCCTTAGTTTGTTATGAGAATTCCCGTAGATCGCCAATGGCGCAAATACGGATCAAGTGAAAATTTATCAAGCACAACAGAGAGTAAAGTTATTCACGAACAGAAGAGGAGCTTACGTACAGAATCGGATTGAACCATGGCTGGGACCCATGCCGCCTGCACAAGAATCCGAAAGCAAACAAAATATGAGGATATATTTGTGACACGGTTCAGTTGTAATTGAGCTAGTAATTCTATTTGAGACACCGTACCATACCATGCATCCAACCGATCGAGCAAACAACAGAGAAGCGAGTAAAATTGATTGCGTAAAATTGATTTCTGTTGTCTCCTTTTAATTGATTATGTAAGCAAAGCTCCTTAGTTTGTTATGAGAATTCCCGTAGATCGCCAATGGCGCAAATACGGATCAAGTGGAAATTTATCAAGCACAACAGAGAGTAAAGTAATTCACGTACACATATACGAAGGAGCGGTAGTGGATCACCAGCAACAAAACTGAGAGTAAGCAAGTCCTACTCGACATGGTCTCTATCCAAGATTGATTACGTAAAATTGATTTCTGTTTGTCTCCCTTTAATTGATTATGTAAGCAAAGCTTCTTAGTTTGTTATGGGAATTCCCGTAGATCATCAATGGCGCAAATACGGATCAAGTGGGAATTTATCAAGCACAACAGAGAGTAAAGTTATTCACGTACAGAAGAGGAGCTTACGTACAAGCCCCAAGACGACTATCGAAGGCCGCCACCGCCGAGAGTAGGATCACCAGCAACAAAGCTGACAGTAAGCAAGTTCTACTCGACATGGTCTCGCTCCGAGCTTCTCAATCTAGCGGCGTGCTTTTGCAGAAGAAGGACTACTGCATGCCACAGTTCATATATGCGTGGCATAGCCCAACAAATACTCATCGCCGTCTTACGTGTCGGGTTAAAGTCGGTCAACCTAACGAAAAATCCAAACCACCTCCCCTAAAAGTTGCTATCTTTGTCAGTAACCCACTACAATCCTACTAATCATTTTGACGTATAATCACGGATTTGGAATTCGTTCTATCTCTCTCTTTTTGCCACCAACCGAAATTCGGTGATTTTGGAACGAATTTTGTTCAATTGGTTTGAACCAAATTTTAATTTTTAAACTTTGAACGTTGATTAGCAAACCCAACATGTCTATATGGCCGATCGACCCATATGTTATAAACTTCGTCATGTAGGTATATATTCGGTTGCTACATATATACACCACTTTATTTAAATTTATCATGTATTGATGTAATATGATTGTTGCTAAATGTGTGTGCTAGCCACTGATCATGGGTCTAGCACGGTAAACGTATAGGGTTCAGAATGCAAATTCCAGATCCTAACATCATATCAAAGGGCAGAGGCACGCAATGCAATATATCATGAATGCAAAGCAGAGAGAAGCACATCTACAGATTTGGAGAGTGGAGACTGGAGACTGAAGAAATTCGTTGAGACCTGGAGGGAGGAAACTTAAAGGCGGTGGAGACTAGATAGACCTTGCCGGTAGCTTGCCGTGGCTGAGGAAGAAAAAAGAACAAAGGATGAGCACATCGGGAAGCAAAGGAACAGAGGAAGAGGAACAACAGAAAAGAAAAGTAGAGGCAAAGAAAGAAGAATACCTGGCGTCCAAGAGAGTGGAGGAGGGAGCGAAGCTCACCGAAAGGAGTAGAGGGGAGGGAAGCTCGCCAATAGCCGACACAATGCGGGGCTACGGCTAGGGTTTCATGTGGCCGCCCCTTTCTCTCTCACTCTCTCATTTTCAGCCAAGTGAGACGTCACTTCTCCCACCCAGATGTCTTCCTGCAACGCCACTTATCCCGCCCAGACGTTCCCTACGAGCTAGCCAAAACGCTCGCCCAGCCACTCGCTATGGATGCCTAGACGACGTCGTGGATGCCACAAAATTTGTAGGCATTTGCCTATATGGACAAGGCAAGACAAGCCTCTACAGCGTCCCCCAGACCGTCACAACGCCAAGACGATGACTTGGCGATGCCATAACATTCATGTACATGATATCAAATTCATATTCACATTTGCATGTTATGTGTGGCCACTTTTCCACACATGATGCCAAATTCATATTTATTCCCGCTCCAACTAGCTTCGGCTTACATAAGCCACTTGGAACATGTTAACATTTTAATTTTAGTCTTTTTATTTTTTTTCTTTTTTTTTTGCATTGTCCGTAAATATATAACAATATTCTTTATTTTTGCTTATTTTTAAATTATTTTAATTAAATAACTTAGAAAACCTAACAACTGTTATAGTATAATTTTACCCAAAAGCCAACCGCCACCATCGGAGGTCACTGCTTAAAGCCATTTGGAGCGGTCTTGTGGGCATACTCTTTATGGTGGGTTTTTTTAGTCTGTGATTGATAACTTATGGTTTAAATTTTTGAATTCTGCCTGTTCGCGAGAGGCAGTACGCAGAGAAAAATAGTCGTATGTGATTTTGGCTAATACAATTAAACTCAATATATTTTTTACTATAATTTTTTATTGACCCCATCTTAAAAATATACTATTTAAAAATTAATTATTGTAATATAAATCATAAGTTGTGAGCCATAATCTCTTTTGAACCCAGCCTAAATGCTAAGCTATGGCACTGGAACAGAAAAATCATCAAATTCACAGTACCTTTGAACGACCCGCGACAGAAAGTAACAACACATATTAAGTTATGTGATGTGTGACGTGGAAGTCATGTCAACAGCTCGACACATCAGACCAGCGTATGTCCATATTCATATATGTGCTTACTCATTAAAATTCTGCATTACGTTGTACTTTTCATGGAGCTGCTGGTTTTGTCAACGATATTGAGGTATAATCCTAGTCAAGCACGTCAAGCTATCAACCACACTCAAAGGCGGAGCCAGCCCTCTCGATCAGTGGCGGATCCATAATCAAATTTTAGAGGGCTAATGAAACATGATGTAGGAAAAATAAACGCACTAAACATGAAGCGAACTATATTTTGCAATTTAAAATCACACATAATTATAATAGAGACATGGTAAAAATACAAAATACAACAAAGATTGTGCCTCGATAATGGATAATGTGCCTCCCAAAGCCCATAAATATATGTAAACAGTTATCTGTACACAAAATTAGCAAACTTAGTGATAAAATCAGAAATTGCATTTGTGAATAGTTATAAGGATTCAGTCCAGTGCACTGTTACAATAATATAAACAACCTCTTGGCTGTTGGCTCGCTGCTCTGAATTCTGATGCTCTCAGACTCTCAGTGACTCGGTCCTCTCCCTCAAAAGGACAAAAGCCTCACTCAGCACTCTCGGCAGTTGGCTCGGTCCTCTCCCTCAAAAGCCTCCCTCAAAATGAAGTGCGTCTCTCGGTCTCTGCCTCCCTAGTCCCTCCGCAGGCCGCGTCTCCGGTGGTCCGGCCAACCCTCCCACCTCTGGCCTCCCCTTCCCCTCCCGCCTCTGGCCTCGCCTCCCCACCCGCCTCCCGCCTCCGGCCTCCCCACCCGCCTCCCCTCCTGGCTCCCGCCTCTGGCTCCGGCCTCCCCTCCCGCCTCCGGCGTCCCTCTCCTGTTGCATGGTTGCACCTCGGAGGTCGGAGCTCGGCTCAGCGAGATCTGGCCGTAGGCGGCCAGCCGGTCGGCTGCTCACGGCTCGCCTGCTCCTAGCTCCTGCTTGGTGTGACAACGCGGCGGCGGCGCTCGGCCGCAGATCTCTAGATCTGGGCTAGGCGGCCGGCTGGGAGGTTGCTCCTGGCCTCCTACTCGGAGAGATCTGGCGCGGCGGCGGCCTCGGCTGCTCGTGCTCGGTGGATCTAGAAAGGGGATGAACCAAATCAACCGATGAAGTGCTGTTGGCCTGTTGCTATGCTGTGCTATTGTTGATGTGGGATTCTGGGTATTTCTTAGTGGGCTTTGCTGGTTCCTGCAATGTTGTTTTCGGCCTTGTTACCTTGTATGCGGCCCAATTTTGTCGTAGTGTTGTATTGGCCCAACTTTGCTGTTGCTGTAATGTTTTCAGTTGCTCGGCCTCACCGAGAGACCGCAACTCTGGCCGGCTGTGGGCGGTGGCGCCCCAGCCGGAGGTAGAGGGGCTAGGGGGGTACCCATGCTCCGGCCGGTGGTAGGGTGGGCGCCAGCCCCCCTTGACCCACCGGTCGGTCCGCCACTGCTCTCGATCGGTATAAAGTGTAGTGGTTAAGCACTCGGGCTTGTCCGCATCGAGCTAGGGAGCTTTAAATAACGATGGTTTATGGCTTTTTTTATTGTAGTTGGCTTATTTTTTACTATAGCTGAGTTGGCTTATTTGGTATAATTAAATTTAAAAAAATAAAAATAGAAAAAACATGTTAGCCCATCACGGACAATGCAAAGGAATAAGAGAAAAAAGAAAAGGCAAAAAAACCTAAAAAATCAAAAAAAAATTACTGAATAGTGAAAAAAGCAGAAACCAAAAGTAGAAACTAGTTTTAAGTCAAAATGAGCGGGGCTTGCCACACTTGGCTTTAATTTGGTTCTAGTTCACTACTATTCTTTAAATTCGGTTTTTTAGTTTTAGTTTTCATTTAGGCTTTTTTGTCTTTTCTTTATTTTTTGTATTCCTTTATTTTTTTGGGCTAATCTATTTTTCCTACTTTAAAATTTTTTAAATTTAATTATGTCAAAAAAGTTACCAACAGCTACAGCAAAAAATAAACTAGTTACAGTAAAAAAATCATAAATATAAAAAAAACCATGTTGAGCAGGGCTTGTCGTCGCTAGGTATAAAGTGCTGGGCTTAAGCTTTTCAGAGTTGAGGCTTATGGCTGTGGTTTTTGAATTCTGATCTGTTTATGATAGGCAGTACACAGAGATAAATAGTCGCATGTAATTTTGGTCAGGACAGCTAAACTCCGCACAGTTTGTACTATAATTTGCCTATAGGCCTTATCTTAAAAAAATACGTCATTTAATGGTGTATTACTGTTTATCTGTATATAAGCCATAAGATCTAAGCCAACTCAAACCCAGCCCTAGCGCGGAGGTAGGCAGAAAGGGTTACGAGAGGACGGTCAGTTCGTTTTGTGGATTGTCTCAAAACAAAACGTCCTTGGTGGATGTGTGCATCTAAGGGTGCAAACGGATCGGATTCGGATGGATATTGCTTAAACCGTATCTTAGCCCACATTTTTTTCCCGGATTCAGAGTCGGATACGGTATGACCGGATACGAATACGAATTCGGAATATTCGAAGTTTTGAATACGGTACCGTCGGAACGGATATATAACGGATTCGGTTCGAAAACGGATAATGTAGGCGGATAATAATACGGATGATTGGCAAAGCTGAAGCAAGTACCATTCTAAAAGTACACTACATAAAACATGAATAAAAACAATTCGACAACATATATAGAAGATGGCGTGATAGAAATAATAACGACTGAAGCTTATACTTTAGTAAATTCATACAAACCACAATAGGAACACAAATGTTCATACAAGATTACGAGTATGGAGTTACGGAGTATCATACATAACATAAGTTAATCTTACCATAATAGAAACATAAAATAATAATAGTATAGGCTTATAGCCTCAAGCAAACAACAACTAAATGCTCAAAGTGCATCATGATTCATGAATCCTGTCACTAACCACTACGGTCATCACACGGTAGAAACGCTAATTACTTTACTTGTGCCACTAACGATACTCTTCTAGCAAAAGTGGGCCTTGGAGATTTGCATGATCGCATTGTGCAGCTTTTGGACTGATGTTGACAGACTTGGAAATATACCAACCTTTTGGGTTTTGATGATACAAATTCAATGCTTTTTACTAGTTGGTGTCGTTCAATTGGTATAAACCAAATTTGCATTTTTAAACTTTAAACGCAGAAAAGAGCCCCCCAACTACTACTAAAAGGTGTGCAGATAGCCTGGTGGTAGGAGCAATACTAAAAGGTGTATGCACATAGCCACCAACCGAAATTCAGTGATTTCAGAACGAATTTCGTTCAATTGGTTTGAACCAAATTTGAATTTTTAAACTTTAAATGTAAAAAGAGTCCCCAACCACTACTGGGTTCTTTTGGGCTGTTGCTTTTAGCTTACGATTTTTGAATTCTGGCTGTTCGCGAAAGACAATATGAAGAGGGAAACAGTCGCATACGATTTTGATAGGTATAGTCGAACTCAGTACAATATGTACTATAATTGATTTGTAAATCTTATCTTTAAAAAATATGCTATTTAAAAATTAGATACTATAGAACCCACTCTAAAAGGAGGTGTATGCAGAAGCCTAGCTAGTAGGCTGACGGTAGGAGCAATTCACAGGCATGCAGCCGGTTGTGTTCAAACTCGCATGTCGCAATTTTCATGTTGCCATCGTTTTAAGCTGTGGGACCACTATGTCAGAGGGAGATATTTATGAAAAATTGGATGGAAACATCAGATGGGATTCGAACACAGGATACCGTGTACGCAGGGAAGGGCTTGCCACCAAGCAAACAATTCTCTTCTGCTAGGTCAAATGTCTGGCAATTAACCTGTGAAAGGTGCCGATGAACATATGAATGATTAGGCTTAGGTCGGCTTCTAATTTTAGCTTTTGTTTTTTTTAATCTTTTTTTTCTTTATATTGTTCGTGGAGATACAACACGTCTTCATTTGTTTCTTATTTTTGTTTATTTTTTTAATTGAATGGCTTAGAAAAAACTAACCATTGTTACATGAAATTTTAACTAACAACGGATGCCGCAAAATTTCTGGACACTTGTCTAGATGGACAAGGTGAGACAAGCCTCTACGGCGTCCCCTGGACTGTCAGGACGTCAAGATGACGACTTGGCAATACCATGGCAATCATACACATGATATCAAAAGTGGAACTAACGATACTTTTGCCACTAACGATACTCTTCAGTCACTAATCTTTCGCATTTATGATATAAGGTATCTTTTGTTATTCTTTATTTTTGTACTTGTGATATATGATGTCTTTTGCTGTTATCTTAAGAAATATCATTATACAAAAATAATAAGTATTTTTAACGTTGCTCCTCCTTACTTGTGCCACTAACGATACTCTTCAGTCACTAACCACTAACGGTCATCATACGGTAAAAAATAGTCCGTTGGTGGATGTGTGCATCATGATTCATGAATCCAGTCACTAACCACTACGGTCATCACACGGTAGAAACTCTAATTATTTTACTTGTGCCACTAACGATACTCTTCTAGCAAAAGTGGGCCTTGGAGATTTGCATGATTGCATTGTGCAACTTCTGGACTGATGTTGACAGACCTCGGAAAATATACCGACCTTTGGGTTTTGATGATACAAATTCAATGCTTTTTACTAATTGGTGTCATCAAAGTGAGGCTACGAAGGTGCAACATTTAGCTCACCGCCGATGTCAAAAAGATTATTGCAATGCACAGTAACTACAGTCTAGTACTACCCGGAGCACTACAATCTTTGAGGATTGGTGTCATCAAAGTGAAGCTACGAAGTGAAACATTTAGGCCCGCTCAGGTTGGCTGCGAGCGGCAGCGACGGGCTTCTGCGACGCGGAGCCGGAGCCGGATGGAGCCAAAGCTGAGCGGGTGGTGGTCGGCTTCTGCGGAGCGGCTTTGAACGCATTAACGCTCACCCACCGCGACTACGCATCACAACCCGAAATCGATCGCATCTGCCCCAATCCCTCCCCCCGTCCGGCAACTGCGCATCTCCTCCGCTCGCCCTCGTCCGTGCCCCCCTCCTCCGCCCGCCCTCGTCCGCGCCCCCCTCGTCCGTCCGCTTTTCTCAGCTGCTACAGTGTTTTTTCAGCTGCTACAGTAAAAAAAGACAAAACCGCTAAACCGAGCGCCCCCTTAGCATTTTAGCTCACCGCCGATGTCAAAAAAGGTTAGTTGCAGTCTAGTACTACCCGGAGCATTACAATATTTTTAGAGAACATTTCCGGTGATACCAACATATTTGGCGTTAACCATTCTCCCGTTATTCAAACAAGGGTTCAAATGGCTGTGAAAACTCAGTGCGCAGGACTAGAAGTGGACTGACAGACCCAACCCTTGACGACAATGACCACTGACCTAACATGTCTATCTCCTGAGAACTAGTTAAAAAGATATATTGATAAAGTTCTTCGTCATTCTTTGTCAGGGATATTGCGGTATAATCCTAGTCAAGCACGTCAAGCTATCAACCACACTCAAGGGCGGAGTCAGCTAAGTGCTGTCGGTATAGACTGCTGTCGTCGCTAAGTGCTGTGGTTAAGCTTTTCAGAGGATAGAGCAGGAAGGTTGGTAGAAAAGGGTAAGGAGTGGATTGTCTAAAAAAACGTCCGTTGGTGGATCACACGGTAGAAACGCTAATTCATGAATTCAGTCAACTGTCAAAGTCTTTAATTTGTCAGTTCTCGCTAACCACTACGGTCATCACACGGTAGAAACTCTTAATGCTCTAACTCTCATTACGGCCACTAACGATACTCTTCTAGCAAAAGTGGGCCTTGGAGATTTGCATGATTGCATTGTGCAACTTCTGGACTGATGTTGACAGACCTGGAAATATACCGACCTTGGGTTTTGATGATACAAATTCAACGCTTTTTAGCATTTAGCATTGCTGTCATCAAAGTGGAGCTACGAAGGTGCAACATTTAGCACTACCAGAAGCACTACGACTAGACGGTGACTGATGTCTTCGTTACCATTTCCCAACTTGTTGCCCCCTCTCGCACGCTCATACTTGTCAGCTGGCTTCGTGGCCTATATAAATGCATGCCATGTTCCAGCGAAAGAACCAGCAGAGCCAAATCAGTTAAGCATCCACCAGCATAAGAGTGTACTTGCACGGAAGCAAGATGGCTGTCGTAGGATCCCAAAACGCATTGTTGCCACTGCTTGCTGCAATGCTCATCTGCTTGCTTAGCTTTTGTCCCTATGTATGTCCCTTAGACACATCTGCATTCCATAACGCATCCGAAACCGATAGACAGGCCCTCCTGTGTCTCAAGTCACACCTCTCCCACTCTGTTGCAGCCTTGGATTCATGGAAAAATGAATCCCTAGCCTTCTGCGACTGGTATGGAGTGACATGCAGCAAGCGGCAAACACCTCGTGTCGTTGCTCTTGACCTTGAATCACTGAATATCACCGGTCAAATCTTTCCTTGCATTGCTGGCCTTCGTTTCCTCAGTAGGATTCACATGCCTGACAACCAAATCAGCGGCCACATCCTTCCTGAGATTGGTCGCCTAACCCGCCTCAGGTACCTCAACCTTAGCATGAATTCCATCACCGGAGTGATTCCAGATACCATATCGTCCTGTTCCCGCCTTGAGGTCATCAGCCTGTGGAGCAACTCCATCGAAGGTGAGATCCCTCCAAGTCTTGCACAGTGCTCATCTCTTCAGCAAATTGTTCTCAGTGTTAACAACCTTAACGGAAGCATCCCTTCTGGGATCGGTTTGCTTCCCAACCTCAAATATCTGTTTCTCCCTAGCAACAAACTTGAGGGCAGCATTCCTGAATCTTTGGGAAATAGCCCTTCACTGTCCATGGTTGTCTTTCGGAATAATAGCCTAACTGGTGGAGTTCCACCTCTCTTAGCAAATTGCTCTTCACTCTACTACCTTGACCTGATGAAAAACAAGCTCAGTGGAGAGATCCCTTCTGCTCTCTTCAATAGCTCATCTCTTCGCACCTTAGATCTCTCATACAATGAGTTCTCTGGGTCCATACCATCTTCCTCCCCGATGTCCTCACAGTTGCAATATATTAGCCTAACACAAAATAACCTTTCTGGAGATATACCTGCCACATTCGGAAACATTTCTTCCCTATCCTCCTTGCTGCTTGCTCAAAATAGCTTACAAGGAAGCATTCCAGAGAGTTTAACCAGAATTCCAGGTTTGCAAGAACTAGATTTGGCATATAACAACTTGTCTGGCTCAGTTCCACCAGCTCTTTACACAATCACATCTCTCACTTATCTTGGCCTTGGCGTCAACCAACTAGTTGGGAGGATTCCGAGCGAGATTGGACACACTCTTCCAAACATTCAAACGTTGGTCATGGAAGGAAATCAATTTGATGGCCCAATCCCTGTGTCTTTACTTAATGCTTCCAATCTCCAAATGCTAGAACTCCGTGATAACGCATTCAGTGGTGTGGTTCCTTCTTTCTGGTCCTTGCCCAACTTGATCCAGTTAGACCTTGGTGCAAACCAGCTTCGAGCTGTAGACTGGAGCGCCTTGTCCTCAACATCCACCTCTCCACAATTGCAGGTATTATATTTGGACAACAACAACCTGCATGGAATATTACCTAGTTCCATTGGCAATCTCTCCAAAAGCTTAGAAATGTTGTTTCTAACAGAAAATAGATTTATCGGAACTATACCTTCAGAGATAGGAAACCTTACAAAGCTCACAGTTCTTAATTTAGCGGGAAATTTTTTCTCAGGAGCCATTCACGACACACTTGGAAATCTTGGAAACTTGTTTGCTCTAAGCTTAGCACGCAACAAACTTTCGGGAGAAATCCCACAATCAATTGGAAGCATTGAAAAGCTAAGTGCGCTTTATCTGCAAGAAAACAACTTGAGTGGGCCCATACCTTCACACTTAGCAGGCTGTAAAAATTTGGTGATGCTGAACCTCTCTTGTAATGGCATCGATGGAAGCATCCCCGCAGAACTCCTTTCCATTTCCTCTCTTTCGGAAGGCCTAGACTTATCCTACAATAAACTCACTGGATCCATATCACCTCAGATTGGCAGCTTAACTAATCTTGACACCCTTAATATTTCCAACAACCAATTATCTGGAGAGATTCCACATACACTCGGTGAATGCATTCACTTGGAATCCCTTCGATTAGAGGTGAATTTTCTTCGTGGGAGAATCCCAGAATCCTTCATGAGCTTAAGAGGCGTCACTGAGATGGATCTTTCTCAAAACAACTTGTCTGGAGAAATCCCAATCTTTTTTGAGACATTTAGCTCTTTGCAGCTTCTCAATTTATCCTTCAACAGCCTTGAGGGAATAGTTCCTACAGGTGGTGCATTTAGCAATTCAAGTAAGGTGTTCATACAAGGAAACAAGAAGTTATGCACCAAGTTTCCAATGCAACAATTACCACTTTGCACATCACCTACATCCAAACGAAAGAATGCTTCCTTTGTCATATTAATAGCAGTTCCACTCACTAGCATTGTTATAGTCTTCATGGCATGTGCTACAACCATTCTTTTCAAGAAGAGAAATCAGCCAAAACAACATATTGACCAATTTTGCAAGGAGTTGAAAAAATTCTCATATGCTGAGCTTGCTAAAGCTACCAATGATTTCTCTTCAGCCAACCTAGTTGGTTCGGGGAGATTTGGAGTGGTCTATAAAGGTATATTCAACTTTGAAGCGCACCCGGTTGCTATTAAGGTGTTCAAACTTGACCAAATTGGAGCACCAAAGAACTTCTTAACTGAATGTGAGGTGTTAAGAAACACTCGCCACAGAAACCTCATGCGGGTGATTAGTCTATGCTCAAGCTTTGATCAAATGGGACATGAGTTCAAAGCTCTTATGCTTGAGTACATGCCCAACGGTAACCTAGAAAGCTGGCTTCATTCAAAAGTGCACAAACATGGACAGAAGAGACCATTGAGTCTAGGATCAAGAATACTGATAGCTATGGACATTGCTGCTGCCTTGGATTATCTTCATAATTGGTGCACACCGCCTTTGGTTCACTGTGATTTGAAGCCAAGCAATGTCCTTTTGGATGATGACATGGGTGCTCATGTTAGCGACTTTGGATTAGCAAAGTTTCTTTACAGTCATTCTTCTACAAGGCTTAACAGTTTAACAAGTGTAGCTGGGCCACGAGGATCAGTCGGATATATTGCACCTGGTGAGCATTCATTCTTATCTTATTGACATCCATTATTGTGGCAATATTTCTTGTAGAAAACAATTTGTAGCTATCATCTCAAGAAATTTCCTTCCTTTCTTAAAAAAAAAAAGAGTTTTTTCTTTAAGACAATTTAGCAAATGAGAAGAGCTTCTAAACAGTTTCACATTACATTAATTGCAGAATATGGTATGGGTTATGAGATCTCAACTGCCGGTGACGTTTATAGTTATGGAGTTATTTTGCTAGAAATGCTCACAGGGAAACACCCAACAGATGACATCTTTAAGGATGGGCTGAACCTTCACAAATTGGTGGAATCTGCATTTCCACACAATATTGGCGACATTTTAGAGCCCAGTCTCATTCCATGCTATAAACATGAAGAAGAAAATCACAACTTAGACAATGGGAATCTTGCAATGATCGGAATGCAAAGCTGTATCATGCAGCTGTTTAATATGGGCCTAAAATGTTCTGTGGACTCACCGAAAGATCGGCCAGAAATGCAAGATGTTTATGCTGGAATCATCGCTATCAAAGAAACAATTTCAGCACTGAACAGCTGATGATTTGGATCAATATTCAATATTAACACAATTCACAAGTTATTCCATAGTGTATGATGCTTTATTGAAAGTCATCTAAGTTCTTAGTTCGTTGGCTTCCCCTTTTATAATTTTCTAGTTACAGGCTTTGTCATGTATGATTGTTAGTTAATTTCACCGCTCGTTATGTCATCTATTCAGTTCTGCATGTTTGCTTAGCACTACATGTTTGTTCCCTTATGAGTAGAAGCACTCTGCACTAGTTTCCTTCTTTTTATCGGTGGAACGGATTCTTCGGATCTGGGAGGAGTCTGAGGAAGTCTCGGTCCATGATTTGCATGTAACAGACCCCATGTATTCAGCCATGAATAAAAGGAATGAAAACTGAAAAGCCGCTGGTGTGTGCGCGGCACAAACATGTGTGTTCTCATACTCTGCTTGATCCACAAACTCTGGTTGCTTTCTGAATTTTGTCGTTCACTATTGTTTATAGTCCAGCACAGTTCAGAGAACCGAGTTTGTGCAGAGAGGGGTTGTTTCTCTCTGACAATGATCACTTCTAGATCGCAGCATATATATAGATGAAACAAAGTTATATATCTCGTGTTCGCTCAGATGTTTTGTATAATTAGAGCACAAATAATTCATACTAAAAAAATTAATCTCTTAATATGCAGGATTAGAATTCCGTGGCAATTTGCATGTGGCCTGTTATGCATGGAACATAAACTCATGAGCAAACGACAATGATTGAAATGCAGAATGAATATTTCGGACTAATGGGAGGCGAAAACATTGCCATTTTAGTTAGTAATGCTACCATAACTTTTCTAGTGGAGCAGATGACCGGTCTGCTTGGTTGAGAATTTTCAATATACCTGAGCTTTACATGAGAATACATTATATCCTGATATTTTCCAGAATTATGGGTAATGATCGAAATGCACCAAACTTGTTGCTAATCTTGGTGGTGCCACAGAACAACCAAAAGGAAATACAGCTAATCGAACAAGAATTTTTTCTCCGGTGGGCTCACCTTCTCCTTGACGACCTCCTCCTGGGAGGGCACCTGCTGCCGCCGGCGCGCGGCGGCGGGGTCGGCGTCAGCGTCGTCCCCGATCCGCTACTTCCACTCGAACTGCGACGTGATAACGAGCACGAGCAGCAGGAAGACCAGCACCACTGGCCTCGAATTCATCACCGTGTCCCCCATCAATCAATCCTGAGACCCTAAATCGGAACCCCCCGGAGAGCCTGCTCACACAATTGCAGCCACAAAAAGCGTGCGAGCGAGGAGTCAAGAACTGGAACCATATGGGACTAGGCAAGAACTAGGGAGGATTACCAGATAGCCCCAGATCTCTAGTAGGGCGGCCGGCGGGAGGTGCAGGCAAGACCGCAGATGGTGGGAGGGAGAGCTCCCGGGTGAAGGGATGACAGCGGCGGCTTCGGTGGAGGCCAACGCAGGCCGGTAGGGGAGATGGACGTGGTCTAGCCGCTATGGGCATATGGTCAGTGGGCCGGATGTACGGACTACGTAATCACCGGATAGTCTAAATTCGTATTTGTATTTGATAGATAGTGCACTATTATGGTATGAGCATAATAATAGATACAAAATACTCTTCTTTATGGAAGGAGATATGAGTTAGAGGAAGAGCTAATAACAGGAGAGAGCTTGTGTGTAAATAAGCGGATCTGGTCTCCTCATACCCCTCTTGGGGGCTTATATACATAAGTAGGGTTGAATGGAAAATTCTCATCTCCCATCCTACCCCCTTAATAATTATAAAAGGTAAGGGTATATTGATACACTCCTTTATACTATTATGTTTATTACATATTAGGCCCGTTGCAAGACCCAATCATAGAGGGGCTGGACCACCCCCACAACAGTACTCCCTCGAGAGCAAGCGCGGAGTTCTCAAGGGGCGAGCTATCATGATCAATTGCCCCAGCCCCCCGTCCCCCGATAGCAAGCATAGAGGTCCCGAGGGCAAGCTCATGCAACTACTAGCTCAATGTTCTTCTCTGACTGATCGTGACGTGGTCGTGGCGGCTAATGGAGGCAAAGTTAGGTGCAGGCCGCCCCTCCGAGATGATGCACATGAGATCTGTGGAGTCCACTGACGTAGATGGAGGTGTCGTGTCAAGGTGGTGCATTGAGCGTGGGCAGCACGTAAACGCAAGCGACAAAGCCTTATGCCAAACCCGCGACCGTCCTGTCGATGTCCCGCCTCTAACGTGAGTGGTGCCGAGGTGGAGTCATGGGTCGAGCTGGCCCTCCGAGACAATGCCTACAAGGAGGGCGACGAAGCCCCGTGATCTCACGCTAAAGTCATGGCCGTCCCGTCTAGGTCCTAGCCTAGACACCGACGGCGCATCGTTGCGGAGCTGTGGGTGATGAAGTGGGCAGATGAGCATTGGCGAGCTCCGTCCTCCACCCTCGGATAAGGTCTACGACCACAAGGCAATCAAAAAAGTCTCTACGACCACGAGGTTATTGGACAGAGTCTATGGCCACCTCAAAGTCGCGACAACGAGTTAGTCAAACGAAGTCTACAATCACAAAGCGGTCGGATGAAGCATCTACGACCATAACGTGGTTAGACGAAATCGCAACCACAAGGTGCTCGAACGGAGTCGCAATCATGAGGTGGTCGGACGCGCGTGGCCTGTCCCCCAACCTTCGGACTTGGAGTTGATGAAGTCGGCGGCGGGACGAAGCCTTGACGCGTGCGGCCCATCTGCCACTGTTCGGACTTGGCGTCGACGAAGGAGATGGCGTGACGATGAAGTCAGCGGTGGGATGAAGTCTTGACGTGCGTGCTCCGTCCCCCACCGTTCGAACTTGGCATCGACGAAGGCAACGGTGAGACAATGAAGTTAGCGGTGGGACGAAGTCTTGACACATGCGCTCCATCCCCCACCGTTCAAACTTGGCATCGACGAAGGCGACGGCGAGACGATGAAGTCAGCGATGGGACGAAGTCTTGACACGCGCGCTCCGTCCCCCACTGTTCGAACTTGACATCGACGAAGGTGGCAGTAGGATGAAGTCTTGATGCACGCGGCAAAGTCTACGACTACGAGGTGGTCAAACAAAACCACAACCATAAGGTGGTCGGACGAAGCGTCTACGACCACAGCGTGGTCGGACAGAATCACAATCACGAAGAGGTTGGATGGAGTCGCAACCACGCCATGCTCGGACGGAGTTGCGATCCTGACCTGCTTGGACGGAATCGTGACTACGAGGTGGTCAGACAAAGTGTATAAACGTGAGGCGGTCGAACTGGCATCTACGACCTTGAGGTGATCGAACAAAGTCACGACCACGAGATGGTCAGATGCATGCGTGGCCCGTCCCCCACCCTTCGGACTTAGCGTCGATAAAGGTGACAGTGAGACAAAGTATTGACGCACGCGATGAAGTGTACAACCGCGAGGCTGTCGAATAAAGTCTACGATCATGAGGCGGTCAAATGAGCATCTACGACCATGAGGTGGTCAGACGAAGTCTATGACCGCGAGGCAGTCGGACGAGCGTATATGACCACGACGTGGTCAAACGCGCATGCGGCCCGTCCCCCACCCTTCGGAACTGGAGTCAACGAAGGCGGTTGTGGGACAAAACCTTGAAGTGTGCAGCCCATCCACTACCCTTCGGACTTAGCATCGAAGAAGACGACGGCGAGACGACAAAGTCAGTGGTGGGATGAAGTCTTAATGCACACGCTCCGTCCCCTACCATTCGGACTTGGTATTGACAATGGCAGTGCCGAGATGACGAAGTCAGCGATTGGACGAAGTCTAGATGTGTGCGCTGTCTCCCATCATTTGGACTTGGCATCAATGAAAGCGACGGCAGGACAAAGTCTTGATGCACGCGGCGAAGTCTACGACCATAAGATGGTCGAACGAAGCATCTACGACCATGAGGTCGTCGGATGAAGTCACAACCATGAGGTGGTCGGACTCAGTCTATGAATGTGAGGTGGTCAAGCGAGCGTCTACAACTATAAGGTGGCCAAATAAAGTCTACGACCGCGAGACAGTCGGACGAGCATTCGTGACCACAAAGTGGTCGTACAAAGCCACGACCACGAGGTGGTCAGACACACGTGACCTGTCCCGCACCCTTTGGACCTGGAGTCAACGGTGGCGGCTGCGAGACGAAGCCTTGAAGTGTGCAGCCTATCCCCCACCCTTCAAACTTTGCGTTGACAAAGGCGGTGGTGGGACGAAGTATTGACTCACACAGCAAAGTGTACGACTGCAAGGAGGTCAGATAAAGTCTATGACCGTGAGGCAGTCAGACGAGTATCTACGACTGTGAGGTGGTTGGACGAAGTCTACCATTGTAAGGCGGTCGGATGAGCGTCTACAACCACGATGTGGTCAGACAAAGTCTACCACTGCAAGACGGTCAGACAAAGTCACGACCATGAGGTGATTGGACGCGTGCGCAACCCGTCCGCACCCTTTAGACCTGGAGTCGACGAAGGTGGTTGCAGAACGAAGCCTTGAAGTGTGCGGTCTATCCCCCACCGTTCGTACTTGGAGTCAACGAAGGCAGCAGCAGGATGAAGTTTTGACGTGTGCGCTTCATCCCTCACCATTCGGACTTGGAATTGGAGTAGTCATCGGTAGGACGAAGTCTTGATGCGTGTAGTGAAGTCTATGACCGTGAGGCGGTCGAATGAAGTCTACGACCATGAGGTGGTCGGATGAAGTCACTACCATGTGGTGGTCGGACGAAGTCTACGACCATGAAACGGTCGGACGAAGCGTCTACGTCAACGTGGTCAGACAGAGTCATGACCATGAGGTGGTCAGACGAAGCCTTGAAGCACGCGGCCCGTCCTCTACCCTTCAGACTTGGCATCGACGGAGACAGTGGCAGGACAAAGTATTGACACACGTGGCAAAGTGTACGACCCTGAGGTGGTCAGACGAGCATCTACGACCACGAGGTGGTCGGACAAAATCACAACCACAAGATGATCAGACGAGTGTGTGGCCCATGCCCCACCCTTTAGATCTGGAGTCAATAAAGGCGGGTGTAGGACAAAGACTTGAAGTACACGACTCGACCCCCACCCTTCGGACTTGGCGTCGACGAAGGTGGCGGTGGGACAAAGTATTGACGCACTCGGGGAAGTGTATGACTGCGAGGAAAGGCGTTCGGACGAAGTCTACAATCGTGAGGTGGTCGAAAGAGCGTCAATGACCGTGAGGCAGTCGAACGAGCGTCCACGACCACGTGGTGGTTAGACGTATGCGCAGCCTGTCCTGCACCCTTTAGACCTGGAGTCAACAAAGGCGGATACTGGACGAAGCCTTGAAGCGCGCGGCCCATCCCCTACCATTTGGACTTGGCATCGACGAAGGTGACAGCGGGATGAAGTATTGGTGCACATGGCGAAGTGTACGACTGCAAGGCGGTCGGATGAGCATCTGACAACGAGGTGGTTGGATGAAGTCACGACCATGAGGTGGTCGGACGTGCGTGCGGCATGTCCCCCACCCTTCAGACATAGAGTCAATGAAGGTGGCTGCGGGACGAAGCCTTGAAGTGCACGGCCCATCCCCCACCCTTTAGACTTAGCGTCGATGAAGACGACGGCGAGACGAAGTATTGACATGCGTGGCAAAGTGTACGACCCCGAGATGGTCGGGCGAGTGTCTACAACCACGAGGTGGTCAGACACACGGGTGGCTTCTCCCCCACCCTTCGGACCTAGAGTAAATGAAGGTGGCTGTGGGACAAAGCCTTGAAGCGCACAGCCTATCGCCCACCCTTCGGACTTAGCGTCGATGAAGGCAGTGACAGAACGAAGTATTGGCACGTACAACAAAGTGTAAGACCGCGAGGTGGTCGAATGAAGTCTACAACCACGAGGTGGTCAGACGAGCATCTACGATCGTGAGGCAATCGGACGAAGTCACGACCACAAGGTGGTTGGACACGCATGTGGCCCGTCCCCTACCCTTCAGACCTGGAGTCGACAAAGGCGGCTTTAGGATGAAGCCTTGATGCACACGACCCGTCCCCCACCCTTCAGACTTGGCGTCGACAAAGGCACCGGTGGGACACAGTATTGATGCGCGTGGTGAAGTGTACAACTGTGAGGCAGTCGGACGAAGCTACGACCGTGAGGCGGTCAGATGCGCACGTGGCTCGTCCCCCACCTTTCGGACCTAAAGTCGATGAAGGCGGTTGTGGGACAAATCCTTGAAGCGTGCGTCTGTCCCCCACTCTTCAAACTTGCAGTCGACGAAGGAGTCATCGGGATGAAGTATTGACGCGTGTGGCGAAGTGTACGACCGTAAGGCAGTCGGACGAAGTCTATGACCACAAGGTGGTCAGACGCGTGTGTAGCCCATCCCCCACACTTTGGACCTAGAGTGGACAAGGGCGACTGCGGGACAAAGCCTTGAAGCGCACCGTGAAGTGTACGGCCGCGTGGCGGTCGGATAAAGTCTATTACTGTGAGGTGATCGATCGAGCATCTACGACCATGAGACAGTCAGACGAGCGTCTACGATCGTGAGATGATCAGACGAAGTGTCTATGACTGTGAGGTGGTTAGATGGAGTCTATGACCGTGAGGCAGTTGGACGAGCATTACGATCACAAGGCAGTCGGACAAAGCATCCACGACCACATGGTGGTCAGACGCTCAGTGCTTTTAGCGCGGCACACTCCCTAGTGAGGCGCATGAAACGTGTGAGGCTCACCGGGGTTGTCGGTAGTGACAGGGACTCCCCACGCATGCTCTGTGCCATGCTGCTATTTATACTCTATGGAGTTGGTCGGAATGGCTAAGGTTCCAACGTTTTATACTCAACCGAGTACACCGGTGCACGAGGCAGTCGTGCATTTTTACTTTATTTTATTTATTCCGTAGAGTTGCTTAGAACAACTAAGTTTTCAGTGCTTTATACTCCGCAGAGTATGCCAGGGCACGAGGCCACCGTACAATTTTTTTTATACTCCACAAAGTTGCCTGGGATGACAAAGTTCCCTGCGCTTTATATTCCGCAGAGTACGTCGGGTCGCAAGACCACCGCGTGATTTATTTTTATACTCCGTAGAGTTTCTCGGGATGACCAAGTTCCTGGCGCTTTATACTCCACAGAGTACGTCGGGGCGTGAGGCCACCACATTATTTTTTTTATACTCCGTAGAGTTGCCCGAGTCAACCAAGTTCCCAACGCTTTATACTCCGTAGAGTACGCCGGTGCTCGAGACCACTGTGTAATTTTTTTTATACTCTGTAGAGTTGCTCGAGAGGCTAAGTTCCCGATGCTAGGCTTAGATGACCACAAGGTGGTCGAAAGATGGCCTACGATCATGGAGTGGTCGTGGCAAGGCACACAACCATATCCTATTCGTAGAAAGGGCCTACAATCACGAAATGGTCATGGCAACACCCCCGACCAGATCACGGTCATAGAAAGGTTTACGAGCATAAGGTGATCGTGGCAAGGCACACGGCCATATCATGCTCGTACAAAGGGTCTACGTTAGGCGCAAACGACCACAAAGTGGTCGAAAGATGGCTTGTGATCATGAAGTGGTCGTGGCAAGGCACACGACCATATCCTATTCGTAGAAAGGGCCTACGATGATGAAATGGTCATGGCAAGGCCCCGCCAGATCATGGTCATAGAAAGGCTTACGAGCATAAGGTGATCATGGCAAGGCACAGGACCATATCATGTTCGTAGAGAGGCTTATGAGGTGTAGAGGCCATGCGAAGTCTAACGGAGACCAGCGCAGGTAGCATGAAGTCCCACGGAGGCCAGCGAAGGTATCGAGAAGTCCCGCGGTGTGGTCAGAGATGTCAACGAAGTCACAACCACGAAGTGGTCAGACGAGCATCGGCGAAGTGATGACCATGAGGTGACTAGTCAAGCGTCAATAAAGTCACGACTGCAAGGTAGTTGGACAAGCGTCGACAAAATACGAACCAAGAGGTGGTCTTAGACATTGACAAAGTCTCGACTAGGACGCGGTCGTAGACATTGATGAAGCTTCGACCCCGAGGGGTCAAACAACATCATCGAAGGTGTGATAGGTGTCGACATGGTCGACGACGGGGGCTTTAGATTGTGCGCTCCATCCCCACGCTACAGGCTGGCGTCAACGAAGTCTCGATTGTGAGTCGGCCGAATGAAGTCTACGACCAAGAGGTGGTCGGACAGAGTCGCGGAACCTAGGCTGACGAGGTCTGAGGCGTGGAGCCAAGGCCGGTTGATCGACACGCTATGGCTGATGACTGTACTCGTGCACACAAAGACTTCGCGCGGAGGGCGTGCGAAGGCCGGAGCCTGTCTTTGCTATGTGTGGAGGCTGACTCCCTGGTGTCAAGATGACAGTGATGAGAAACACTGCCCACTTCTGCAGGGGCAATGGGGTAGCCACCGAAAGTATCTCTGGATACAGCATAGCATCCTTAGTCCTTGGTGTTGAGATGATAGCGATGAGAAACGCCGCCTCACTTCTGCAGGGGCGACGGGGCAGCCACTGGAAGTATCTCTGGATACGGCATCATGCCCTGACTCCCTGGTGTCGTGATGACGGTGCACCGAGGTTGATAGTCGTGCTGGCGCGGGCATCGTGGTCAATGGTCATACCAGCGCTGACGGTCGTGCTGGTGCGAGCGACTTCGGCGACGGTCATGCCAATATTGGCGTCGGAGCTGGCTCCTCGTGTCTGCGCCGACCCCTCACCACCCGTGGCGCTAGGGCATCGCTACCATGAGGTGGTGGACGTTTGACCACCAGCCGCCGTGTGCTGGACTCAACGATCGATGCACCGTACTTCTCTTTCGCTTGATTATTATTGCTTTCTAGCGCCTTCACTTGCGTAGCTTTTTGCGTAGTCCCCACGGATGGCACCAACTGTTGTGGTATGAGCACAATAGTGGGTACATTGTACCCTTCTCCATGGAAGGAGATAAGAGCTAGAGGGAGAGCTAACGGCAGAAGAGAGAGAGCTTGTGTGTAAATAAGTAGATCTGACCTCCTTATACCCTTCTTGGGGACTTACATACATGAGTAGGGTACGATGAAAAATCCTCATCCTATCCCCTTAATAATTACAGAAGGTAGGGGTATATTGGTATATTCCTTTATACTATTAAGTCTATTACATATTAGGCCCATTGTAAGGTGGGTTGAACCACCCCCAACACAACATAGGCTATTGCATTTGTATTCGTTTCTGGCAAAAAAAAGACCATATTTGTATCCGATCAGATATTATCTGATAAAAATCCGAACAAAAACATTTCATATTTAAAAATTGTTCAAATTGGTTAGAAGCTATCCCATCCATTTTCACCCCAACGCACCGAGGACACATGCATGGGCAAAACAAACAGCTGCTGCATAATGATCAAACGATTTGATGGACGATGCCTTTATTGTATGGTCCATGAACTCAAAACAAACCGGGAACTTTTGTCCTTTTGCTCCGGATGGAATTGAGCAGTAGTGCAGGAGGATGGATGCATGGATAGAACGGCCGAATGAACGGGTTAAAGTTTGATAAGAACAAATTCCTACACATTCGTTGAATTATTCCCTCCATTATCAAATAAATGTCATTTGAGACCCACAACTTTAACTATTACCTTTTCTAATTATATATTAGTTATAAAAACTAACTCAAGTCTTTCCTTCAAGCTAATGGTTGAAGAATTGAGCAAATGATAAAAAGCAACAAATATATGTGTTTAGGTACGAGATGGAAAGATATTCAGTTACAATAAGTTGACTAATGATGCACTTGATCACCCGTGATTCAATATGACCAATTTGAGATTAATTAGAGGCCGGGATGTTTAGACAAAGTCCCATTTGCTTATAAGTTGTGACAATTTATATGACTGAAGGGCCGATATTTTTAATAATTTGAGTTGGTTTAAAGGCCCTAGAGTGAATATGATTCGGATAGGAACATACCATCTGTATTACTGTCTAAATAAATGTAAACGTATGTACCTATCTTTGAATCTATCGATATAAATATAAACAACAGGTGAGTTTACATCTCCTTAACTTTCATGGCTAGAAATTCACAGAATAATTTAAAAATCCTATAAACTATCAATCCTATAAACTATTTCATTAATTGAGAGAAAAAGAGAAGCATCGATGTTGCTTATTTTGGTGGGGGCAGATTGTAATGTTAGATTAATCAATTATATAGTTGTCCTTTACCGAATTCAATTGGATTAGATCTGGAAGCCCTCGTCAATTCCTGAATCTAGCTAGCATTGATCACACCACTTCAAAATCACGCAGCCAATTAGAAGCAGCTTGTGAGTTAACGTGTCATACACAATATATTAACCGATGGCAATGTTCTTTGACATATTGGGCAAGAATACAAAAGGAGGGAGATCGACACAAGGACCAACAACTCCACTCCGGGGAGGCAGCCGCAATGTTGAAGCTCGGGCAGGGGAACCGAACAGAGACCCATCAACAGCGGCCTCTTAAGGCCCGTTTCAAACAGCGACAAACAGCAATGAGTCTTCCGACTTTCTGAATCTGTAGAGATATAATAATTTTTTTCTATTTTTCTTTAATTAAATATCTCAGAAAAAGTTAATAGTTACTACAATGTTATTTCAATCAAAAACTAAAAATCAAAAGCCATACCATTTTAGTAAAGGAGCCAGTGTTTGAGGTTCAAGTGTGGGCTTCTGATCGACTGTGGACTGCTTAAAATGATTCAAGTCAGATAGATACATAGGTAGGTAGTACGTGGTTACATGCTGTTCAATAATACCAGCAGAACAGTATATTTATTGAATACAGACAGCTAATGATACTACTTGAGCATATATTCGTACATCCTGTGATTCTCACATATATTTATCTTATAACATGGCGATAGCATCCTTGAAAGCAGAGTAATATACTAGATCATCCATGGTGACACGGTGGGCGTGGCGGACAATGATCTGTCGAACAAGGTGGTGCAGGGTGGCAGGTTTGAGGACCACCATGACCACCGTCTCCTGGGTCTGTATCAGCAGGAATCGAGTAGCAAAAATGAGTCAGAATTCATTTCATATGTGTTAGCTTTTTTTTCTTCACATCATTTAGTAGCAGCATGGATGGAAACACTTACATTTTAAATAAACAAGACGAACAATATGAAAAGGTAAATATTAACGCAAGTTTAGGTGCTCTCTGCCTACTATCATGTGATGCTTTTTTTTGTTGGTTCTGGTGACATAAAGCCTGACATTAGGAGTGAGTGAAGGTGGGCACCACCGGCACCAAGAGGTGGTGCCCGCTGACTAGCCTTGCCTTGAAAGTAGATCAGTAATATACAAGATAATGCATGGCGAAAGGTTGACGTACGTGTGTAGGCGTCAACGTTCTTGGGCCAGTTGCTCCCATACGCAGCGTCTGGACGAACGGGCTTGCTGCACAACACAAACAACAGCAGCAAAACTGTTGGGAGTAAGCGAGTACTTGTTGTCGACATCGATCAGAGCTTCGCTTGCGTGCTTCAATGGAGAGGAAGAAACGCTACAACAGGGCAGATCAACATCGAATGGGAGTGACGCTATATATGCACGGAAGGCGATTCTTCTTGTTGTGGTCGTGGTGCCATTCTTTTGCAGTTGGATACGCGTGAGACAATTGGTCCATCTGATCCGTCCCTGACGTGCAGTTTTAGATGCATGTAACAAAATTCTCAAATTTGACCGTCAGTGTATCTAACAAAGTTTTCTAGATTTATAGTATGAAAATGACACTGCTTATCAATTAGTGCTTGCCAATTTTATTTAGGTGCAACTTGAATTGAATATGCGCAGTCAAACTTCTAAAACTGCTATGAAACTACAGTTCTATGTCCATGATCTCTACTTCTTACCAATATGGAGTTAAAGATAAGGCATGTCGTGGCGTGAAACCAACGGTGCAGTTTTCTACATGTAAACGGGACTAGCTAGTACTCCCCTGGCAACGACTGCTGACCCAAATACAAGCAATGATCCTGTATGCATTCCAAGATCACGGCAGGGCAAAAAGTTTTCCGCACATGATCACGATTGTCACGATGTACTTGACGACCACGGCACCAGGACGGCATGACATTGCATGTGGGCACTTTTCCACGATTCATATTCACATTTGCATATTACGTGTGGCCACTTTTCCACACATGATGCCAAATTCATATTCATACTCACATTAGGTGCGGTCTTGTGTTCATACTCCTAAATGCTAGCCATGGCACAAGAACACAATGCAGTTGCAGTTCTCTACAATTTGACAGAGTCGTGAGAGATCTGCTTGAACCTTAAGGCACAATTTGACAGTACTTATTCGCAAGCATAATATTATAGAAACTAATGGTCAACGTTACGGTAAAAAGCCAAAAACTACGCTGTAGTAAGTAGTAACCGGCGAGGACGAGTGAGCAGGACCACAATGCGTTGTGGATCTGTGTGGTTAAGCTTTTCAGGGCATGCTAAATGTCAGAGGAGCTAAGTTTTTTATATTATTGCCACGTCACACAGCTAAGTCAACCTTATCTATGGGTCCCACAATATGAATAAAAAAGAAAAACATCCTGTCATCCTCCCCTTCTACTCGTTCTCTCTCCTTACAACAAACTCTTGGCGGACTCAATGACAAATGGAACCATCTTGCTTAGCCCGGTTGTTGATCGAGTCTTGTACATTGTCTGACTTTCAAATTTTCTTAGCTTAGCTTCTCTCTCCAGTGGCTAAGGTGTCAAAATTTTCTTAGCCCCTCTTCTTCGTATCACACTGCACATGCCCTCAGAGCATAGAGCAGGAAGGTTGGCATAAAAGGGTACGGAGCGGACGGTCAGTTCGTTCTGTGGATTGTCTCAAAAAAAAAGTCGTTGGTGGATGTGTGCATCATGGTTCATGAATTCAGTCAACTGTCAAAGTCTTTAACCTGGGGTTTTCAGTTCTTACTAACCACTACGGCCATCACACGGTAGAAACTCTAATTACTTTACATGTTCTCAGTTCTCACTAACCAGTTCGTTTTGCATGATTACACTGCAACTTTTGGACTGAAGTAAAAAACCGAGTAGTATGACTGATGTTGACAGACCTTGGAAAATATACCAAACTTTGGGTTTTGACGATGCAAATTCAATGCTTTTTATTGGGAAACTAAAGATAAGGATCCCCGTTTAAACGGATCCTCTCCGTTTAAACGAGTCCTTATCCATAATGGGCACCTCATCCCACCCCCTATAAATAGAGAGCCATATGGCTGATTTTGTAACCAATGTATATGAAGTAATAAAGAAAGACCAGGAGTTCTCTCTACCTCTCTCTGTGTTCAATCTATTATTCGTGTTTTACGTGATTGATTCGTTCTTATTCTAAGCGGAGGAATCGCTCGGATGGTCGCGGCGAGAGTTCCTCAACACGTTATCGACACGAATCGCTCCGGTGAACGAAGGTAATCATCGAAACACTTAGCAGTTGGTTTTCTAGATCGCTTTGAATTTGCTTTTCTTCGCGTTCTAGATTGTTTTCTCGGTGCAAATCCCTAATCTACATAGCGGACTTGAAGTCGCGGCACAATGTCGTCGGTAGATTGTGAAGCGAGGTAGATGTTGATTGCCTTTGTAAAAGCGATCTAAATCGCCCTAATCTACCGTGAGCGGACACGAAGTCGCCGACACAATGTCGATCGGTAGATTATGAAACGGGTAGATGTTGATTGCATCGTAGATGAGAAATAAAATTTCTTTTGCATTGCCTTTCTGTTTGGTTGGCCCGACCTCTCGTGCGCGCATATCGACCGCGCCTCCGCGCAGGCACGCCGTCGTCGCCACGCCGCGCCGAGCAGCGCGCGCCTCACCGGCCTCGGCTCCCGCGTCGCGCTGCAGCGCGCTTCGCCGCCATCGGCCTCGGCTCCCAGCGTCGCGCTGCCGCGCGCGCGCGCCGCCACCGCCTCCTGCGCTGGCCTCGCTCGCGCGCGCGCATGGCGCCGCCGCGGCCGGCGCCGACGTGCCCCGCATGGCGCTGCTGGCCAGCCTCGGTGCCGCCGCCGCCAGCCAACCTCTCGCGCCCGGGCAATGGCGCGCCGCTCCTCTGCAGGCGGCGCCGCCAGACGCCGGCCTCGAGCCGCCCCGCCGCGCGCCGCCACGGCCACCGCCCGCCACGGCGCCTCCGCGCTGGGCCCCGCGACGGCCGCCGCCTCGCGCGCGCCGCGCGCCCGGCCCCGGCTTGCCGCCCGTCTGACGGCTCCTCCTGCGAGCTCCATGGCGCGCCGCCGCCCCCATCGGCCTCCTCCCAGCAGCGACTCCATGGCCGCCGCCGGCCGGCCCATACCTGCGGCGCCGCCCGCACGTTATGCTATTATTATTTTATGTATTTTACTGCAATTATTTACTGTTTTGATTAATTGTAATTATTTAATTGCTTTTAATCACCGAAAATTATCGATAAATTATGAAAAATGCATAGAAAATTATGGAACATTACGAGAATTTATTGTACCATTTATTTACTGCGCAGAATAATTCCATGCATGTTTACAAAGTAAACTTATATGTTCCATTCATCACATGTAGATGGTGGCATCACGAGCAGGGAGTTCGAGGAGCTTGCCCGACATGGCAAGAACTATCTGACGTGGGTATCCGATGTCGAGATAGTACTTGGAGCCAGGAAGCTCCGCGCAGCTATTGGGATTGGCGGAAGGCATGACGCCAAACCTACACCTGAGAAAAATGATCAGGCACTTCATTTCCTCAGGCACCACCTCTGCATTACTCTCAAGAATGAGTATATGGCGGAGAAAAGCGCGCTAGCACTCTGGACCGCACTCAAGAAGCGGTTTGAGAGGCTAAAGTACACCATTCTTCCTCAAGCAGAGCAGGAGTGGATCGGACTAAGATTTGCCGATTTCAAGACGGTCGGGGAGTATAATTCTGCATTGCACAGAATTTGTACCAATCTTCAACTCTGTGGCAAGCAGATCACAGATGAGCAGAAGATTGAGAGACCACATCCACCTTTCACCCCAATCTTTATGCGATCGCGCGCAACTATCGTCAAGACGGCTACAAGAAATACGCCGAATTGATTGATATGATGCAGGTAGCGGAGGCTCAGGACGAACTTCTCCGCAAGAATTACGTCACTCAGCCATTGGGGAGCTCCGCTGGCCGTGAAGCCAATCTTTGGGAGCTATAAGGTGCGAAAGCCCTTGATGAAAAGAAGAGGAAGAAGGGTAAGACCGTTGCCCGAAAAGGCAAGTCGATGCTCCAAATGACAAAAGGGCTAAGGAGAGTGGCAAAACCTATGACCAGCAGAACCAAGGTTGCTACAAGTGTGGCAAGTGGGGGCATTGGTCGCGGATCTGTAAAGCATCGCAATATGTCATTGATGCCCACCAAGCCCGTAAGAGGAATGGCAAAGGGCACTGAAGCTCACTTTGCATTGTTGAGGGGAGCATCATGAGCCGATCTGGAAATGATGGAGGTTGAGTCCATTCGGCAGCACCCCTTACGACCTAGAGCGACCACCTCCATGATTTCTCTCGAAGAGAACATCACTCTGAAAAGATAGCCAAGAAGTCAATGACTTTCTAGTTGATTCCGTCGATGCACGAATGCATGAGGCGTTAATTGTCATTTTTGCATTAAATAGACAAGTTAGATCTTGCATGGATGGTACTTTATTTTTGTCTTCTCGTAATGGTTGGATGATTTTGAAATAATTCATTCATTTATTCAGATTTATAATGGCATGAACACGTGTGGCTATATTATACCAACATTAAGGCGCTGCGTATAATCATCTGAAGACGGTATTGAAGCTCAACTATTCATCTCGCACGCGATTAGGCCACCTGTGTCTTAGGATGATGAGAAATATAATTAACAATTCTCACGGGCATAATATTAATGTGAAGAATTTCCGAATCACGAAGATTTTGTGTGCCTGCATGTGCCACCGGAAATTAATCACTAGACCATCCACTCAAAAAGTGAAGGATGAAGTCCACGCATTCTGGAGCATCCGTGGAGACATTTGTGGTCCTATCCAGCCCATCTCGAGTCCATGGTGCTCATTGATGCTTCCTCAAAGTGGTCATATGTGGGTTTATTATCCACAAGAAACCATACTTTCGCCAAATTGATCTCGCAGATCATTCGCATCGTAAATGTGTTCCACGATCATCGCATCAAGTCCATCGAATGGACAATGCCGAGAATTTACTTCAAAAGCATTTGATGATTATTGCATGGCGATGGGAATTGCGGTTGAGCATTCGGTACCACATGTCCATACCGAATGGTTTGGCGAGGCATTGATCAAGAGAATTAAATTTATTGCCCGACCCTCTTGCGAATTGTAATTTGCCAGCTACATGTTGGGGACACGCGGTCCTACATGCAATGAATCTCATCAATTTTAGACCTTCGCCTACAACATCCATTCACCTATGCAACTAGCGCAAGGGTCACCACCAAAATTTCTCATCTCGGGAGGTTTGGATGCAAGGTTTATGTACCTATACCCCCGCAAATGACGCAATAGGCCCTCTCCGTAAGGCGGGATATCGTTGGTTATGAGATGCATCCATAATCGGTATTTGGAACCCATGTCGGAGATTTGCATCTTGCCAGCCATTGTTGCATTTTTTTGATGAGGATAATTTCCGACATTAGGGGAGGAAATCAACCCTTTCATGAAAATGCCGGGAAATTACGTGGGAAGCCACGGGAATTCCTGCACATGACCCACGCACTAGTAAATCAAATAGAGAAGTCCAGAAGACAATAAAAGTCCAGAAGACAAGAGAAGTCCAGAAGACAATAGAAGTCCAGAAGACAAATGATTTGTAAGCATTAGCGAATCACCGCCTAATCACTTTAGTGATTTGAAGAGCGTGACTAAGTCGCATGTGCTCGCACGCCTTTGCACCTGAGAGGGTTGAAATACCAAAGAAAGCAGAAGGTATCCCCAATCTCGTCCAGAGGCCTCGAAAAAAAAAAAGAGGACGAGAACTCCGGCTCCTCGAATCCTAAGTAACCGGGGACGCCTGGTGAAAAAGGATAAAAAGGACTTATCACAGCCGATCACCAAATCCCCCAGAATGAGAAGGGGAGCCAGTTGAGACTGGCACAAGTATGACACTGTTGTAAAGGACATACGGATCTGAATATCCCCATCGGCATGGATGTGTGCGCACACATCGGAGCCGAAAAACTAAAGGACTTGCCACGCAATGGAAAGAAGCGATCGCAAGATGAAGCTCGAAGAAGCAACTCATGAAGAAATAGCTATAAATTATGTGCACACGGGAGAGTCCCCGAGCAGGACAACGGCCAATGTCGATATCTACTTCATGAAAGAAAATTGCCACAATCATTGATCTTGATCCCGAGCACGCATCGCTCATTGAATGTAAGAAAAGATCAGATTGGGAAGATTGGAAGAAGGCAATAGCAACCGATTGCTATCTCTGAACAAAAGAGAAGTGTTTGGGCCCGTATCGCACTCCTCCCCATGTGCACCTGTAGGGCACAAGTGGGTATTTGTTCGAAAGAGAAATGAAAGAAACAAGTAGTGAGATACAAAGCAAAATTTGGTAGCACAAGGTTTCACTCAACGTCCCGGAGTTGATTATGAAGAAACCTACTCCACGGTCATGAGTGGAATTACCTTTAGATACTTGATCTCAATGGCGGTGAACTTGAATTTAGAAATGAAATCGATGGATGTTGTGATCGCATATCTTTATGGTAACTTGGATTCGGAGATTTATATGAAAGTCCTGAAGGAATTCCTCTCCAGAACCAAGACAGAGCAAATAGAAATCATGCGATGTGAAGCTTAGAAAGTCCTGTATGGATGAAGCAATCTGCGAGATGTGGTATAATCGCTAAGCGACTTTCTCTGCAAGAAAGGCTACACAAACAATGAAGACTGTCCTTGTGTATTTATACGGCGATCCTGAATGGATTCAGTATAATCTCGGTGTATGTAGATGATCCGAATATCATCGGGACAATGGATGATATAAAAGAAGCAAGCTCCTACTTGGAGTCGAGTTTGAAATGAAAGACTTGGGCAAGACCAAGTTACGCTTAGGCCTGCAGCTTGAGCATGTCCTCGGAGGAGTCTTAGTACATCGATCGACCTACACCTGTAAGGTGCTAGAAAGATTCGGCTTTGAGAAAGCATTCCCATCAAAGTACCGATGATCGGAGATCTTTGCGAAGAAAAAGATCCTTTCCGACCTAGGGAAGAGGGGAGGAAGTCTGGGACCGAATTCCCATACTTGAGTGCAGTTGGAGCACTCATGTACTTAGCAAACCGCACTAGACCGGATATTGCCTTTGCCGTGAACCTATTAGCAAGGTATAGTGCAGAGCCCACCAAAAGGCATTGGCGGGGCATAAAGGACATCTTCCGATATCTCCAAGGAAGCAAGGACCTTGGATTGTTCTCTGAAAGAATCAAGATCTGAACTTGATTGGCTATGCAGATCTTTGGTACTGTCGACCCGCATACCGCAAAGTCACAAGCAGGCTATGTATTTACGTGTGGTGGGCCGCAATTTCTGAAATCGTCTAAGCAAAGCCTTGTAGCTACCTCGACGAACCACTCGTAAATAATAGCGCTGTATGAAGCAGCACGTGAATGCGCTTGGCTACGCCGAATGGTTCACCACATCCAGCAGTCATGTGGAATGAACATTATGCAAAACCCCACAATTATCTATGAAGATAATGCCGCTTGCGTTGCACAAGTACAAACGGGCTATGTGAAGAGTCATCTCACAAAGCATATCAACCCCAAGTTCTTCTATGCTCATGAATTGCAAAAGATGGACGAGATTAAAGTCTCGCATACTAAGTCTTGTGAAAATCTAGCAGATTTATTCACAAAGTCCCTCCCGCATCTAGCTTTGAAAGGTGCGTGCGAGGATCGGTATGATGAGACTTAGAGAGTGCGAATCGGGGAGAATTCTCTCAAGACCGTTAGTAAATCTTGATCCTGAAGATCAAGTACCCAAAGAATAAAAGTCCTGAAGACTAAATGAAGTTAGGTGAATTGTACTCTTTTTCCCTTGACGAGTTTTCCTGAAGTTTCTCGATCAAGGTTTTTAATGAGGCAATTCGTGCAATCGCAGCATAACATGCATCATGTACTCTTTCTCCAAATTTTTCCCACTGGGTTTTTATGGAGTTTTAATGAGGCATGAGTATGTCGGATGAGTGCCCAAGGGGGAGTATTGGGAAACTAAAGATAAGGATCCCCGTTTAAACGGATCCTCTCCGTTTAAACGAGTCCTTATCCATAATGGGCACCTCATCCCACCCCTATAAATAGAGAGCCATATGGCTGATTTTGTAACCAATGCATATGAAGTAATAAAGAAAGACCAGGAGTTCTCTCTACCTCTCTCTGTGTTCAATCTATTATTCTGTGTTTCTGTGATTGATTCGTTCTTATTCTAAGCAGAGGAATCGCTCGGACTGGTCGCCAGCGAGAGTTCCTCAACACTTTTTACTAATTGGTGTTATCAAAGTGAAGCTACGAAGGTGCAACATTTAACTCACTGCCGATGTCAAAAAGATTAGTTTGCAATCTACAGTAACTACAGTCAAGTATTACACGAGCACTACAATCTTTGAGGAATATGGCCCATTTATATTGACTTTTATTAATATTTTGACTTTAGCTTACGAATAGTAACAGCTTATAGAGAATCGTACAGAGAAACAAAAAATCACATGTGATTTTATCTTATATAAATGAAGTCACTATAATATGTACTACAATTAACTAGTAAATCATGTCTTAAGGGGGTGTTCGTTTTAGCGATGACTTCTGGTTTTTAGCTAAAATTTCACTGTAGCTGGCTCTTTTTTACTGTAGCTGAGTTGGCTTATTGGGCATAATTAAATTTAAAAAATAGAAAAAAACATATTAGCCCATCATGGACAATGCAAACAAATACAGGAAAAAAAGAAAATACAAAAAAGCCCAAAATATCTTAAAAATCAGAAAAAGACGGATTACTGAATAGTAAAAAAAAGGTGAAACTGAAAAAAAACTGAAATGAGCGAAAAGCACCTATTTAAAAACTATATATCATAAAAAATCATTTACTACAGAAAAACTCAAAACAGCAACCAATATAAACAATACCTTAGGGCACATTTCTGGTGATCCCAACATATTTGGCGTTACCCGTTCTCTCCTTATTCAAAAAAGGTTCAAATAATTGTGAAATCTTAGTTAACAGGATTAGACGTTGATTAGCAGACCGAACATTCAAGTGGGATGCGTTTGAGGACAATGACCACTGACCTAACATTTGACGATAATGGACACTGACCAAACATTTGAACGACCAGCGACGCGATGGCTTCTGTCAACCAAATCACTGTAGCACTTTTATCTCTATTTAATTTTTTTGTTTTTTTAGTATTTTTGTGTTTTGTTTTTTTTCCCGTATTCTTTGCATCGTCCGCACTAGATTAACGTGCTGTTTTTATTTTTATATTTTTTAATTTAATTATGCCTAATAAGCCAACTCAGCTACAGTAAAAAATCAGCCAGCTATAATAAAATTTCAGCAAAAGCCAAAAGCCATCGCTATTCTGAACGCCCCCGAAAAGCCACGATTTTCACCGTAGCAACGACAAAATCACTGTAGCAACAACGAAATTACTGTAGTAATTTTATCTTTATTCTTTTTTTTCTGTTTTTTTAGTATTTTTGTGTTTTATTTTTTTCCCGCATTCCTTTACATCGTCTGCTCTAGATTAGTGTGCCGCTTTTATTTTTACATTTTTGTAGATTTAATTATGCCCAATAAACCAACTAATCTACAGTAAAAAAATAAATCAATTACAGTAAAATTTTAGCAAAAATCAAAAATCATCGCTATTTCGAATACTACTAAGTGATGTGATCTGTCAAGTCAGGATAACAGCTCCACACATCAGACCAGTATATGTCCAGATTCACATGTATGCTTGCTCACCCTGCACTTGTCAAATTCTGCATACTTTGTACTTTTCAATGAGCTACAGATGACCTGGGTTTTGTCGTGGTTATTAAGTTACAACTCTAGTCAAGCACGTCAAGCTGTCAACCACACTGAGGGGTGGAGCCAGCCCAAGGAAAATAATTTTGGTTTAGAAAAAAAATTAGACCGTTCAAGAAATCAGAAATCCAAAAATTTTAGATTTTTTTTGAAAAAATTCAATCTAAAAATTCAAACATGCAGTTCAAATTCAAAAAATGCGATTATATGAAAACAACGAAATCTCAAAAATCTCGGACAAACCTCAAAAAATTTAAAATAAGCTGAATTTTTTTTGGTCGAAGTGGACTTTTCTCGGAGGGAAGCAAGATAACTAAAATTTGTCGAATTTCACAAAATTTCATCTAAAATTGTTTTCCCTAGCCTACCTCTTGGCAGGATGGGCATCTGCCCAATCTCGCCGGCATCAAGCCATGAAGCTACGATAAAGTCTGTCGGCGCTAGGTATAATGGAAGTCGTGTCTTCCCAGGCAAGACTCGTCTACTAGGTTATCATACAAGTCTACAAGAGTACTAGGTGTCTGGTATCAGAATATTTGGCATCAGAGCCACTCACTATGGCTTTCGATGTTGAATTATCTCCTTTGAACAGCTTGATGGCTAGCAGCAAGAAAATAGGGTTTTTGCTTGACAATATGATGACCACCTTAGAGAAGGCTATGGAGTTGACAGACAAGCTAAAGGAGCAGAAAGGGGCGTCACGTGCCATTGCAATGGTTGCACTGCCACCACCTTCCCCGGCGCCGGCATTGGCACTGGGCACACCACCAACGATGACTCATCTTCACGCTTCACATTTAGTGTCTTTACCAAGAAGGAATGTTGTCGCTGTTCAGAAGCGATCATCTTCTCGTGGTTAGCCGACATCGTGCCTCCGCAAATATGGAGCACAACGGTTTCTATGTGGGGGTTAGCGACGTCGTCACATCTCTTCCACAACTGTTGCATCCCGAGGCAACAGAGATGATGTTGCTGCACCACGCTGAGTGCCTATGCCCTCAACGTCTCCTGCGTCATTAATCCACACCCAAGGATTGTTGTCCATTAGAGTTTCGCTAATTTTCTTCCATACGACACAGGTCATTGTGCTATCTCGTCGACATGGAGTTATGAAGGGTTTCAACCATGACCGCCACCTAACAGCTCGAGAACGAGCTGTCTCGCCGCGAGGGTTGTAATGTTATGGTCTAGAATCTCGGTGTACACACAGCAGGCGATTGATAGTACTGTGAGCATTGCAACAAACGCGAACAGTACCATACGAGTACTGTAGTAGCGTGTGAACAGTACTCGTGGGTACTATATCAGCACATGAACAGTACCCACAAGTACTGTAGCTCATGCAAATTTGGGTGGTTCGCCGGTATATCGCGGATTAAAAATATAATAATTAGTTTCCTTATTATTTGAGCTTATTTTCTTTTAGATTATTTTCATGTATTAGATATAAATTTTTAATTATTAGGGATTAGTTTTCTTAATATAGAGATATGTTTCTTAACGATCGAATTTAGCTATCTCTATAAAAGAGACAATGGTATGACCAACTGATCAAGAGCGAATACCCTAACCTCGGTCATCGAACTCGTACCCAACCACCACCAACCACAGCAGCCAATGGACCGTTACTTGCATAGGGTATATTTTTTTCCAAGCTCCGCCCTTGACCACACTACGTGTCGCACTGAAGGCCTCAAAGTTATCATTAGAACTAAGGAATTATAGACGCATAAACAATGTAAAATGGAATTAGATGTATAGCAGCGAAAACTCTCATGTCGTTCCATAGCTTAACATAACGAGTTTGGACATTAATGTATTCTAATATAAGGTTGTTTTTGCAGACATGTAGGTGGGAGTTGTTTGTAAGTTTATATCCAAGTTAAAAGTAGTGGTAAATTGGGACTCACGTAGTCACATTATTTAGGTAGACGAGTAGTACAAGCTTGTCGGCTTGTCGCAACCCAACCCATAATTCCATGCAACCGTGTCATCGTGTGTCCTGGCATCAAAAACTTATAAGTATTACAAGGATTCACGAAATAGGTAGATCATCATAGATTACAAGTCCAAAAGATTACCACCAAATTCTTGCTTTGAAGTCAATTAATGTTAAGTCTAAATAATTTGCTTCAAGATTTAGTAAAATGTACAAAAGGGTTTCATGATCTCTTCCAGTACGTACAGGCAAGGCAAAATCAGGCCCGGTACAATTTATGAAGCTTTGTTGTGTGCATGTATGCATATAATGGGCGTGAACTACAGTATTATTTAGTAAAAGTATCTTAAGACTATCATTTCGTATCGTATATATACTCATAAAAGAAGAGTAGATAGGCATCACATAAACATTTCAAGTTTCTGTAAGAAATTATACTACGCCACTCGAAAAAACGAAACATGGAAGTGCTTCGGTACAAACGAGTAGGGTAAATTACTAAAAACAGTCAAAATCTTGACTATTACTCAGGAATGTAAGCTTAAGTTTAGATATGGCCCTATCCTGAGATCGAAGCCAACCTGCTTCCTCCCCTTCGGTTCAAATCATTGAAAACAGAAACAATGCCCAAAACCAAATACAAAAGATGACCCAGCATGTTTCAATCTTTAAACATTGTTGCACTTCTTGATTTGTTCAGTAGTATGTCGATGACCCAGCATGATCAAATGGCCAGAAGCTGAAAAGAAAAAAAAAGAGCATGGGTGATTGTGACGTGCAGTGGCCCAGGCACCATCTAGAACTATGACTACAAACATCAGTGATACTCCTCTGTCTGTCCTGTTTTAAAATTTTCATTGGCCCCTCTTGCACGCTCATAGTTGGTGAGAGCTGGTTCCCTATATAAATGCAAGCACGCTGCGGGAGAAGAATCAAACAGCCCAATACAGCAATACATGCAGTTGCACATCAACTACCACAAGCCTTTCAAGAGTGAATAGAATCAAGAATTCAAGATGCCTCTCGTAACAACCCACCAGCCTTCTTTGTCCCTGCTGTTTGCTTTAATTCTCTTCCATTTGGCAATCATATATCCGAGCTCTA
Source organism: Melocanna baccifera (assembly GCA_036346265.1). Lineage (NCBI taxonomy): Eukaryota > Viridiplantae > Streptophyta > Magnoliopsida > Poales > Poaceae > Melocanna > Melocanna baccifera. The sequence goes on along the minus strand of JAYEVJ010000135.1, from coordinate 82,349 downwards.
ATTCCTTGGTCATATCAGCATCTCATAATGCCTCCGAAGGCGACCGGCAAGCCCTCCTCTGTCTCAGGTCGCACCTCTCCGACCCTGTTGGAGCCTTAGACACATGGAGAAATGAGTCCCTCATGTTCTGTGATTGGCATGGGGTGACATGCAGCAAGCTGCACACATCTCGTGTTGTTTCGCTGGACCTCGAGTCCTCAAACATCACTGGCCAAATATCACCATGCATCGGCGACCTCACTTTCCTTGCTAAAATTCACATGCCCAATAACCAGATCAACGGCTGCATCCCTCCTGAGATTGGTCGCTTAACCCAACTCATGTACCTCAACCTCAGCGTGAATTCCCTGAGCGGTGTAATTCCTGATACCCTGTCATCTTGTCACCACCTTGAGATCATTGACTTTTGGAGCAACTCACTCCAAGGAGAGATCCCTCCAAGCCTTGGCCAATGTTCACATCTCCAGAAAATTGTTCTTAGCAACAACAACCTTCAAGGAAGCATCCCATATGGGTTCGGTTCGCTTTCCAACCTTTCAGAGCTATTTCTCACTAGCAACAACCTCAAGGGAAGTATCCCCAGGATCCTCGGAAGTAGCCAGTCTCTTACCTGGGTTGATTTGCAGGATAACAGCCTCACTGGGGAAATCCCACCTCTTTTGGCGAATTGCTCCTCACTCTATTACCTTGCGCTCACAAAAAACAAGCTCAATGGAGAGATTCCTCCTGCTCTCTTTAACAGATCATCTATTTACAATATAGATCTCTCAGATAATGAATTCAGTGGACCTATTCCACCGTTCTCCACTATATTGTCACCACTGAAATATCTTGTCCTATCAGGAAATAAACTCTCAGGAGCGATTCCTGCTTCACTAGCAAATTTCTCTTCCTTGTCCACCTTGTTACTAGCTCAGAACAACTTACAAGGGAGCATTCCAGAGAGTTTAGGTAGAATGGTAAGTTTGAAAGAATTAGATCTTACCTACAACAACTTATCGGGCACTATTCCACAATCTCTTTACACAGTCACGTCCCTTACTTTCCTTGCCCTCGGTGCCAACAAACTTGTTGGGACTATACCAAGCAGCATTGGTCACACTCTTCCAAGCATTCAGAAGTTAATAATGGAAGGAAACCAATTTGATGGCCCAATTCCTACTTCTTTGGCTAATGCCTCTAGCCTCCAAATCCTTGACCTCCGTAACAATGCATTCACAGGTGTGGTTCCATCTTTAGGGTCCTTGCACAATCTACTGCAATTGGATCTAGGCCAGAATAATCTTGAAGCTGGAGATTGGAGTTTCTTGTCCTCACTCATAGGTTGCGCCCAACTACAAGAATTATACTTGGATAACAACGACCTTCAAGGGATTTTACCCAATTCCATTGGAAATCTTTCCAGAAGCTTAGAAAAGTTGTATCTAAGCAAAAACCAAATAAAGGGTACTATACCTTCAAACATAGGAAATCTTACCAACTTAGCACTTCTTTACATACACAAAAATTTTCTCGCTGGCAATATTCCAGACACACTTGGGAATCTTAGAAATTTGTTCGTCCTTAGCCTATCGCAAAATAAATTTTCTGGGGAAATACCACAATCGATTGGAAACCTGGAGCAGCTAAGTGAGCTTTATTTCCAGGAAAATAACTTGAGTGGGCCCATACCGGCGAGTTTAGCAGGCTGTAAAAATTTAGTGATCTTGAACCTTTCTTGTAATAGTTTCTATGGAAGAATCCCTGGAGAGCTCTTCTCTATTTCCACACTTTCTGAAGGCTTGGACTTGTCCTATAATAAACTCACTGGGATCATACCATCAGAGATTGGTAGATTGATTAATCTTGCCCCCCTTAACATGTCCAATAACCAATTGTCTGGAGAAATTCCTTCTGCTCTTGGCAATTGCCTCCACCTAGAGTCCCTACGAATGGAGGCGAATTTTCTTCAAGGTAGCATACCTGGATCCTTCAATAATTTACGAGGCATAATCGAGATGGACCTTTCTCAAAACAACTTATCTGGTGAAATTCCAAGCTTTTTTGAGTCCTTTAGCTCTTTGCAGCTTCTCAATCTATCCTTCAACAACCTGGAGGGGCCAGTCCCTAAAGGTGGTGTCTTTTCCAATTCAAGCAATCTGTTTATCCAGGGAAACAAAAGGCTATGCGCAAGTTCTCCAATGCTACAACTACCACCTTGCATGGCATCACCTCACAAAAGGAAATGGACCTATATTGTGACAATAGGGGCTCCACTTTCTACTATTGTTCTAGTCACCTTTGCATGTGTTGCAGTCATTCTTCTGAAGAAGAGAAACAAACCGAAACAACCCATCAACCAATTCAACATGCAACTCAGGAAATTCTCATATGATGATATATTTAAAGCAACAAATGGTTTATCTTCAGCCAATCTTGTTGGTTCAGGAAGATTTGGGATGGTATATAGAGGTCACTTCAATTTTGAAGTACGCACAGTTGCCATTAAGGTGTTCAAACTTGATGAATTCGGAGCACCAAAGAACTTCGTTGCTGAATGTGAGGCATTAAGAAACACTCGCCATCGGAATCTTATCAAGGTGATTAGTGTATGCTCAACCTTCGATCCAATAGGAAATGAATTCAAAGCACTTATTCTTGAGTACATGGCTAATGGTAACCTAGAAAGTTGGCTCCATCCAAAAGTGTGCAAACAGAGCCTGAAGAGACCACTGAGTTTAGGCTCAAGAATAACTGTTGCTGTGGACATAGCTGCTGCCCTGGACTATCTTCATAATCAGTGCACTCCTCGTTTAGTTCATTGTGATCTGAAGCCAAGCAATATCCTTTTGGATGATGAAATGGATGCATGTGTCAGTGACTTTGGGTTAGCAAAGTTTCTTTACAGCCATACTTCAACAGGGCTTAGTAATTCATCAAGCATAGTTGGGCCGAGAGGATCAGTTGGATACATTGCACCAGGTGAACACATGTTTAATCCTTATGTTTTTCGTATCTGACGTATCAACTTTATTTATCACAAAACGATCATCCCTCAGCTGAGTAAAAAAAGAAGATTGTTTAATCTTTTTTGCATAATATTACAGAATATGGCATGGGTTGTGAAATCTCAACTGAGGGTGATGTCTACAGCTATGGAATTATTCTTCTAGAAATGATCACAGGTAAGCGTCCAACTGATGAGATATTTAAGGATGGTATGAACCTTCACAGTCTGGTGGAGTCAGCAGTTCCACAGAAAATTGATGAGATTCTAGAGCTTGGTCTCATCATATATCATGAAGATGAAGATGCAAATTGTGCAATGGTCGAAATGCAGAGATGTGCCATACAACTGGCTAAACTTGGCCTTAAATGTTCTGCGGTGTCACCCAAGGATCGGCCAATAATGCAGGATGTTTATGCCGAAATCGTCAGTATCAAAGAAAAATTTTCAGCATTGCACAACTGAGGAAAGAGATCAGTATTATTGTAATTCACAAGCTACTAGAGTAATTGTTGCATGATGTGTTATGTAATACATTTGATTTTGTTGCCCCCACCTCTTTTATCAACTAAGATCATCTCTTGTTTTGTGTTGGTTTCCCGTTTTAATTTTCTGGTATGTACAACTTCAACATGTATGGCACTTCAACCTGTAGGATTTATAATAATAACATTATCTTTGTACTGCTTGTAATATGTACTCTTTTCATTAAATGTTCCACAACAGAAAATAAGGTATTTGAAAGTCTACTCAGGGGCAAAGGACTTTAAGTGTCAACCCCAGTGATGTCCAAATTCAAAAGAAATTTTTTATATATGAAGTGAATGAAACCCACAATAGTTTCGTTTGGGCATAACCCTCTTAGTGACGCGCCATATTGCAACCCGGGTGTGATGATAAATGAGTAAGAGTCGAGACGTCACTCTCTTAGTGATACGCTACGCCGACGCCTGTATGCAATGAAAAATGTGCAAGGGTCTTTGCACTTTACTCGACGAGTGCGAGGGGCAAGGAAGCTAGCTGAGGAGAGTAGGATTCATTGGGTCTTAACAGGTAAGTTAAGAGAGGTAGTTGGTACGGCGATTAGGAATCGTATAAATGTCTTGTGTGTTCAAGAGACTAAATAGATGGGTCAACAAGCAAAGGAGGTGGAGTATACTGGTTTCAAATTATGGTATACTAGAACAGAACGAAACAAGAATGGAGTGGTCATTTTAATCGATAAGCACCTCAAGAGCAGAGTTGTTGATGTGAGGAGACAGGTGGATAGGATTATCTTAATTAAGCTAATCTTTACCGACTTAGTTTTGAATGTTGTTAGTGCATATGCTCCACAAGTAGGTCTGGATGAGGCCACTAAGAGGCAATTTTGGGATGACCTAGATGACATGGTTAGAAGTGTGCCTAATAGTGAGAAGATTTTCTTAGGAGGCAATTTTAATGGTCATGTTGGTAGTGGTTTCAAAGGATGCATGGGGGTTTTGGTTATGGTGATAGGAATCAAAAGGGAGAAGATATTTTAAACTTTGTCATAGCTTATGATCTCATAATAGTTAACAATTTTTTTACAAAGAGACATTCCCATTTAGTTACCTTTAGCAGTGGTTAGCATTCTAGCTAAATCGATTTTGTCCTTGTTAGGAGGGAGAACAAATGAGCCTGCATGGACTGTAAAGTTATCCCTGGAGAGTGTGTTGTCCAACAACATAAGTTGCTAGTCTCCGACTTTTGTTTTAGATTACAGGTTAGATAGGCTAAGATCCCCATAGTCACAAGAATGAAGTGGTGGAAACTCAAAGGGGACACCGCATAGGTGTTTAAGGAGAGAATGATCGCGGAAGGGATATGGGACGTGGGAGAAGCGAATAGTATGTGGACAGATATGGCAGCTTGTATTAGGAAGGTGGTTACAGATGTGCTTGGAGTGACCCGAGGGACAAAAGGCGAACGTAAAAATACATGGTGGTGGAACAAGGAAGTGTAAAAGGTTATCGAGGAGAAGAAGATATGCTACAAACACATATATCTTGATAGGAGCGATGACAACATACAGAAATACAAAGCAGTAAAACAGAATGCGAAGAAAGCGGTGAGTGAGACACGAGGAAGGCATATGAGAAAATTTACCAGAAGCTAAATACAAAGGAGGGTGAGAAGGATGTCTACAAGATGGCTAAACTTCGAGACAGACAGACAAATAGAAAGGTCGACCAAGATTGACATGGGAGGAAGCAATTAAAAGGGGCTTGAGATGTTGGAATATATCTAAAGAATTAGCTTTGGATAAGAGCGCATGGAAGTTAGCGATCCATGTACCGGAACCATAAGAAAGTTTAGAGACAGTGTTTTAAGCTCTCGACTTAGTTGGTAGATTGTACAGCTTAGAGTTTTAGTATTGTAGGTCTTCAAGGCTCTCGCCTCTTTGATCTTGAGGAGACTTTATTCCAAGTCTATCCTAACTTATTTGAGATAAAAGGCTTTATTGTTGTATGAAGTGCATGTGTATATAACTTTACTCTTGGACCAGCAATTCTCAATTTGTGTTGGGTACAACAATATGTATAAACACAAACCAATTGGCTAATATTGTGCCACCTAAATTCCACAGCTTTTTGTCAAAAACTGGGGTACTGGAACCAAAAAAGCACATTGCCAATAGCTTTTTTATATAACAAAATATTCAGAAGAATGGTCATATTAATTTTTTTTGACCAATGGTCATATTAATGTTTTTGCAATAGTGGATGGCCTCAGTGGCGGAATCACCACCGGGGCAAGCCGGGGCGGCTGCCCTAGGTTTCCCGGGCTGACGGAAGACCCCTCCTCCGATGCTCATGTTCTCTGTCACTGGGGACCCACTGGCCGTCGTGAAGGATGACGGCGTGGTCGGACTAGATCTCACAGAGCGCCTCAAGGGCCTTCTCGGCGTTGGTCTCCTGCCAGACGCCGACGACGGCGCGGACGACAAGGAGAGGAGGTCCAACGTGAGCCTGTACTCGATGTTGTGCTGCTGGTTGAGCCCGCCGGGGTAGTGCAGGGCTGCGCCGCTCCTGACGTCCGGCCAGACGCCGCTGCAGTCCCCGACCGGCGACGCCCAGCTAAGGAGGCCGAAGTGGAACTCGGAGGTGCGCCGACCGCACGGCCGCCTCACCCACAACCGCCTCAAGCATCTCGCGGTCTCCCCTGCCGCTACTCCCGATGGCCTCGGCGGACGGCGGATGTTACGGCAATACGGGGCGCGGGTTCCGCCCTGGGTCCTTTCGATTCCTGGTTCCACCACTGGATGGCCTAATTTGAACAAATGCAGAACGTACACTTTTCCTCGATACATATCTCAGCCAACAACCATAGCATCAAGCCATCAATGTGTCAAAATGTCCAACTAGGGTATGCCTCCTATTGGCATCATATGCATTGTAACCTAAATTATCAAGAGACCCAAATTCATAACCTTCTACTTCCCCTGATCAACCTCTTGTACCAAAATTGCAAGACCAAGCGAGCAATTGCAACGTTGCCTCCCACACAAACCCTACCAATCAAGTGCACGGGCGATGGATCACGCACTCAGAGGAGCAGAGCAGAAATGGTTGGAATTGAAGTTACCTGCAGTAGAATCCACGAGAATGGTTGCGCGAAGCCATTGGGTGCCCCCACCGAGCCGCGCCGCGCGGATGGCAGCTTCGTTGTGCCCTCGACCTCGCCGACCTAGATTCCGCCCATTCGTCGAGCAGGAGGCTGCGCACCCACACCGCGGGCGCCCAATCGAGGCCGTGCACGCGGTAGAACGGCGAGGCTGGTGCGAGTCTGCCGCGGTGGAGAAGGGCCGCGGGGCGGCGGCCGAGCCGCCTGAGCATTAGGAGGAGGAAGCGGAGGCGGCATTTGCCCGAACGCGTGGCAGGCAACCGACTGTTCTGCGTGGAAGGAGAGGAGGGTCCTTCTAAAGGTGGCCAAATGGGCCGAGTCTAAACGGGCCGTACCACGGCCTGACACTGTAGGCCTGGTCCACGACGGCACGGACACGACTCATAAATAGGTCAGGCCGGTACACCGGACCGGGTCGTGCCTGGGCCGAGGGTGCGGCACGGCGGGCTAGCACGGCCGGCCTATAATTTTTTATATAATTACAAATATTTATTTTTATGATTAATTTAATAAATTAATAAAACTCATTATGTTATTGCAAATATTTATTTTTATGATTAACAATGTCTATATTTTTTGAATTTTTTCTCAATTTTCTACATTTTTTTTTGCAATTTTTCTTATTTTCCTACAATTTTTCTTATTTTTCTTTGTTTTTTCGACTAAATGGGCTAGCCGGACCGACACGGCCCGTTAAGCCTTAACGTGCCGGCCGACACGCACGCAAGACAAGATCGTGCCGCGCTCGGCTTGCACCGCGTCGCGCCTAAGCACAAAGACGACCTGCTTATTACACGGACCTTAACGGCCGTCTCGAGCCCGCCCGCCCAAATGCTGCTTTAGGTCCTTCCATAAAATATCGAAACGGATAAGAGTGAATATCGTTTATTTTATATATATTATTTTATATTTTTTAAATGAAAAATTAGACCCGGGATAATATTAGATATCTATTTTTTATTTCATATTTGCGTTACAAGTCTTCAAATGATCGTCGAATAGAAATTATTTATTTCTTTTACATCCTTATACAAGACATTGAACTGTTAAGGTGTGGTCAGAGCAAAACACAGAAAGATTGATTCAAGATGTAAAAGGAAGAACACTTAATATTCTTTACTTGTTTAGATACAGCAATTTATCCGATCTGTTATCTTGTCTCTAATGTGAATTTACAGCAGATTTACTCGTATCACTTGACATAGGAATATATATGATCACTTATCCCGTATCTTAGTCTATTTTTTTAAAGTAAAAATTGGATATAGATAGTATCAAATATCTATTTATTTATACGGTATTCGCTACATAAACTTTCGACGGATAGAAAACATTTACGGGCTACCAAAAACTGTAGTTCTGCTCGATCTGTGCTGCGCACGTGCGATAGAAGGTGCAAGCAGACCCAAACTCGGATCGCATATTTTATATACGATCCAAATTGGATGTAAATCTCGTATGCGATCCATTTTGAGGGGCATTTGTTGAAATTACTACAACACTAGGGAGTTTTATAAAACGTTTCCACGCTACTTCTTCCCGTTCCCTGTACGACGCCGGCCAGCGAAGCACCTCCTCATCCGGCCATCCGCCCCGTCGGCGGCTCCAGTGGCGGCGATCTTCGTGCTTCGCGTGGACGTGTGGTTATTGTCTCGTCTTGGCGATCGATTGGTACTCGATCTCCGGTGAGCATTGGATCCCATTGTTGCTTCTTTGAGTTCTTGGATTGTAAATTTGTAATTAATGGATGGTTACATGAACTGTCTCGATCAGTTGGTTACTGCCGTCTTGGATGAATTTTTTATACAAGGGCATGCGTGTTCGTCTCAATCCACAAAAAGATGAGATCTTTGGCTCATTTGGGCATCGATTTTACTCCAATTGCCATCACTTCTCTGTGTACATGGACAGCTTCACCTCCCTTCTGAATTGTTGTTGTTAGTTTGCTGAACTGAGTTGATTCATTCTTTTCTTTTGGTTTTTCCCTTTCGGTTGTAATGCAGAGGCAGCTGCCTTGAGTTATGCTCTCAAACCACAATGTTATTGGTGTAAGCTGCCCTCCCTGGCCGAACGGGGGAGAGAGATTGAGGAGGGAGGGAGAGAGACGGGCGTTGGATGTGTGGTGGAGAGAAGGGATGGCTTATCCAAAGGGATTTGGCTTGGGCTGCGTTGGATCCGATTGGATAGCTCTACCTATAACGTTGGAAGGTTATGTAATTTTTCTTTATTTGATTAGTGTTAGTTATGAAGCTAGTAACTTGATCCCAGTGGGATTAAATATATACGTCATTTCCTAACCTGTGTGGTCAAATTCTATAAATTTTGTGTTGTATTATGGGCTTTTCCATTAATTCTCGTATATGCCGGGCCATTCGGCCAAAAAGTAGTGCGATGGATGGATGGCACAGCTGTAAACATGGCTCGCAAGAGAATAACCATTTCACTCTTTCCAAAACCTAATTTCAGACTGAAAGGCCCCAATGAAGCTATACAACTACCTAGGTACAGCTCAATTTAGCTTTTAATTTCTGTCTTTTCACTACTCATTAATTTATCTTTTTTCTATTTTTTATTTTTTTGGATTTTTTTCTTTTCTTTTTTTCCATATTCTTTTGCATTGCTCATGACAAGCTAACACGTTTTTTCTTTTTTAAAATTTGTTTAAATTTAATTATACCAAATAAGTCAACTCAGTTACAATAAAAAATCATAAATCAACGCCATTTTGAACACCTCCTAAAATAAGGAACTCGGAGATAAAGAAGCCATGCATTGCATAGAAACGAGGGAATCCTATAAGAAAATCACATCATATATTACGGTATCATCGAATTAATTTGAGCTAGAAAACTGGAGATAGCAAGACAACAAAAGTAATGAGAAATTACTGCATGAATTTTACAACTAGAGGTATGAGAGATACCACCATGGAGTGCTAGGTAGCTCTGTCATTAACTCTCTTTCCCAGTATATTAGAGCAGACTCTCCTGCTTGCCCGCTCAAAAAGATTAGTGGAGAACGGAGGTGCATGGTACGCGAGATTGACAAACATTATGCACCTGATGATAGAGCAAATCCATACTTTAGTATAGGAGTTGGAGACGCTGGGAAAGGTGCTATGACAATGTTCGAGGGATGTCTTCTAAGTTCAGTACGTAGCTCCTAGCTAGCTAGCTAATAGTCTCTTTTCTACATCTAGATGTAATTACATCTTATATTGTATCTCACAACGTAGGAAGTATTTCACATAATGGAGGATATGTACATGTAATATACGAGTATTTAAGACCATCTAGATGATATGTAGATATTTTTTGACATACTTCTTTTTATGTGCGTATATGAAGATATTTACAAAGTACACTAAAAACTATGGATTCCTTTGCAATTTTTTAATATGGTTCGCATTAAAGTATGTTATAATTAGTATACGAGTATATCTAAAGTAATAAATGAGTATTTCAAGTTTGTTTGTATGGTATATTAGAGGTGGGTGTAATTACATCTGAATGTAAAAAATATTTTTCATATATATATATAAAAGACTTTGAGCAAATGAACTAACTGCTTTGCCTGCTCTAATTCTAAGTTCTTGTGTAGTTTTGTGTGTGAATCGTTTGTTTGTGCAAGTAATGATAGTGTAGTGTAGTCCGTAATATGATTATTGCTGTTGCAGGAAATGGCAGATGCTATGGCAGAGCAGCAAGGAAGAGATGCTTTGCTGCTGCACCCAACGGCGTTGCGCAAAGCCGCAGAGCCAGACGTTTATTCGAGGTCGAGCTAAACACGGCGAGATTTTTAAGAGGACGATCCTACGGTTTTCTATACGTTGCAGTGGCTTAGCTCATTTCTCAGTTTATTTATTGATAAACACGGGGAGCCAGCATAGCTTGGTAGATTTGTAGTGTCAAACTGAGAGCATATTTTGAGTATGACACAATCAACAGAGATAACGGGGATCCAGAGTTACTGCAGAGCTGCAGAGACCACCATACTAACGGGTGAATAGTGATACATTTATTCTACAGCTTGTATAGACATAGTAACCACCATACCAAGGTCAGATAAACACCGATGCAATTAACAGTTAGTGATGAGTCTTGTTGGGCCTTGTTCAGATTATTATGGTTAAACATGGTAGTAGCAGAGCTTGAGGTAGAACTATGAGAGTGCCAATCTACCCAATCATGATTCACAGCCTTAATGGTTAAGGCCAATTCAACAATTGACTAGGGTCAATAGCGAAGCCAGAATTTAACCCTATGAGGTCAAAGACTTGATTAGGGTTCAACTAGCAAGAAAATTACACTTCAATGCCTAATTTCTGTCTGAAAGGCAGGCCAGGGCCCTGTTTAGTCTCAATAAAGCTACACAACAGCTCACAGAGTAGGACATTCAGACAAGGAATTCATGCATGTGTGCAGTACGAGGCAATCCTTTCAGAGAATCAAATTGTACAGTAGGATACCAAATTGATTTTAGCTAATAAATTAGAAATAGCATGGCTATGGAAGTAATAAAAATAATTGCACTGACTTTTTTGTTACTTGATATATAAGAGGATGCTATCAGACAGTGCTAGGGAGCCCTGTAGTAAACTCTCCTTTCCAATACATTGAAGTAACTCTCCTACTTGCCCACTCGAAAAAAAATGCTGAGCTGAGCTGTCCATACTTCACCGGCACTGTAAAAACAGCGAACGACCGTAGCCATTGATACTTCCTACGTATGTTTATTCAGCACTTGAACATGCATTCTACCTGCATTTGAGAAAGAAGCACTGATGCACGACATATGCAAGTTGTTTTCCTCTTCAAGACAGGATGGCAGGCAGCTAAATTTTCAAAGTCAAATAAATTAAACCAAACTAGCACATGGTTTATCATAAGTTCACAACTTGAGCATGGCAAGTCCAGAGTAATTACAGATATCACCATAAAAAGGTCAGATAAGAAGTGATGCGTTGAACAGCTTGCATATTAACTAGTAATAAAAGTCCCTGAAAAACAGCTTCCATAGTAACACCTTCACTTCAGTCCCGAGGGACTATAAAAACGTGCTATATATGCAGCAAATCTTAGACACTGCTACGTAGGGGAAAAAAAGAGAATGTGTACGTTAAAACTTTTGAAACCATGTATACATCAGAACTTCATCACAAGTACCTAGACACAAAGGCGATGTGGACACTAATCTATATGGAGAATTCTGTTGCATACTTGTATCCATAATCAAGATTCAAGAAATAAAAAAGTATTTTTAAAGGGTAAAATTAAGCTTTTAATTAAGCAAACTTGTATTGTAATTAATGTTTGCGTATTCTTCAATATGTATGCATGCCATGCAAGGTCTTCAGCATTTTTAGAGACTCAGAGGTAAAGCAGCCATGGATTTGCGTAGTACGAGACAATCCTTTCAGAGAATCAAATCGTACAATAGGATATCATCAAATTGATTTGAGCCAATAAATTGGAGATATTATAGCTACCTACGTAATGAGAAATAACTGCACGGCCTTTTTTTCCTAAAAAAAAAAAGAAGAAGCAACTCTCCTGTTAGCCTGCTCAAAAAGATAAAGAGTGTTGGTTAGAGTGGAGAAGGGAGGTGCATGGTGCGTGAGACGAAAGAGAGCTTTATGCACTTGTTGACTCAGCCGATACATCGTGTAGGAGTTGGAGGCACCGGGAAATATGCTACAAAGATGAGCTAACAAAGTCGTCCATAATCGGTATATGTAGCTCCTTGCTAGCTAATAGTTTTGAGTAAACGAACTCTTTGCGTCCTCTAATTCTAGGCTCTTGCCTGTTCTATAATTTTCCGCAAGAAATGATGTTTGTAGTACGTAACATGGTTATTATTGTTGCAGGAGATGATTGCTACTAAGGCAGCGCAGCGAGGAAGAGGTTCGTGGCTGCTGCACCCACGGACATCCACTGCAGCGCTTGATGCATTACCAACCGGAGAGGTTGATTCGTGATGCGACTAATCGAGGAGGATCTTTGCGTAGAGAATTTGCTGCATTCCTGCGACGATTCCCTCTCAGCAACTCGTGAGATCCCCACGAGAAGGGCTCTTGCCTCAGATCACGACAGAAGAGCACATCTCCACTTGATCTTGCAGAGAACAATATTAATGAGTTAAATACATACGTTAGTCGCTTCGTCAGAACAGAACGCATCAAAAAACCGAAACCACCATCATGCAGATGCAGAGGTAGGCGGGCGCGCGCGCACGGAGGCAACAGGTAACACCTGCCGTGCACCGCCACAGCACACGGCGAGAGCGGGAAGAGCGTGGCTGGACGGAAGAATGTATACATCAGAATTTTATTATTTGCACAGATAAACTATTTGATTGTCCCCAAAAATTTATACATCAGCCCCTAAAAAGGATGGTACATAAGGAGTGTATGCATCAGAACTTTGTACATGTTTATATTGATTTCTCTTTTTTTACTTCTGCTTGAAAAATACAGAAGCCAATATAAATACTTTGCTTCTCGAGATGGTTGCTCTACTTCTCTCGCTCCCATCTCATCTTGAAGATAAGACAGGAGTTACGGGTATATTACACAGCGTACCATACACCGTACTCCTTTCACTCCCGTCTCACGTACTCATCTCTCCCTCACTTCCAATGGCTCGTCCCTCCTTTTAAAAACATTTTTTCTACCACTAATATTTATTTTCAAATAAAAGCCATACCAAATTTATCAAATAGCACCTGATCAAAGACAAAATGGAATCATGCATACATCAGAACTGTTGCATCCACAATCAAGATTCAAGAAATGAATAAATAATGTTGATTTAAGCAAACTTGAGGTGTAATGTTGATGTATACAGTATACTTCGGTGCGCATCAACTTTTTCAGACAGAAGTAAAGAAGCCATGCATGTACGTACTACCAGGCACTGATTTTGGAGAATCAAATCGTACAATATGATATCATAGGATTGGTTTGAGGGCTCGCTCTTTTCGGCTTTAACTTTCAGTTTCTATTTTTTTTCACTATTCAGTATTTTATTTTTTAAAAGTTTTTTAGATATTTTAAACTTTTTATATTTTTTTCCCGTGTTCCTTTGTATTGTCCCTAATGGGTTAACATGTTTTTCTATTTTTACATTTTTTAAAATTAATTATACCTAAAAAGTCAAATCAGCTGCAGTAAAAAAAGGTAATTACAGTGAAATTTTAATTAAAAACTAAAAAATATCGCTAAAACGAGCGCTTCCTGAGTAAATACATAGGAGATGTCAAGGATACATAAGTACAAAGAAATAATTGCGCGGCCTTTTTGTTGCTGGATTTATAAGACGGTGCCATGGCATAGTGTCCATGAAGCGGAGAATGGAGGTTCAGTGGCTCACTAGCTTTATACACCTATTCATTTGGGCAGATACGTAATATAGGAGTCGGAGGCATCGAGAAACGTGCTACAAAGATTTTCTATGGAAGAAGTCCATGAATGGTACGTAGCTCCTTGCTACCTAATAACATTAGTCAATTTCTAGCAGACGTCACAGTGAATGAATTTACCGCTTTGCATGTTCTCGTTCATGGGCTCTTGTGTAGTTATGTTTGCTTGGTTATTTCTGTAAGATATGGTGCTGCAGCGTAGAACGTAACATGATTATTGCCATTGCAGGAGATAATTGCCACTACCCAAGCACACCAACGCAGAGATGCTTGGCTGCTGCCCCCGACGGCCTCAGGTTGAACTTTTTTGAGTGCACTATAGAGGGCCATTAATAGTTTTTAACAGAAAAACACGCAGAGAAGAGCTAAGGCAGATTATAATTTATAGCGTCCACTAGGAGCATATTTCAACGCCACAATAACCTGTAAAAACATGCTACTCCCTTTATTCTTTTTTATTTGATGTTTTGATTTTTTACAATCTTTGAGATATGACTTTGATCATTACTTTTTATATCTTTATACTAAGATATATTAATAAAATTATAATTTTATAAACATATTTTTAACAACAAATTTAATAATATAATTTTCGTATAGCCAATCTAGATAGTTTTAAATCTATTGAATGTCAAAACTAAAAAGAGTTTAATGGTATGGATTCTAAGAAATCAAGTAAAAAAAGAGAAGGGAGTACATAGCAAACCACAGTCACTGTCGCTTCCTACAGATGCTTAGTAGAAACCATGCACATATATGCATCTGTAGTGCATTATAACTGCACAATAAAGCAGTGATCGCAACTGCCAAGCTGTTTTCCCTCCAGAACAACATGGCAGCACACCAAATTTCCAATGTCAAATAACCTAGTAGTAGCACAAGGTTCATCACAACATCAGAACTTAGAGCTGTAGAGCATGGCACGGTCAGCTCTAGAGTTACTAGAGAGTCAGATAACCATGCTAAATACAGATGAGTAGTGATGCGGTTAGGAGCTTTCATAACCACCATCCTAAGGTCGGATAAATAGTTGAATTGATGGAGTTAACAACTTGCATAGTAAGTAGTAACCACCGTAATAAGGTTGGATAAATACTGATCACCTAACACCGTAACCAGCGAACAAGTTCAGATAATCTGTGAGAGGCTTGCATAGTACCCACCTGACGACCATACCATGCTCAGATAAGCTACGTGCTGCGTCAGCGGGGTCATCCTGGAGCTGCGTCGGCAGATTGGGTGTTGATGATGTTGGCGTCCTAGAGCAACGGCCTTGATCCATGTCCTGGAGCAGTGGTGACTTGGGCATCGGCGGCAGCGTTGGCATCGGCGTCCTGGTGCGGCGGCATCAACATCGGCCCACAGCAATAATTATTGTAAATAGACATTAATCTCATCTCAATGCAGGTTTTTGCTGTTTCTTGTGTGTTGGATTATATGTCCAAATAATATTTTGCATGAAACATAGCTTCTCTCTATTCTTTAATTTTTTCCTCCACCTCATCACTAATCCCAGTTGGCATGATAATTAACACTATAAACATTGCTAACTAGGACCAATTGGAAGTACTCTTAGTGATGCATTGAACAACTTGCAAAATGAGTCCTCAAAAAACAAATCTTGGTATCTCTTGTATTCTCTTGTGCTTACAGTGATTTTTCTTTTGTGCTAGTGCCGCCACCGGTTTAAACACTTGCAAAGAAATTAAAAATGAGTTAAAAAAAACATGCGTTAGTCGCTTCGTCAGAACAGAACGCATCAAGAAACCGAAACAACCATCACCATGCAGATGCAGAGGTAGGCGGGCGCGCGCGCGGAGGCAACACGTCGAACACCTCCCGTGCACCGCCACTGTACAGGGCGAGAGCGGGAAGAGCGTGGCTGACCGGCTGGATGGAAGAATGTATACATCAGAACGTTATTATTTGCACAGATAAACTGTTTGATTGTCTCTCAAAAATGTATACATCAGCCCTCAAAAAGAAGAACGGTACATAAGGAATGTATACATCAGAACGTTATCAAACAGCACCTAACCAAAGACAGAATGGAACCATGCATACATCAGAACTGTTGCATCCCCAATCAAGATCCAAGAAGTGAAAAAAATAATACTAAGTGTTTGATTTAGGCACCGCTCGTTTTTGCTTCAATTTATGATTTATTTTTTACTATTCCTAAATTTCGTCTTTTATGGTTTTTAGGCTTTTTTACCTTTTTTCCATAATCGTTTATATTGTCCGTGATAGACTAATATGTTTTTTGTATTTTTAATTTTTTAAATTTAATTATGTCAAATAAGGTATCATCAGTTACAATATAATTTCAGTTAGATACAATATAATTTTTTTATTATAAACTAGTTTATTTCAATCGAACTGAGCGGCGCTTAAGCCAACTTGAGGTGTAATGTTGATGTATTCTTCGGTACGTGTGCATACCACGTAAGGTCTTCAACCTTTTCAGGGACTCGAGAGTCAGAGGTAAAGAAGCCATGCATGTACGTAGTAACAGGCAATCCTTTTGGAGAATCAAATTGTACAATATGATATAATGGGATTGGTTCGAGTTAATAAATAGGAGATATCAAGGATACATAAAGTACAAAGAAATAATTGCACGGTCTTTTTGTTGCTGTATGTATAAGATAGTGCCATGGCATAGTGTCCATGAACATGAAGCAGACCCCTGCTTGTCCGCTCAAAAAAGATTAGGGAGGCGGGGAATGGAGTTTCAGTGGCTCACTAGTTTTATACACCTATTCATTTGGGTAGATACGTAGTATAGGAGTCGGAGGCATCGAGAAACGTGCTACCAATATTTTCTATGGAAGTCGTCCATGAATGATACGTGGTTCTCTGCAAGTCGTCCATATGAGTGGTACGTAGCTCCTCGCTACCTAATA
The DNA here is from genome assembly GCA_036346265.1 of Melocanna baccifera. Classification (NCBI taxonomy): domain Eukaryota; kingdom Viridiplantae; phylum Streptophyta; class Magnoliopsida; order Poales; family Poaceae; genus Melocanna; species Melocanna baccifera. Next base: position 65,393 of record JAYEVJ010000135.1, on the reverse strand, counting down.
ATATTAGGGCATCTCTAATGTATAAGATTCAGATTGGTCTTAAGGTATGGTGATATGGCTTGTTGCAATCTGCTTTAATATATAAGGTCTTTGTGGATATTAAAATGGGGCCCACATCTTAATAAAAAAACTGACCTTCACCTTATGGTAGGGGGAGAGAGAACACAGGATTCAATAAAAAATTGTGTTTTAATGCTTATGATCAGGTCTTTAGCTTGAGGGTTGGTCTTAACCCTTTTTTACTTATAGCCTTTTTAAGACCAATCCTATAATGTATAAGGTTGACTTTAAGGTGGTTTAAGATCTTTTTCATACATTATGGATGCCCTTAGTCGATTTCTAGCAGGCGTCACAGTGAATGAATTAACCGCTTTGCATGTTCTTGTGTAGCTGTGTTTGCTAGGTTATTTCTGCAAGATATGATGCTGCAGCGTAGAACGTAACATGATTCTTGTCATCGCAGGAAATGATTGCTACTTCCGAAGCAGGGCAAAGAAGAGATGCTTGGCTGCCGCCCGACAGCTTCGCAATAGGCAGCAGGGGTCTCAGGTCGAACTTCTTTCATTGCACAATAGGGAGACCATCAGTGCACAATAGGGGATCATTAATAGTAGTTCTTAACAGAAAAAAAAGCACACAGAGAAGAGTTGGTCAGATTGTAGCGTCCAACTAGGAGCATATTTCAACGTATGCTTAGAATAAACCATGCACATATATGCATCTGATAGTGCATTCTAACCGCACATTAAAGCACTGATTGCAACTGCTAAGTTGTTTTCCCTCCGGAACAACATGGCAGCGCACTAAATTTCCAATGTCAAATAAACCTAAGTAGTAGCACAAAGTTCATCACAACATCAGAGCTTGAGCTGTTGAGCATGGCACGGTCAACTCTAGAGTTACTACAGAGTCAGATAACCATGCTAAATACAGATGAGTAGTGATGCGTTTAGGAGCTTTCATAACCACCATCCTAAGGTCAGATAAATATATATAGTAAGTAGTAACCACCGTAATAAGGTTCGACAAATACTGATCACCAAACACCGTAACCAGCGAACCAAGTTCAGATAAATACTGCCGCATACGTCTTGCATAGTAACAACAGACGACCATACCACGGTCAGATAATCTGTGAGAGGCTTGCATCGTAGCTGCACCTTCGCTTCAGTCCTGAGGGAAGAGCCATGCTGCCAGACGCATCTCATCACAGCGCTTCCAGGAGACCGTTGGCAGAGGGGAGGAGACCTCACCGTCTCTCATGTCATAGGCACTGCAAGAAGTGCTTTCCTCATCGTAGCCGTACTCCTCGGCATTCTCCTCCTCATCATCCAAGAAGAAGATCTGATCGCCCGACATCCCGTACTGAGACACGGACACAGCCCTGGAGCACCTTCGCCCTAGAAACAACACCTGGTCGTCCCCCACGGTTGTCACATTACTGACCCACCGTGCCTTCTCGAAGTCAGCCTTGAATATCTCGAACTCATTTTGTCCAGCCACAATGTCGTGTGTCACTCCTGGAGTATGGATCGCCGGCCTGCACCAGCACCAAATCTTTCTGCGTATCATCAGCAATGTACCACGCGATTCAACCAGGTAGAGCTTCTTCCCGGCCATGGTGTCGTCTGGATAAACAACTGTGTAAAAGGGATCGCCCTTGATGACCAGTCCAATTCGAGAAACTTGTGGATCCCCGGTGCTTTGGTCCTGGCTGATGTTGACCACAAGGAGGTTCTCGTCGTCGGCAAGGGCGTAGAGCTTGCCCTGGTAGAATGCCATGTCTTCAAACCTCTTAATCTCATCGTACGCGCGTACCGACCACGAGGAGGCCCCTGGCCGGCACACTAGAATCTGACTGATGTGTCCAATGCCGATGATTGCGGCGACCAGGTTTGGCGAGCACAGGATCAGCTTACTTATGTGCAGCTTCTCTGAGTCGTTGATATGCATCCATGTGGGGAAAGGGTCGGCAAAGCGCTCGCTATCATATTTAGCAACCGCATTTGGGGGACGGAGCCGGATGCGAGACAGAGCAGGTAGCGTCACGGTGGCCCTGGCGAAGGGGTCCACCAAGAAGCAGCCGTCGTCGCGCGGGAAGACGAGCCAGCGGCCGCAGGCGGTCTTGTAGCCGGCGAAGCCGAAGCCGGGGAAGCGGAGGTGCTCGCTGTAGGGGAGGCTGTAGAAGGTGCCGTCCGGGAGCGCGAGCAGCGGCAGCGGCGGGGGCAGCGGGAGCTGCCGCGCGGCGGCGCGCCACTGCGGGCACACGGCGGCGAAGCGGGCGCGGTCGGCGTGCGCGGGGAGGAGGCGGAGCACCAGGCCGGCCAGATCCAGCGGGATGTCCGACCACGACGGCGCCGCGCGCGGCGTCGCCTCCGCCATCGGCCGAGCCGTTCTTGCTAAAAACAGCGAGAAGACACAGCAGCGCGTGTTAGTTGACTCATCAGCACAGAGCGCATCAAGAAACCGAAACAAGACACGCAGCGGCGGGCGGGTGCAGAGGCAATACGTCGAGCACCTCGCGTGCAGCACGATCGCACGCGGCGAGAGCAAGATCCGGAGCACCGAGAGGAAAGCAACATGCGTAAGAGGAGGAAAGAGAGGTGGCTACCAGAGAACGCCGCGGTGGAAGGTTGATTTGGCGATCGTACGGCTGCTGCCGGGCGCTGGGGCGGGAGTCGGAGGGGCAGCGTGGGAGACCGGAGACAAGTGAGGCAGCCGAGCGAGCGGGTGGGGACGGGAGTGATCACTTCACAGCGTCATCATGCCATTGCCAAGCGCAAACCCCAGGGCCGGCCCACTTCAACAACTAACATGTCCGGTTTCTTTTTCCTTATTTTTTTGTGTGTGTAGAGACCAAAGAGCGTAGTTGTTTTCGAGTTCGAGATGGCACCGCTGATTAAGCCATCACTTACATCACAATAACTGAGTGTCCTGTTACCATAGTACACGTGTTATACATCCGTTCTTTTTAGCTTTTTTTTTTTTGATTTGGATTTCATTGAAAGCTGAAAGAAAGTAGTGATTTCTTCAGGTGGCTTTGAATACACTTCTTCAAACAGCACCTAAAACCAAAAACCGTGTCACCTACACCGCGTTTTCATCGTCCACTTTCGACTCAAAAAATATAGATAAAATCTATCAGCTATAGCTAAAAATCATTAGCTGTAGCCCAAAAAATATAGCTATAATCCATTCTATCTGGTATATATCTCATTGGCATGGGCCCCATTTAAAAACACATGAATATAATCCCTTCTATCTGGTATATATCTCAGTGACATAGGCCCATTTAGAACACATGATTTTTTCTATAACTAGGCGGGAGCTAGTTGAATCGTTGCATCACTACATCGGTTTTCTCCTGAATGCAAAGATGCCTAATTCTCGTACGTATTTGAAAAAAACAAACCTACGTGGGATTTGAGTGATTAATGACACTGCACAACTCAACAGCATTGGTAAAGATAATTGTCTCAAGAAACACATCGAACTTCTTCAAAAAGCACCTAGCCTGGGACGACGCCATGTCGAAAATAAGCGAGAAGCAGGGGAGTTCTGCTGCATGCCTGCATCCATAATCAGCATTCAACAAAGTGGAAATTAGCATAATCCTAGAAATACCATATGCACACCACCACACAGTCACACCATATACGCACGTACGCAAGTATACCACCTTAGCATATTCCTAGAAATACAGAGATTAAAAATAAACCCAAAATTTCTACTGAAACGTGCTCACGTGTGTGTAAAGAAAGGCACGGGAATTTGAACCCTGATGGTTTGGAGGAGGTTCTGCTTGCATGCGTGCAACTATATGTCCGAATGGTGTAAGATCATACTAAAGGCCGTTCGAAATAACGATGGTTTTTAGCTAAAATTTCACTGTAGATGGTTTATTTTTACTGTAGCTGAGTTGACTTATTAGGCATAATTAAATTTAAAAAAATGTAAAAATAAAAACGACATATTAACCTATCATAGACAATACAAAGGAATACAGGAAAAAAATAAAACACAAAAAAACAAAAAAAAAACACAAATTTTCAAAAATCACTACAGTCATTTGGTCGCCAACCGACGCCAGCTGACGCCAACCGCCATACTGAGCGCACCCTAATGAGCACAAGAGAGGAGGCTTCGCAGTTGGGAATATTATAGTTACAAGAACAAACACGAGAGTGAGATGGGCTTCGACGATGTCCCTGAGATGTTCATCGAAACCTTCAGAGAGTTGGGGAACGGATTCAACTGAGAATTCGATAGAACTCGATGTTATATCGTATTTGTACTCCTTTCTCCCCCTCCATACAGTACTCATGGGGTTTTATTCATAGCCCCATGAGGTTAGTAGATTACTGCCATGCCCTCGCAAGAACCTACAAACTACGGGGGTATTGAGGTCTTTTCTCTATGATGTCCCACGGCTATGAGCACGGTCCACTTGACCACAACAGATCTAATGGTTAGTAGCGTGCAAGATGATAGATCCGATGGTCACCCTACGGGATCCCCTTCTCCTTGGTCCACGGCCCGAGACAAGCATGGCGGGGGCATTTCCCCAACAGGGAACGGTGGATTCTCTGAGGATTAAGGGGACGTTTATTTTAGCGATGACTTTTGATTGAAATTTTACTATAGTTGATTTTTTTTACTACAGTTGATTTGGTTTTTTAGGCATAATAAATTTTTTAAAAAATGTAAAAATAGAAAAAAAAACATGTTAACCCATTAGGGATAATACAAAGGAACACGGGAAAAAAAATACAAAAAAGTCTAAAATATCTAAAAAAATTCAGAAAAAGATAAAATACTGAATAGTGAAAAAAAAATAGAAACAAAAAAAACCGAAACGAGCGGGCCTAAGCCTATATCAGATGAGGCGTAATTAGAGCTGGGACTTGGGTCGGCTTATTTGGGCGGCCGGCACGGCCCGCCCGACACGTATGGCGCGTCGCGCACGCAAGCACGAATGTGGGCGGGTCAGCCTCAAAATCCGGCACGTGGGTGGCACGGCACGGCAGATCGGGCCGTGCTTGGGCCGGCACGGCACGGCGGGCTCGGGCGGCACGGCGGGCTCGGACGGCACGGGGGCACGGCCGACACGCCCGCCCCTCTCGGCTCCCCCTCTGCGCCGCCCGCCCCGCCTCCGTCGCCATCCATCACAGTATCACACACAGCATCCATCACACATAGGCACAGCAGAGGGAGTAGAGGGGAAGGAAAGGAGCGTACCCGAGCTGCCGGCCGAAACCCCCACCGCCGCGTCCCTCGGCGTCAGTGCCCTCTTCAGCTTCCTGCTGCATGACACCTCCACGTCGACGAGCTCCGCCAAGACATTGACGACCTCTTCCACGGCGTGCCGACGTCCCCAACCAGGCAACCAGCAAAAAAAAATTACACGCATTAAGCATTTAAACCATTGAACACCTTCCTACTGCAGAGCGAATGGAATCGATGGATGCGTGCGCACCTCGCGCAATGAGCACGGAGCCGAGAGGGCGACGGGGAGGGGAGGAAGAAGGCGGCGGGGAGGGGAGGAGGGGAGCGGCGGGGTGGGGCGGGGATCTCGGAGAGGAGGGAGGCGAGGGGAGGGGGAGGAGGGGCCGCCGGGGAGGAGGAGGGGGGAGGAGGAGGCGGGGAGGAAGGGGGAGGAGGGGGAGTGGGGGAGGCGGCGGGAGGAGGGGAGTGGGGAGGCGGCGGGGAGGAGGGGAGGGGTCCGGGAGGCAGGGAGGAGGGGCCGCCGGGAGGGGGAGGACCGAGGAGGAGGCGGCGGGGAGAGGGAGGAGGGGGTCCGGGAGGCGGGGAGGAGGGGCCGCCGGGGGGGAGGACCGGAGGAGGAGGCGGTGGGGAGGAAGCGGGAAGGGGGCCCGAGGGGGCGGCGCGCGGGAGCAGGGAGGCGCGGAGGAGCGGGAAGGGGGAGGCGGCGGGGAGCCGGGAGGCGGGGAGCGGGGAGGCGGCGGGGAGGAGGGAGGGGAGGCGCGGAGGAGGCGAGAGGCCGAAGCTCGGGACTAGGCGATCGGGTCGGTGGGATCTGCGGAGTGGGAGGGGACTGGGTGCTGGGAGCGCGCGCGCATGAGGGGGGGGGCGGTGCCCGGCGGAGCGCGCACGCGCGTCAGGAGAGGGGCGGGGCGCGCCGGCGGAGTTTTGGGCGGAGCGCCACGTGTCGGACGGGAGGGGCCAAAGCCGTGTCGTAGCGAATAAAATCCATCAATCTAAAGCACGACAATGGCACAACGCCTAATAAACGCTTCGGTACTTTAGTCACTTGACCATTCGATTCGACTTATAACGCCTATAATCAACGTTCGTGAACTTTAGTGTACGTTAGTGAATGTTAGTGGCACAACGCTCGTAAGATAACGCTTATAAATCTACTCACCCCTCTCGCAATTTCCCTCCACTCCTCCGCTCGTGAATTTCCTCCGCTCTGCAATTCCTCCACTCCTCCGCTCGTGAATTTCCCACCGCTCTGCAATTTCCTCCGCTTATAAATCTTCGCGTTAATTCTTCACTCCTCCGCTCTGTGAATTTATACTTTTGCATTTGTACTTTTACTTCCTCGACTTATTTATTTCTTGTCATTTCACAAGTTTATTTCTATATTTTCTGCATTTGTACTCATTATTTATTTATTTGTTACTTATCATTTCACAAGCACGCGCATCAGATTTATACTTTTATTTATTAACTAATCACCATGTTACCAAGAAGCCGCAGCACTAGGGAGCAATCAAGCAGTATGCCAAGGAGTCGAAACACGAAGAAGACGGCAGGGCGACTTAGTGTAAGCTCCCGCCATCGCTCTCCTAGTCCTCCGGCTCCGACTCCCGTTGATCCTCGTCAGCTCTCGCCAAGCATGGACGACTACGGCATGGAGTTATAGAGTTCATTTGGTTAATTGCAGACAACATTGTTAAATTTAGGGAGGATCCCCATTTAAGCCAAGCTGTCGTAGCAATGGAACAAAAATTTATTAAATATTTTGGTTCTATTTCACACTTGTATTGTTTTGCTATTATTTTCGATCCTACAAAAAAGTTGGCAGGTTTACAGATTGCTATGGAAGGAATAGGTGAATGCCTTGGCCTAGATTATTCGGAAGCCTTTGCACATGTCAAAAAGGAGCTTTTTCGTGTTTTCCAAATGTATCATAACAAGTTTGGCAGCAGTGGAAGATCGGAGGCCTCACAGCAGACCCACCAAGGAAAGACAAGTTTAACATCACACTTATGAAAGAAGTTAAAGGGCAAGTCTATTTCTTCGCCCTCTCAGTCTCAGGCAACCTCTACGTGGAATTCTACTTCGAAGCTGAACCACTACTTAGAGCATGATTTTGCAAATGTTGATCCTGATCTTACTGGTGGAGGAAAGATAGACTTGCTCGAGTGGTGGAAGAACAACAAGCGGATATTTCCCGTGCTGTCACATTTCGCACGGGATGTTCTCCTGGTACCGGTGTCCACTGTCTCTTTAGAAGCAACGTTCAGTTCGGTAGGAAGAATAATCGAAGAAAGAAGATCATCCCTCACGCCTAGGATGGTGGAGGCAATCACATGTGCCAAAGACTGGGAATTAGCTAAAGAACGGCAACAACATCAATTGGAGGATCCTGAAATCGTGTAGGCGTACGCTGATCTTGAACGCATGAACGATCTAGACATTGATGAGTAGCTACAATGTACTATGTTGTTATAGTTTGTATGTACATGTATTGTTACTGTACTCTTTTCCTTACTCGGGAAACCCCACTCTGGGGCGTAAGGTTTTTAACGAGGCAGTAACATTGTATTTTAAAATATCAATGCAATTACACTTTTCCCGAAATATTTACGCCATTGCGTGCCGATGTTTTCATACAATTAATTCAACTTCAATTAATTTTCAACGAGACGGGTACGAGAGAAAATAAGATAACGGGCGTCGCCACTCGCCACAATAGTCGCGCCGCTTTTGTCGTGCATAGTTACTTTGGGCTGGGCTTAGGCTGGCACGGCACGAACGCCGGCACGGTGGGCTTCGGACCGTGCTTGGGCCTGGCCGGAGGTGAGGCGGGCCGGCACGGCACGGCACGGTGGGATAACTGGACCGAGCCGGCACGACACGAACCGACACGAAGCACGGTGGGCCTGGGCCGTACCGGCACGGCACGGCCCAATTCCCAGCTCTAGGCGTAATGGTACTTCTCCAAGGTGCTGGCCTTCGGAAGCGCGAATCCCGAAGAGCATCCAAGGCTTGTCACCATTGCTATGGATCGGAGATAGCAAAGATGTTCCATGGAGATTTCATCGGCGCGCAGACTTCTGGTGCGGTGCTCAGAGCTCACATTTGCATCCAGTTCTGCTCCAGTGCACTCACAAGTGCCTCGGAGCTAGCCAACGGACGTTACATTTCTATTCCCAAGTACCCAGCATCCTTGCCCATGGAAAATGTTACTAAAGATATATATATATATATATATATATATATATATATATATATATATATGTATGTATATATGTACGTAGCATCCTTGTGTTTCAGGCCATAATTGTGGAGTTTAGGGGGTGATCGGAATAGCGATGGCTTTTGGCTTTTGCTGAAAAAACACTGTAGTTGGCTGAAAAAACACTGTAGCTGAGTGGCATATTAGGCATAATTAAATTTAAAAAAATGTAAAAATAAAAACGGTTCGCTAGTCTAGTGCGGACAATGCAAAGGAATATAAGAAAAAAAATGGAACGCAAAAAAACTAAAAAACAAAAAAAATTTCACGACGTGACAAAAAGTGCTACAGTGTTTTAATCACTAAACAGTGTTTTAATCTTCATTTTGATCACCCCCAGAAGAAGCAGCTGTGGTATCTTCCATGAGGAGCAGCCAGAGTTAACCCTCCATGATATACTAAATTCAGGTGTCGTGGCAATTTCCACCGAGAGAGAAGCTGGTGATCACATGGAGATCTCCATTGCCACCATATGATGGCTACGTTCATGACAACGTGTGTGAGAGAAAGGCCCAGCTGACGCGTGTCCCAACAAATCAGACGCAGGCGAGGTTCAGAACTCGTCGAGTTCTTGTCAGTGATCAGTTTTTGCAATGTTGGTGTATATCCTTTTGTAATGCCAACGGGAGTGTCTCTGGAGTCTGGACTGGATCCCATGTAACCATAATTTGACGTTCATGATCTCACAATTAATGAATGTTAGATGCATATCGGTTTTGACGAAGGCCATGCATGATAATCAACAACGATTATGTTTTTTAGATGAAAAATGCTTATGTTAGTGGATACCTGCCTGTGAGTGTATATGTTATGTAGCCAAAGGGAGCAACAGTGCTGCCAGTGCATGCATGCATGCAGATGCAGTGACGTAGAAACACGTGTCATTAGGCTACTGGGCCACTACACGGCCAGCCCATCGGCGCATCTTGGGCCGAATGTGAATGACGTGTACTAAAAACAAAAGGCCCACGCCCACATGGGAAGACACCGAAGCCCTCAAGACTCCTCTGCGACTCGGCCGTCCGTCGCCGTCGTTGTCGCCCGCCGCGCCAGCGGCCGAGCGCGCCGCTGCTCTTCGACCGCCTCGTCCGCAATCGGTCGTTGGTGTCTCGGAGAAGAACACGGCTTGGCCACCTTGGCGGCGAGAAGCAGGCCGATCCCCTCCGTTCTTGTTCTTCCGATCCCAGCACCAAGCATAGCAGCGAGACAGGGGGGCACTGAGGTCTAGTTCTTCATCTTTCCCAGTTCTATGTTCTCTTTGGTAGTCAATAGCTTGCTTTTGGTTATTGATGGAATAATAATTTAAATTGGGGGCTAGACTAGCCTGGATTGGAGCTCATGTGTTAATTAATCGAAGTTAAAATGTTATTGTGGCACCTGACTAAGAGATTATGGGTTCATGGATAGTTAGGAACATGGGACGAAATAAACAGCATGGGCACTACAGACAAGTTCCAATTGGTTTGGCGCTTGCTTTTTTTACTGTTGGTATATTTCTCCGCAATTTAATTAGAATATATTTTGGGAAAAATTAGGTATATGTCATTATAAAGTGGTTATATTAGAAATATGCTATTATAAAGTTGTGGCTTAGAATCATACCATTCTAGAGTGTCTATGTTTTGAAATATGCCATTATGGTTACTTTAATGAATTTTATATCAAATACATAACATGTATTTCTAATGTATTTTTGTATTTCCAAAAGTACCCTTCTGATCTGGACCCTAACCCTTGCGTCATAGCCATTCCTCCCCTTCCTCCCGATTAGATCTGGAGGCATGGCGTAGCTGCCTCTTCCCCTCTCCTCCCGTAGGCGTTTGTGATTGCTGTGAACATGTTTTGATGGATTATGTGATTGCTGTTTGTCAGAAGATGTTCAGCTCACTAAGTGTTGTTCTTCATATTTGTCAGAAGATGCTTCACATTTCTGAACAATGAGCATTACATACAAGCCAAATCATACATTTCTGAAGCCAGTGTTTTTTGAACATGAATACTACCAGAATTCAGAAATCATTGCAGTATCTTTTGTACATGACAAAGCCAGGACAAAGCTACATTGGTACATCTAGAAACAAGACAACGTACGGCTACATTATTGGAACTATTCTTTTGATTATTTCACACAGCGAAACTTCATTGAATTGGAACTTGGCAGCTTGCTTGTTCTATGTCCTCTGTCACTGCCATCGTTTCCATTTCAGCCAAATCGTTAGACAAATCGGCAGCTTGAGCATGACTGCGCATAAAAAATGCAACACAAATCAATCAAATTTCATATTTGCACAAAAGATGTCGTACAACAAATCGCCAAAATTGTCACAACGGGTCTAAAAAATCCAGGAAAAACAACAAGGATGGCTTGGGGGAGGAGAGGGCCGGAGGCGGGCGGCGTCTTGGGGGCGGAGAGGGCCGGAGGCGGGTGGTGGCTCGGGAGTGGGAGGCCGAGGCGGGCGCGGCTTGGGGCGGAGAGGGCCGGAGGCGGCGGTGGCTCGGGAGCGGAGAGGCGGTGGCTTGGGACGGGAGGGCCGGGCGCGCGCTCAGAGCGGGAGGCCGGAGGCGGGCGGTGGCTTGGGGGCGGAGAGGGCCGGAGGTGGGCGGTGGCTCGGGAGCGGAGAGGGGCGGGGACGGGTGAGTGCTCCGGGGAGAAGGCCAAAGGCGGGCAGCTACGCGGGGGAGGAGAGGGGCGGGCGACGCCTACGGGAGGAGAGGGGAAGAGGCAGCTACGCCATGCCTCCAGATCTAATCGGGAGGAAGGGGAGGAATGGCTATGACGCAAGGGTTAGGGTCCAGATCAGAAGGGTACTTTTGGAAATACAAAAATATATTAGAAATATATGCTGTGTATTTGATATAAAATTCATTAAAGTGGCCATAATGGCATATTTCAAAATATGGACGCTCTGGAGTGGCATGATTCTAAGTTACAATTTTATAATGGCATATACCTAATTTTTCCTATATTTTGTTGTTGCGGAACTCAAATTATTGTTGAATGCTTGTGAGTGCTTCAACGTTCTTTCGAAAAAGTAGAGCACAGCACACAGCTTTTATTGCAATCTGAAGACATAATCATCACAACATCACAAGTGCGACAAATATGACGCTCATTCTAATACAATGAATGTCAAAGTCATCGTTAGAATCTAGAAGAGAACCAAATAACTCTAAAAATGATTGATGAACTCAACAAATGCTAAACCGCATCTACATCACATTTGTTAGACATGGAGGGGCTTAACTTTGTCCTCACACCTGTGGTTACATAGTCATCATATGGTGGCAATGGAGATCTCCATGTGACCTCGAACTTCATTCTTGGAGGAATTGCCATATAACCTGAACTTAATATATCATGAATGGTTAATTCTGGCAGTTTCCCATGGATGACACGTCTTTTGCTTTTCCTCGAAATGCCACAATTTTGGCTTGAACAAAATATTATGACGTCGATGTCTTTATCTATATTTTTCTTTGGTGAGGATGTTGGGTACTTGCAGAGAGTAATATAGTTCCTCTTAGCAAAGCCTGAAGCACTTCTCAATGCATGAGACCAGAACTGAAAGTTCATATTAGCTCTAAGCTCTTGACCTAATGCATGAGCACCAATGAAAGATCGCTTGAGCACTTTTGCTATCTCCATTGCTATGGCTACAGATTTAGGATGCTCTTCTGCATCTGTGCTTCCAAAGGCCAGTACTTTAAAGAAGTACCAGTATGCCTCCTCAGAAATACGCTTAAGCCTCAAAGAATCTACCGTTCCTAACTGTGCTACCTCCTCAATTGCACTAATCAGTATGATCTTGCTCCCTGCTGCCGTACAGTTGCATGCATATAAGTAGAACCTTCTCCATGTATCCTTATCGACATCAGAAGTAATTTCAATTACCAACAAAGATTTACTTGATCTAAAATTTTGCTTTTCCATCACCAAACTCGCTCTTTCTGTTGTTAATTCCCCACTTTCTAAATCATTACCATCTAAGTTGACGATAAAAGAGAAGTGATTCTTCACCCTCTCATCACTACAAACATTCTCTACAAGAGTTCTCTTCCCCAGCCAAGGTTCACCGATGATTGGTAGAATGTCCACTTTTGTAGTACTGTACGTAGTTTTTGGTTGGAGCAAGAAGTTGACGATTTGTTGCTTTTCTAAATTTCGACCAAACATACATTTGTCTATATAAAGGTATGTGCTATAAGGTTGCTGAAACCTACGTGAGTAGCACCCCAGGAATGTGTTCAACTCGTGCAAATCGGCAACAATGGCTTCTAAGTTTTCTAGGACAGCTTGTAGCCTGTTTACATCACTATCACCAAATACTAGTACTTTGGTCTTATTTGCAATCATGCGTAGGCGTTTTGCTGGATTAACAAGGGAGTATGTGAAGGTTTGTTGCACCTCATCAGATATGTCCTCCTTTATGTTCTGACACTGGAAGTAGTCGAGTTCATAGCAGCCTTGGTACATGCCATCAAGAAACTTCTTAAGTTGTAGTAGCATCTGCTGGTTTGTGATGTGGCGCACCTCAGCCTCTTCAGTAGTTGCATGGATCTTGAGCAGTACTTGTCGGAGCCTTCTTAACTTCTGCTCAACCCTTGTCTGCTTTTGGTTTGTGTCAACTAAGTGGAAGATCAATCTTGTAACAAGGCAAGTTACAACTCTGGGCAGAAACTTGTCCATGTATGGGAAACTAATTTTGGTTCTGATTTCTGAAGAGAATAACAGGTTAGATGCTTGTAGTCTGAAGGGACACCGTACTTTGAAGGTGTAGCACTTAGTTATAGGTTACTGAGCATAGAATTGATCGCAAATGGTTGTGTCTTTCTATGGTTGTGTTGGGCAAGTATCTATCTACCAATGTGATTATGGACTAACAAAGCTAGCTGGCTGAGAAAGCAAGAAGGTTTTAAACGAGAATCTGTAAACTACACTACTGTGTTTGGACTCTGATATTTGGACTTAGCTGAAGATGTCTAGGTGACAACGAAGAGGAACCGCCTGACAAAGGCAGGCCGGTGAGCAGGCCGCTAGTACATCTTGAAAAACAGATGGATTTAGCTTAGGTCGGGTGTGGGAAATGCATTAGGTCGTAGGCTGCTGAATAGGAACAACCTGCCAGTTATGAAGAGTTACGATGACAGAGAAAAGGAAACGTATATGTAGCAGTGTTTGTGTTATTTGGCCTGCATTTACTTCTTATTGTGCAATGTACCCTGCACACGAAGACTGCTTTATTACTTTGTACCAACTTAATTTGTCAATACATTCAATATAAAATCTTAGTGCCAACTTTAGTATTTTGAAGCATATTATCTGTTTCTTTTTTTATTAATACCCTATCACTAACAGACGACAGAAGACATTTCTAATGATGGATGGCACGATGAAATAATATTAATATAATCCCCCTTAGGTCTCTTACGAACCTGTCCAAAAATTAATTTCCTTTCTGTTGAAAACCAACATCCTTGAGCCAACTTACTAGGAAGCAAAATTCAAGAACGACTTAATGATCACAAATTAATGATAAAATTGCAAACATAAGAGTCTTAACATTTATTGACCTTTTATTGGTCAAAACAAAATTACATAATTAGTCGTGAAGACTCAAGCTTATGGTCTCACTTCCAAGTGACCCTACCATGTTTTTCTTTACATTAAATTACATAGATAACAAATAGGAGCATGCACATCTTAAATTCTTAGACATGATTGCCATCGCCTTCATGTTTGACACAAGTTGCTACATAGCAACTGTATGGTGGTAATTGAGACTTCCATGTTACAACTTCGAACTTCACTTCTGGGGGAATCATCTCTACACGGCGATTAAATATATCAGAAAGAGTCAATTCAGGTAGAATTCTGTGGATGGTGTTCCCTCTTTTCCTTTTCTCATAAAGCAGATATGTGGGGATCCACAGCAACTAGGGACTGGAACACTCTCAAAAGATATTCTGGGAACTGAATTACCAATATTTTCCCTGGGAAAATTTGTTGGATGATTTTGGAGGGAAATGAAGTGGCTCTTCCTTATTTCCATAATACCCCGCAAGACATCAGACCAAAATTGAACATTTTGATTAGCTCTTAGCACTGAACCAAACACATTTGCCCCAACGAATCCTCCCTTGTCAAGCATCTTTGCTATCTCCACAGCTATTCTTAACAGTTTTGGATGCTCTTCTGGATTTACACTTCCAAAAGCGAGCATTTTAAAGAAGTACCAGTGCGCCTCATCGGTCATGTGTTTAAGCCTAATGGGACTTACTGTTCCAAGACTCGTAACCTCCTCCAACTTACTCATGATTATGATCTTACTCCCTTCTGCCATACACTTGCCTGCGGAGAGGTAGAACCTTCTCCATGCATCCTTATTGATTTTTGAAGAAGTTTCAACAAGAACCAAATGTTTATTGGACCTAAAATTTATATTCACTGTCTCCCAACTTTGCCTTTGAGCATCTAGTGTTCTGCTTTCCAGATCATTTTCATCTAACTCAATGATGCGAGAGAAGTAATTGCGCACCCTCTTATCATTACAGACATCCTCTACCAATGTTCTCTTCCCACTTCCATCACAACCAACAATTGGCAAAATGCCTACATTTGAAGTATTGCTAGGGGGCTCGGGATTTAGCAAGATGTTTATGATCTGTTCTCTTTCCACTTGTCGATGAAATATGCACTTATCTGTGTAAAAGTTAGTGTTAGTGCTATAAGGTTGCTGAAATCTACATGGATAACACCAAAGAAGTGTGTTGAACGCATGTATATCTTCAGAGATAGCTTCCAAACTTTTCAAGACCTTTTGCAGCAAGTCAGCATCTTTGTCACCAAGTATTGTAGCCTTTACATTGTTGGCGATTAAGCGGAGGCGTTTGGCTGGATTGGAGAGGGAAGAAGCGAAGTATGAGTTCACCTCATCAGCTATGCCATCTTGTGCTTCTTGTCGACACTGGAAGGTGTTAAGTATGTAGTATCCTTGGTACATGCCTTCAAGGAACCTCTTGAGTTGTAGAAGCATCCATTGGTTCGTGATGTGCCGCCCTTTGGCCTCATCCACAGTTGCATGGATCTTGAGCAGTACACGATCGAGTTTTCTTAGCTTCTCCTCAACATTTGTGTGCTTTTTGTATGTGTCGATCAAGCAAGAGATTAGCCGAGTAACAAGGTCGCTAACTACTATGGATACAAGCATGTCCACATTTTTTGGAGTGCTTACTGCTTTGAAGGAAATGATGTGGATCGGGATGGGCAAAAAAGAACAGGGTTTTTGTGGTTCCAAAAGCGAGCATTTTAAAGAAGTACCAGTCCTCATCGGTCATCATGTAGCTGGTTAACTTAGTCAGCATAGAGTTGATTGCTTAGTAATTTTCGTGTACTACTTTGGTGTATGCGCCGCCAAATTTGGCTGCTTTAACCAGGTTAGTGGGCGGAGACCGCAAGAGGGTGTCAAACCTGAGGAAGTAAAATGGTCTTCTTACTTCAGCTAAAACTGGCCAATCGGTATGTTTCTTGTTGTCTGTATTATTGTTCTGTCTAGGTAATTTTAAAGGGTGTTAGTAACATAAAATTCACAAAAACAGCCCATTTAATTATTCTGCCCACTGAAATGTTTTCAATTAAACAATTGCACGGATCCGAGAACTAAGGGTGTGGGACAAGAACTGGGTTGTAATTTCTACGTTGATATTCTACTTATATTTGCTGATGTTTTGGAAGGACCGTAATGATCAAATATCATGTTTCTAAAAAGTAACGCTCGTCTGTTTCTGCAAAGCATCGGTAATGTAAACAAAATTGATTGGTACTCTTGGGCTATGCTATTTTTGCAATGACTATAGGAATATCAATGGTAAAATGTTTTTCTGGTGGTATGCTCTGTCCTGTGTTTACTGTTGAGCTTCATATTTGAATTGATTTTAGATGAAAGAGACTGGGTTTTGACTTCTGATAGAAGTACTATGGGTTTGAGAAGTTGTCCTTGATGATAGCCGCTGGGCGCTGGAGGATACTAGTTTTGCTTGATGTGTTCCCTTCGTCTTTTGTTTAGCTGCTCATCTTTTGTACAGCTGATTAGTAGTCTGTTTCAGGTTCGTTCTTATTGCTCTCGTGGTGTAATGAACTTCTGTAACACTTTCTTAGCTTATGTAGCAAGCTAATCAGAAGAAAAGAAAGTTTCTTGTATATTACTGTAATGCGATTATTTTATACAAATTTGGAACTGCAGTGAAAAACGGGCTTCCTAGGAGCTGGGTCCAGAGAAGCTGTAAAGCTATCTAGCTTGGACCGGAGGAGAAATTTGGAATGGCAGAATTTTGATAATTTTTTGCCTTTTGGGATTGATTCTAATCATAAGCAAACGCTACTGTAAAAAATGGTCAATTAATTCTAGCAGCTTCATAGAAATAACATGATTCACCTCTTTTTTTTTTTCCGTAAAAGATTGTGAAAGGTGACTGAACAAAAACAAGTGTACCAAGAAGACGCTACACAAGTGCTTTAAGTAATGTATTTTCATTTGACGGGTATGCTGACTTGCTCGGTGATTGTGGGGTGAAATGTAGCGTGGACACCCTGGCTCCAAAACTGATTGCCAAGGTTACCTCTCAGCACTCTGCCCAATGCTTTCACGCACATGAATGATCATTGGAACATCTTCGCTAACCTCATGGCTGTCGTTACCAATGTAGGGTGTTCTTCTGGATTTGCTCTTCCAAAGGCGAGCACTCTAAAGAAGTACCAGTGTGCCTCTTTAGAATAAATTGGCAAATGGTTGCCACTGGAATTTTGGGAATGGTACGAGAAATGAAAAATATTTTAGAGACAATTATATATGGTTTGTAACACAAGTGCACCAAGAAGATGCTACACAAGTGCTTTCAGTAATGTAGTAATGTATTTTCATCTGACAGGTATGCCGACTTGCTTGGTGATTGTGGGGTGAAATGCAGCATGGGCACCCTGGCTCCAAAACTTTCTTCAGCACATGTGACCAAAACTGAATGTCCAGGTTAGCTCTCAGCGCTCTGCCCAATGCTTTCACGCACATGAATGATCCTTGGAACGTCTTCGATAGCCTCATGGCTATCGTTACCAATTTAGGGTGCTCTTCTGGATTCGCGCTTCCAAAGGCGAGCACTCTGAACAAGTACCAGCGTGCCTCTTCAGAAAGATGCATAAGCCTGATAGGATTTGTTGTGCCTAAATTGACACAGTCATCTTTCGTACTGGTGACTATAATCTTGCTCCCTGCTGCCAAATATTTGCTTGTGTAGAAACAGAACCTTCTCCATGCATAGTTATCCACATTTGAAGCAAATTCAACGGCAATCAAACATCTCTTCGTCGAAAGATTTTTATCCTGCATCCCCAAAATCATCCTTTCAGCTTCCGATGTCCCGATCTCAAGGTCTTCCCCTTTTAATTTGATAATAAAAGTGAAGTAATTGTTCACCCTTTCGTCGCTGCAGACGCTCTCCACAAGTGTTCTCTTTCCTGTTCGAGGATGGCCAATGACTGGCAGGACACCAACGTTTGCAGTGCTGCTAGAGGGCTCTGTTTGTAGCAGCAAGAAATTGATGATCTGCTGTTTCTCTACTTGTCGAACGATCGTGCAGTCGTCCATATCAAGGTACGCACTGTAAGGCTGCCGAAACCTTCGTGGGTAAAACCCTAGAAGTGCGTTGAATGCATGCAAATCCCCAGTGATAACCTCTAAGTTTTCGATAGCAGTTTGCAGCCTACTCACATCTCCTTCACCGAACACTGAAACTTTCGCGTTGCTGGCGAGCGTACGCAGCCGTTTGGCAGGATTGAAGAGAGAGGAAGCGAAGGACTGGTGCTTCTCACCATCCATGTCGTCGTCGTCGTCGTCCTTTGTGTTCTGATTTTTGAAGGTGTCGAGCACGTAGTAGCCTCGGTACATGTCCTCGAAGAACTCCTTGAGCTGCAGGAGCATCTGCTGGTTCGTGATGTGCCGTTCCTGGGCCTCGTCAATGGTTGCATGGATCTTGAGGAGGAGGTCTTGGAGCCTCCTTAGCTTCTCGTCGATGCTTTCCTTCTTTTGCTGGTTTCTGTCGATCAAGTGGAAGATCAACCGGGTAAGGAGACGGCTGGAAACTATTGGCACAATCATGTCCATCTAAGAATGTGATGATTTCGTTTTTTTTTTAAATTTCAGATGAAGCTAACTATGGATGCTTGCAGACAGTTTGAAGCTGGTGATGATCATATATAGCTTTCATCAACGAAAGATGGATTTTTTTTTGGTTTGATTACGTGTGCGTATACCCAATCGAGTCAGTCAGGCTGAGAAAGCAAGGAGAGCATATTGTACTGGGGAAACTTCTAAGTCTATTCGTATGGACTTAAGCCTGAATTAGAATTAGACGTGTACACGAGTACAAGGAGTGACAACTCGTCGATGCATGCGCCATAAGGTACTGGTTTTGAGAGGGACCTGATCGATGCAGACGGGGGCTGCCGGCCAACGCCGGCGGCAATTGCGATGCACGGCCGGCAAGCCGTCGTGGTCGGCGTGGTCTTACTTCTTACCAGAGGCTTATTCCAGCCCGATTGAGTTACAGATTAAAAGGCAGCTGAGTGAAGCTTGTGTGATCAGCAGTGTTTTGCAATGAAGGCATGGACTTACCTGCAGGCTTCGACATGTGACGAGTTGTTGTGGTGTGTACTGTGTTGGAACCATTCGATCGGCTGCATCTCATCAATTGCCAAGTTCCACATTACCCTTTACTTGGAGGAGCCTGGGTAGTTTTCAACCCAAGAAACACCACCGCCATCCATGCTTGGTCTTAGTTATGCTTATAATAGCCTTCTGATCGGCCTAGGCTTGGGAGGCATCCGGGAATTTCGTGTGCGAGGTTTTCATGCTTCTAGTAGTGAATCTCTGCAATTATGTGTACATTTCTTAAAATCCTATGTAGTTAAGCATGTTTCCTTAAAACTTAACGCACTGCAACAGCTTATTAATTTCTCTCAACTTCGCTGTTGTTTTCTATCAGGCACCACCTTCCTAGTCGGATGACGTCGTCTTCGCAAGCAGCATTGGATCACCCTCCTTGCTCGACCTGTCTGATTGCTGGGTTGGCCGGTCAGATTATTAAGGACAAACCAGTAAGCTTTCATCCCCAAAAGCAGCCTAGCTATCAACCAGACTTGTGCTTTTTACAAACTTATTTGAGTAATCACTATACAAACTAGTACATGCACACAGTTTTTCTTTACCTCTCTTGATCTATTGTCTGGTCCATCGACATATGTAGGTTTGTCCAAAAGCAGCTAATTTTCAAAATTATATTGATGCAGATGGGCACACAGGACTAGCAATTCAATATCTCTCAGAATCAGACGCACTGTTAAGTTCCCACCCTGAAATCCTAGATATCTAAAAGTTTTTTATGCATGTCAAAAAGAACCCTGTTATTGTCCTTCCAGATAATGGAGTCCATTGTAAACTACAACCATGGATATATGTATGCGAGGGTACGGCGGAAGAGTTCATCCTGCAGGTTCACGAATGATTCTAGAACTGATGGTTTACACGCAAATTGATGGGACATTATCTTAATAAATCAGGTCATCCAGCCGATTGACGCAAATATATATCCAAGTTTTGTTCTAACTGATATGATTTCTCAGAGATAGACCTTGCATGACTTATGTACCTTGGTTTATGCGTGCAAAACCTGTCAGTTCTCTTGCCTCTTAGGATTAAGTATCCGATATTACTTCTTGTAACATGCGACGGTACAACTGGAATCTGAATAGAACAAGTTGATTTATACACCTAATTAAAGAGCCCATATCGGACAAGAAAAATATATAGCATGCAGGCCATCCGGGTAGCAGTAGGCTGAGTTTAAAAAACCGGTATTAAATTTTAACCGGGTGGGGCCGGTATGACTAATCAAAATTTGAATTTTAAAAAAATTGGCTGGTAATCTGTTGAAAACATCGGCTGAAAATTTTGAAACAAATTTCGGCAAATTTTTTTTTCTAAATTTGATAAAAATTCATGTAAAATAAAATTTTCGAAGCTAGCATGAAATTAATTTATCAGGGGTAAAGGGTAAAACCGAAAACCGCCAATTTTTGGGCCCATACCGGCAGCTTAAAAAATCTCTGGTAGTAGGACGGCACGAGGACTCGATGCATTAAAGTACATGCATGCATGCTTTTTTTTTTCTTGAGAAACTGCACGCTTACTACTCGGACATGATGAATTTATTATGTGGACATCGGCAGCTGCACATTCCTATGAGAAAATTCTTTAATTTAGCTAGCTACTTGAGGTTTTGGAGCAAAATTATTTAGTGATTTTAAACTGTTTTTCTTAGACTTGGCATCCAAAAGATCATGGGATCAAATCCCAATAAAAAACTACAAATTCTAAAAATTTTATAATTTTTGAACTCTCACTACTACAGAAACTCTATTACTAGACGCAACATCACAGACAGTTTCACAAAATCATCTGTGATGTATACTATTATAGACGATTTTAATTTAGAGATCGTCTATGTTGTTATCGTTGCTAAAAACTATCTGTTGAGATATGACAATAGAGTGTGCTAGCCTCCTCTGGCTTGGTCATGCGCGTTCTTTCGGTTGGAGAAATGGGAATGAGGTGCGAGGGCTGGTGTTTACTTATAAGAGAGGCATGGTTGGCCGGCTCTCTCTTCCTTGGTCTATGCATTACGTAAATTTTAGTTCAATTGATTCGAGCTAACCTTACGTAAAGTACTCCTATCTTTAGGTTGCGGTGCACTGCATGTCTACATGGTACCATATGGTCACATCTCATCAATTGCCAAGCTTTACGGCACCAAAGATTCCAGAGCTCACTATATATATATCACACGGCACAGTGGCACACGCCACCCTCTATTGGCAGGCGCTTGGAGCGTCGAACCCATCAAAACACCACCACCATCCATGTCCGGTCTTAGTTTTGCCCAAGTAGTCTTTTGGTGCTCCTCTCAAATTATATCGAGCTATCTAGGCTTCGGAGGCATGCGGGAATTTCAAGTGCGCTATTTACGCCACTCCGGTAGTGAACCAATGGCTATCTATACATTTCATAAAATCTTAGATAGTTCAGCAAGTTTTCTTAAATTTGAAACATCCAAAGAACTTGTTTTTCTCTCTCTCAGAGCACAAATTGCATCCTCTTCAACTTAATTTGTTGCTGTTTTCTTATATCAGGCGAAACTTTCCTCCAATACCGGGCGATTATCAACTGCGCATCCCCCTTTCATCTCTGACCATCCACAGGTCAAAGATGCTGAGTTGGTTGAGAACATGCACATGGGACACACCAGTAAGCTTACATCCCAAAAATAACCTAACTATCAACTAGAATTGACTTTTTGCAAACTTATTTGATAATCTCAGTACAAACTAGTACATTTCTGTGTAATCAGCTTTTCTCTAATCAAACACAGCTTTTATTATTTCTTTTAATCTATTGTGTTGGTATATCTACATATGTAGGTTTGTCCAAAAGCGGCTAATTTCCAAAATTATATTGATGCAGATAGGCTCCCAGGACTAAAGGCAGTGATTTCTGACTCTTCACAGGAAATAGATTTTATGCATCTCAAATTTAAGTAACCTTCTGTTTTCTAGGTAATAGAGTTTTAAGAAATTCTAGAATTGATGGCTGTCTACAAGCAAATTTAATTTAAGAGAACAGTTCATCCAGCCGATTGACGCAAATATCCAAGTTGTGTTTAACTGATAGGATTTCTCAGAGATATACCTTGTATGGTTTAACCTGTGATGTATGTGTGTCCAAAACCTGAGTTATCTCTGATGTGTTCATTTTTTCTCACCTCTATAAAGGTCTACATGAAACATCTTGGAGCTGGTTTGGGCCAGTGGTCAGTCGAAACAAATTGATTTCCAGTATATCGCTATCTGTGCCTCGCCTTCAGAGAACCTAAAATATCAGAAAACCTTTACATAAAGGAACTTAAGCCATACCAACAACACAATTTATCCTCCAAAACATAGATATTACTATCTGCCCGTGATAGTTGATGCCATTGAAGTACAGAGTTTGAAGGCAGCTAGCTACTCAAAACTGAAGCCATGTTGTGAAATCAAAGCACCTTGCAGGCAGCACGTGTGCACAACTATTGCAGGGAATCAGCTGTGAAGACATTTTTCTTCCTATCTGCCCTTGTTTTAGCAAACAAAATAGCACACTTGAGAGTACATCAGATTGGAAGGCTCACCATATATATGTGCTGCTTCCTTCCTGTTCAGACTATGGGTTACAAGGATTTAGAGTACCTGTCAACTCCATCTTAAATATCCATTTCTTGTTGTCTACAAGGGGGTGTGAAACAACATTGACATGCAAAAGTGACAAAAAAAATTAACACGTAAAGAAGGAATTGTTCTCCAGAATTAAGAGGATGGCACAGAATCATCCTAATATAAAGGGCTTCATAGTTCTTGGGTGCCTTTGCAAGTAGTTAGAAAATAGAATAGCACACTTGAGAATACATCAGATTAGAAGGCTCACCATATATATGTGCTGCTTCCTTCCTGTTCGGACTATGAGTTACAAGGATTGAGAGTCTCTTATCCTCCAAGACACGAAGAAAGCGTGTTAGAGCTATGACAATTTGCATCCCCTTGCCCCCAAAGAGATAGAGAGAACATGTTGGAATGTAGGTATAGGAAGCATCAGGAATTTCCGTTGTCCGTTTTTCCGTCAAATTGGTACCAGGAATTTCCATTGTCCGTTTTCCCGTCAAATTAGTACCAAAAACCTAAGCTGCCAGGACCATGTATGTGAAGAATAAGATATCACAAAGATCTCAACTAAACCTAATGTTTTGAAGTGTGCAAGTGAGTTGAAAACATAAGCAGACAAAGAAATTAATTAACTTTGTTACTGCCATTTGTTTGCCCAGTTGCATGGTTTCAAAGATTTTTTTTAGATTATTTCAAGGAAATTATTGTTTGTATGTATGGTGATGCCTTTCTTTCACTCTCAAACAAAGTAGGAATCTTAAATATCCATTTCTTGTTGTCTACAAGGGGGTGTCAAACAATATTGACATGTAAACGTGACAAAAAAAATTCACACGTAAAGAAGAAAATGTTCTCCAGAATTAAGAGGGTGGCACAGGATCATCCAAATATAAAGGGCTTCATAGTTCTTGGGTGCCTTTGCAAGTAGTTAGCTCTAACTCCTGTTGTGGATTTTTTTAAAAGCAAAACTCCTGCTCTGGATTAAATACTTCTAAGTAGCAGAAAGAAATGAATATACAGCTCTGCTGCTTGTCGTTTTAATCTCTGTTGTTCAATCCAGTTAGTAGTAGTCCTTCAGGTGGTAAAAATAATACTGGAGTGATCAATGGAAATGCGAGTCCAAATATGTTTGATTTCATCAAGGTAATTAGTTAATGGTAAGGGTGTAATCGGAGCGGATACGGACGGATATCGCTCATCCTGTATCATATTCCGTATTTTTTTCTAGGAATCAGAGTTGGATATGGATAGTGTCGAATATCTATTTACCTCTTCCATATCTGCTCTACGAGCCTTCAGTCGGGCGAAAATTATTCACTTTTTTACACAGGACATTGGATAGTAGGGTGCGATCTAAGTGAACACAGAGATTAATCACTGAGGTATCAAAGTAAGAGTACTTAGTATTCTCTGCATGTTTAGATGTGACAATCTACCTATCACTTGACATACGGATATATACGGACGGATATCACTCATTTCGTATCCTATTCCATATTTTTTCCTCGGAGTCGGACACGGATAGTGTTGGATACCTATTTACCTCTTTTATATCCGTTCCGTGAGCCTTCGGTCGGTCGATCGAACGGAAATTATCTGTTCCGTTTGCACCCCCTAGTTAATGGTGTAGTTTTAAATAGCAGTTATAGCAGGTAAGACACAAAGCAGCTGGCTGTATAGCTCATGAATGAGGATGATCTCACGGTGCATTTCTTGCATCTGGATGTACTATTGGTAGCTGAACTAGTGTCCTACAATTATTCCTTTTTCAGTTTCACTTTATTTTCTATTTACTCTGTTTTGAATTTTTGATTTAATTTATTTTCGATAAATCATGTTCCTTTGGTTGAATCCTTCAAAGAAATGTAAGTGGTGATAGAAAGGAAGGTGCAATATGTCATCAGCCACGTTGTGCACTACAGATACTGGTAGTGTTACAGGTGACGGATTATTGTATAGAATCAAACGTATAGTCTGGCTGCAACATATCAAGTGCCAACTTGAAAGATCAAATTGTGCAGAGCTTCCCAGGTTTCGTGACCATATAAATGGTCCTTGGGTTGATCAATAGTAGGTGAATGGAGTACCCAACCTACAAAATGCCCCTGACGATGTACTTATGCCATTCTCCTTCAACTTGGAGCAGTGCTAGGTTTGAGAGGCATTGGGAACTTTTGCAAACGCCTATTCAATCTGTTTTGTAACAGGTTCAACTTGCCTATTTGTTTGAATGGGGTTGGCAGTGCTAGGAGGTCTCGCGACAAATCACTAAAGCTCTCATCATCTACTAGATGTTACATGCTTCACACATATGATAGCCATGACTCTATATCATGGAAGTGATGACAGCTAGCTAGTACTAGAAGGATGTATATGGAATATGGAGTACGGAATGACGCAGGCCAGAGGGCAAATAGATGAACACGAGGACTAGCTCAGGAGGGCTCAAATTAGTTCATAAACCATTCTAGAATCAATGTTTGTCTGCAAGCAAATTTACACAAAATTATTATGTGTAATCAGGGTTTTCCAAACCAGCTGATAATCAACCGAAAATCGAGAATATCGGACCCCCGGTTAAACTTTGTATCGGTCAAAACATTTTGGCTTTGCATGGTTTTTGTCAAATATATAAGAAATTTGTAACCATTTGTAATCACATTGTCTGGAGCAGCAGGTCTTGGGTTCGAACCCTAGAAAGTGCATTTTTTCATCTTTTTCATTTAAACTTCAAAAAAACTCAAATTTTGATTTGAAAATTTCTTGGCCAAAATTTTCCAATTATCGGAAATATCGCTAATTTTGAACACCTCGTTAGAATTTTTATACTGATTTTGAAAACCTTGTGTATAATTCAAGTCATCCAACTGATCTAGGCAAATATTCAAGTTGTTGTCTTGCTGAAATGGTTTATCATAGCCGCGACTTTTATGGCTTTGCCTGGGATAAAAAGAAAGAGGTGTTATGCTCAATTACAAAATCTCCTCTATCTACCACTTCTCTCATATACTAGTTTTCCTTTTTCGACAGTAAAGCCAATTCCATAAATGTGTTAAAAACATCGGCAAGCATTACATAATGTACATCTCAGATCCTGTCTGTATGTCTACGACAGTAAAGATCATTGATGAAACCAGAACCTTGCAGGTAGCTGCCCACAGTGGCGGATCCAGAATTTTTAGAATGGGTATTCGAACTTTAGAGTTAGATCAATACCAATACATCGATACCGCGACACACGTTTCCTCTAAAACACCAATATAACGATACGTGTATATAGATATAACAAAAATTAAATAATGCTAGCACAATGACATGAATTAAATAACAAATTATAAAGATTAATGGTAGTTGCATACCAGTAGTAAATCGAGCCACATTGGAGCCTTGTAGGTCGATTCACAGAATTACAGTGTCGCTGGCGACTGGGCACTGGCGAAGGCGGATGCGCCGAGGCGGCGAGGCCAACCGCCGACCCGAGCGCCTCCAGGCTCCAGCCTCCGGCCAACGCGGCTCCCCCTCCGCCTCCGCGGCTCCGCGCCGACCGCCTCCGGCCTCCCCCTCCACCTCCGCGCAGACCGCCTCCGGCTTCCCCCTCCGCCTCCGTGCTAGAAGGCTCACCGAGACACCGACGATGCCGATGGCGCGGAGGTGGCCTCGCCGCCTCGGCCGGGGGGAAGAGGCCGAGCGGCGGCGGCTTCGGGTGGCCGGGCGCGGAGCCCGGATCCGGCCAGATCCAGGCCGAGGAGGGGCGGCGCTGGGGGGGCGAGGAGAGGCGGTGGGGGAGAGGAAGTGGATGGGGAGGAGGGGCGGCGGGGGCGGGCGGGCGGGGGAGAGGGGCGGGAGAGGGACGGGGTGGAGGGGCGGCGGGCGACACCGGGAGAGAGAGGAGGGGCGGGGGGTGGCGAGGAGGCGGCGGCGGAGAGGAGGGGCGGCGGCGGGGAGGGGACGGGGGGGGCGGGGAGAGGAGGAGGCGGCGGGCGAGGGCGGGATTTGGGCGCGGGCGGGGCTAGGGTTGGGTCTTTGGGTGCGGGGCGCGCCAGCTGGGGTTTGGGCGCAGGGTGGGGCGGCGGGAGCATTTGGGCGCGGGCGCACGGCCGGGGCAATTTTGGGCCGGGATTTTGAGAGGGGTGGCCGGAAATAATAATTTTAGCCTAACTACATATATACATATGTATTATACCCTATATATATTGATTTTTTGTTCAAAAAAAATAGGTATTCAACTGAATACCCATGACTTACAGTAGATCTGCCCCTGGCTGCCCATGTGTCCAATTATTTCACAGATTCAATTGTACAATTCGGGCTCATCTAACTTGCTCTTGCTTTTGTCATATAAAAGGGTACCTTTGGGAACCAAGAGGACGTCGGATAAGCATGCTCACCGTATACTGTATACATGTATATGGCAATACCTTATCGCTCAGAGCGACCATGCTGGAGCGTAGGCATGAGAAGCATTGGGAACTTCCATGGTTCACGTTCTGATCAAGTGGTAAGAAAGTTTACCCCCGAACATGATGTTTTGCTGTCTTCAAGGGAATTGATAGACAGAAGCAGGAGAAGAAACTAACTTACTGCCATTTGTCCTGTCTTGCTGTATGATCAACTAAATTAGGTATTCCTCATATGTTGTTTTGTGTTCTATAATCAGGTGCCAGTCATCATCGGAGTACCCTGGGTCTATGGCAAAAACAACAAAGTGGAACCAGATCAAACTCAAATGTGATCGTCCAAGGCTATGTATGAATATATTAATGTCAATGTTATCTTCTTTTTTTTTTTGAAACACCGGATGCTCTTTTGGTCGGAGCCCATTCAATCTAGTTAGGCAACATGAGTCCAAATAAGTTTATGATTTCTTAATGTTAATCAGTTAGTTTGTAGCTTTAACCTTCAGGTAACTGATCTAGCAGGTAGACACACAGCAACTCACTATAGTTCACGAATGAATTCGGTGATCTTGCGGTCCATTTGTTGCATTTGGATGTACTATTGGTCTCATCTAGAGCTGTAAACACTTTCCTTTTTCAAACATGCTTTCTTTTCTACCTTACGCAAATTTAATTTACTTTGTAATAAATCACTTCCCTATGGCTTCTTCTTCGTAGAGAAATGTTGTAACGAGTAACGACATAAAGAGATCTGCAATGTGTAATCATGTTGTGCACTGAAAGGCACTACTAACACTGCGATGAGTTACTATATAGAATCAAATAGCAAAATTTAACACGTACCAACTGTTAAAACATCAATTATATAGAACTTATAGGTTTCTGAATATATAAATGGCCCTTGTGTTCATCAATAGCGCATACATCAATACAGCACACAGGCTATACGATGGAATATAATACTCATCTCTGGTCCGATTGTTTGTCCTACAAAAATATAATGTAGTCATACTTGTTTCCGTCAAAGTGGAGCTATGCTAACCGTGAGAGGCATCACGAGATGTTTCTTCGGTTCAGCAAGTATTCATCACCATATCTATTCCATCATGCATCCCAAATCCGTCAAATATTTTGTATCTTAACAAATTTGTTTGTCATCATGAATGATCGCAATTTTCACTTCACTTTTCACTCAAAAACAGATTACGCAGTCATAATATGCCGCATGGGGATTGGCAGTACTGTAAGAAACTGCACCGGAAATGGACGTCAGTGCCTTATGCTTGGCCATATCTCACATGAGCAGCTGTACAGCTGTGTTGTGAGACCAAAGAGCGCGCCTTTTAGGCAGTCGTGTGCATCTTAGCTGCTCTTGTTTTCAGGAAATAAAAGGGCACATTTTGAACTGAGAGGACGTCAGGTAACAAGGCTCACCGCATTTCAAATTATACATTATAGCAAGCATGCCTTATTCCTCCAAGAGATCAAGATTCAAGAGAGCACGTTAGAGCACAGGCATGGAAAGCATCTGGAACTTTGATGATACTTCCTGTTGGAAATATATGTAATATTTTAATTTTAAATTTTACTAGAAAATAAATACAGTAAAAGACTACTAATGTAATAAATGAATCTAACAGCAGGCTATTCATTTTACTTGGGCTTGATGAAGAATAGAAAGCAGCACAGGCTCCATACAGTGTAAAACCTAGATAAAGTAGCGAAGCCAACGGTCACACAAATATGCGCTGCCTAAAAATTTTATTACCGCCCTAGGCAGGTGTTCTTTGCCGCAACGACTCAAAGATACTATGCACCCTCCTTCTCGGTGCAGGCCGAGGAGGAAGGCCGGTGCGGTTCAGCTACTCAACACCACAAACAACTCTCCAATACAGCGATTTTAGCCAAAACATACACGCATGCATAATATTCTTTGCAAACAACATACAATACTTGAAATAATATGATCAATACGGCCAATGGGGGGAGATTGCCTTGCTCTAGTTGTACATAGAGTTGCTCAGGATCGTTCTCGTAGTTTTATGGTACAACGGTATCTAATCGGTAAAAGCAAATGACCACAAATAAGAATTAAATAAATTCAAATAGAGACCTAATTTAAATATTTTTATATATTCAGATAGAACATGATTTTAGAAAAAATTAGAGATAAAAATCACTAAATTTGGAGTTAATATACAAAAGTTATAGCAATTTTAATTTTGTTCGATTTACAAAATACTGAAAAAGAAAAGGTGACGCCGAAAGCGTATTTAGCTAGAATATGCTTACCTACTGAGAAAGCAAACTTTGTCTAAACTAAAAGTGGCTTTTCTCATTTATTCATTTTTCTGAATTTTCTTACATGTGGGTCATGCATGTTAGTCTCTCAAATTTTAAATCACATTTTATTTATTAAAACACCAAGTGGATCTCACCTGTCAGTGACACATATTTTAAATCTCAGTTTAATTAAAAATACTTAAGTAATTTCGGCTAGACAAATCTCAGTTTAATTAAAAATACTTAAGTAATTTCGGCTAGACCCACCTATCACAGACTCATTAGCTTTTCTGATTACTTAATTAGCTTTTAATTAGTTTTTAACCTATATTTAATTCATTGACGAGTGGGCCCTACTGGTCAAAGACAGGGAGAGAGAGTGAGCGAGGCAGTGAGAAGCACGATAGCTCTAGCGAGTCGCCGGCAGCAAGGGAGGCAACAGTGTGGTCCGAGAATAGGCAAAATGGAAAGGTGGTTGCATGGTGAAGCTATGGGAGGTGGAAACAGTGCCAGGGGAGCTCTAGTGTGGTGGCGTGATGGTGAGGAGCAGCGATGGCACTTAGAGCTATGACGGAGTTGATGCAGGAGGAGAGAGAGAAGCAAATGAGTGCACGGATAGCTCGGGAATGTCATTGCAAAGCTAACGATGGTGGCACAGAGACCCATGGTCATCGGAGACGGTGATGGCGAAGTCTCCCGTGGCAGCATCATGGCCGGCCATGGCAACGGCCTAGAAAGCTATGGCCATTGGCCAAATTTACTAGTGCATGAGTACCAGGGTGTCTGTATGATGCTCACCGAGGGTTTGGTTGGGATTGAGGTGGTCGAAGGCAGCTCGTCGATGGTGAGTAGCAGCTGCAAGGTGGAGGTCCACAGCATTGGTGGGTTCTGGTGATGGAGATGCTGCAAGAAGGTGAGCGTGAGCTTGCATGCAAGCACATAATGGTAGAAATGGGAGGAATCAAACGAAGACTCACCAAGGAGCCGGTGGTGGAAAACTGAGAAGATGCTTGGTGTCAGCAATTCACTGCATTTTAGCGTAATTAAATAAGCATGGAGCGTAGAAGGAGTGTAAGGCATGATGTGATGTGGGCAGAGGGGAAAGGAACTCAGTGACAGTAATGGCGACTCAGCATAGGCCCGTCGGCGTCAAGAACGATGTCCTCGTTCCTAGCGATTCAGGGAGCGAGAAGCTCGATGAATGCACACAATGAACGAGGGCGAGTTGGGGGGAAAGGTGACGTGCTCGAATGTCATTTGTACCGAGGGGAGAGAAGACGAGGAGAAATTGGCACCCACAACAAGAAACTCACAGTGCAGGGTTCCTCCGCACGAATGGACAAGTGAAGGGGAGAAAGGGGAGCTTTGGGCGTGGCGAAGGATTGGACAGGGTGAGGTGGTTAGAGGTAGCGTGTGGGCATGGTCAGAGGTAGCGTGTGGGCATGGTTGGCGTGGCACTAGCGCAGTCAAAACGGGCAGTGCAGTGGGAGCTATGTACGATCAATGAACAGCATGCACACGCAGTGCGGTGGGAGCTGTGTACGAGTGATTTTGGTTAATATATATAAAATTACTATAGTGTATACTACAATCAATTAGTAAATTCGATCTTAAAACGATGCTTCATTTGAAAGTAGTTTATTATAGCTAATTACTGTAGAAAATCAGTTTTTAGATGTCAATACGAACAGAGCCTCACTGGTAGCACTGCAGGCATTTAGGTGCTAAACTAAGATTATATTGTAGCACCCACGCCAAATATGAGTAGCCCAAGTGAACCATATGTGGTTTTCTGTGTGAGTTTAGTCTCATAGTGGGAGTTTAAACAGGTTTGATGCACATAAATCAAAGAGACGTACATAAGCCTACAAAATCTCCGTGCGAAGCAATTGTGAAAATCATAAGTGAGTTGTTACGCTTGTATGTCGCTAGCTCAATTAGAATTATATACATTTTTTTCAATGTAATTTTGTAACTTTACATGAATTCTATTTTATTTATGACAAACCACGTCCCTTTTGGTTGATTCTTTTAAAGAAATGTAGTAGCGGTAATAGAGAGGAAGCAGCTGCAATGTCTTACCAACCATATACAGTGCACTAATGGCACTAGTATTCTACCAACCATATGCAGTGCACTAATGGCACTAGTATTCTTACATGTGATGAGTTATTGTAGAGAATCAAATTGTACAGTTTGGTTGCATCCTATCAAGCACCAACTTTAAAAGAAAACATTTTGTGTAGAGCTCCCAGGATTTGTGACCATATAAATGGGCGCCATTTTTATCACCAACAGCACACAACCTACAAAAATGCCCGTAGTCATCTTAGTCTCTACGTTTACTCGATGGCAATATACTTTGTCATCTTCCTCAAGTTAGATCAAAGCTAGGGTTGAGAGGCATCAGGAGTATTACAAGGCCAGCACTTGATCTCATTTCTAAGTAGTTGTCAGCTCACCTTATCTATTAAACATGAAAAAGTAGGACTTAGCGGATCCTTACCCCCTTTATCTGATTACCCGTGAAATTCATACTCTTATAATATAACACCATACCATACCATACCATCGTTGCAAAGCATTTCTTTGACACAAAAGATGGATTTGAGTCTTGAGATAAACTTTACATGCCTCAACATCAGGAGTCGAATGACATGTTTTTTCATATTAAGGGGGTGATCGGAATAGCGATAGCTTTTGGCTTTTAGCTGAAAAAACACTGTAGCTGAGTTAGTGGATAGTGTAGTGAATAATGAAAAAAAAGCTGAAACCGAAAAAAAGCCAAACCGATCACCCCCTAAATATCAGATTATAGAGGCATATGTCAATGTCAACCACTTCAACCTCAACCTTGTCACCCAGCCATCCATATTCTAATCGACAACAATGGATTATGTAAGCATGATTGAAGTGTCCGGGTCCAAAATGAAAGGGCGGAATTATACAGGGGTGATCTCACAAAAAAAAACTACCTGAGAGAGAAACCTGCCCCCAGATGGCCGGCAACGCCGTCTCCCCGCCTCGACGGCAGGCAGCTCGAGCGCGCGCGCTCGCGCCGGCGAGCTCCATTTCCCACGCGCATGGCTAAATTCACAGGAGGTGAGGCCTCCATAGGGAGTTCTTATTACATTCATTCGCTCTGTTCAAACGAATTTTCTTTTTCCAGAGTTCGTCCGGCTGCGATGGTGGGTACATTCCGCTGCGCATTGTGGAAAAGGTGCGATTTTGAGGGGATTTGTGTTGTTTATTTGCTCAAATTCGGTGATTGTTTGCAAATTCCGAGGTCCTAGTTGTTTCGTTTGGGGGATTCTGATAGTTTTGACATTGTGGAAAGAGGCAAAATGATGGATTTCTATGGACCTTTTGTGTACTGTTTGTTCAGTGGTGTGATAAGGTAAACATCTATGCTGAACGCGCATTAGTAATGGGATTTCAAGAATCAAACATTGCTGACAACTATTAGAAGAACCATGTATTGAAAAAAGGAGAACTCTGGCTCACAATTTTTTTGGGATGCTCATTCTGGCTTTCAAGCCCAATCTTTTAGCTTATTTTGTATTGTAGTAGTTTTTTTACTATAGTAGTTGGTAGTTTTTTCAATGTAATTAAATTTAAAAAATAGAAAAATTATTATATCATTATAGAAAATACAAAAGAATAAAGATAAAAAGAAAATACAAAAAACCCAACAAAACCAATAAGCTAGAAAAGACGAAATTAAGAAGGTAGAAACCCAAAGTTAGAAACTAAAAATTTAAATCCAAATGAGCGCTTTATCCCACATTGGATCATAGGCCTTGGAGGCACCTCGAATTCACATGTATCTTTGTCATTTTAGGCACGTATAGTCACCTCAAGGCTTAAATCCATCTTCTATGTTGAAGAAATGCACAGACAACATAAATGTTGGACCGGACCGGACATGCATATGCTGGGACTCTTGGCATCAGATTAGACTTTTTCTAGTTCATTTGAAATTACGTCTACTCTTTCTCATAACATTCTTTTTGTCTTCACTGATCTGTCCATTTATACAGATTCGCATAGTGCTTAATGTTTTCCTGTGATTCTTCACATGTCAATCCATTTCTACTATTGTTTTTCTTCACTCTTTCTTCTGTACCTTCGTTATTCTAATTTTTAGCCCAGTATCTTTGTCTATTCGGTCCAAAAAAAATAAAGCAATTATCATTGTACTACAAAAGGTACATACATGACTGCATGCAAACCTGTCCAAATGGGCCGGGCCTACACGGGCTGCACCACGGCCCGGCACTATAGACCCGGTCCGCGAAGACACAGGCATGAGAGTTAACCGGGCCGGGTTGGCACGGCACGCCTAACCGGGCCGTGCCTGGGCCGAGGGTGCGGCACGACGGGCCGGCACGGCACGGTCCGTTTAGCAATCGGGCCGGCATCGGCACGGCACGGTTAGGAGGAGGAAGGCGACAAAGCACTAGAGACCTATCAAGCTATCTCAACAGTGATAGCGTCAGCTTCGAGCAGGAGTTGAACATCCTCTCATAGTGGCAAACCCAGAAGGTGTCATATCCAGTGCTATCCATATTAGCGCGGGATGTGTTGATCGCTCGTCTCTCTGAGCCTCCTCGAGTCGCATTCAGTCTTTCCGAAAGAATAATCGAGAAGGGACGAACAAGTCTCTCCAACGAGATGGTCGAAGTACTTATGACCGTCAAAGACTGGGAACAAACTGAATCAAGACTCCAACATGCTGCAGAAAATAAAGATTTAGAAGAATCTTTTGAGAATTTGTATTTAGATAGCAATGAATATGATTTTCAATATTTTTCTTCACATATAGTCACTAATAAGCTTTATAGGTTGTACTCTTTTTTCTTTACCAAAGTTTTCTCAAATTGAGTTTTTACTTGGTAAAATTTTTAATGAGGCAGCCATCCCATGTAATTTAATAAGTTAATAAAGCTCATTATGTCATTGCAAATATTTATTTTTATGATTAGCAATGTCTATAATTTTTTATATATTTTTTGAATTTTTTCTGAATTTTTTACAATTTTTTTTACAATTTTTCTTATTTTTTCTGTTTTTTCGGGCTAAACGGGCTAGCCGGGCCGACACGGCCTGTTTAGCTTTAACCGTGCCCGGGCCGACATGGCACGCACGGCTTCGGGCCGTGCCTGGGCTTGCTCTGCGGCCCGAGGGCCGGCACGGCACGGCCCATTTATTACACGAGCCTTAACTGGCCGTGTCTAAACGGGCCGTGCCGAGCACGGGCCTGTGCTGTGCCGGCCCGGCACGGCTCAGTGGCCAGCTTTAACTGCATATGTGGTCAGTGGTTATGTGCGAACTCAAGACACTTGCAGGCTTGCAGCCTTGACTTCTCATGAGTTATTGGCAGTGTACAATTTGGTCGCATCTCCCTCAGGTGCCAATTTAGCTCATGGGGTATATGGCCTACTCATACAAGGCATGACACACTACTAGTGGTTGCTGATCTGGAGCTTGTACCAAATGACAATCATTTGGTGTAGATCGATCTCCCTTGAACTCAAATGTGATTGATGTAGGCATAGGAGGCGTTGGGAAATTTGTTGTAATGGTTGTTTTTATATTCTGTAAGCAGACATTCTGCCTTGTTCTTAATCCCATGGGCGTAGGAGTCATAGGGTTTCAGCATGGTTCAGTTTTCTGTTGTGAAAGAACATTTTTCTTCATCAACCCCATTATTAATTTGGTAACAGGTACAGTATCTTTGTATTAGAGAATCGGCACACAGGGTTACTTGGCTCAAAACTCA
Source organism: Melocanna baccifera (assembly GCA_036346265.1). Lineage (NCBI taxonomy): Eukaryota > Viridiplantae > Streptophyta > Magnoliopsida > Poales > Poaceae > Melocanna > Melocanna baccifera. Next base: position 30,144 of record JAYEVJ010000135.1, on the reverse strand, counting down.
TATCGTAGGCTCTCTTGTCATCAACTTCGGGCCATGTGGTACGCCAAAGAAAGTGTCAAAAAACAAGAAGGTCGTGTGCCTTAAAACACTATATCATAGCATTTTGTAATGAACAAGTCATATGTAAGCATAACAACACTTTGATATATATGTACTAATGAGTTTTTTGCTGATTTAAGGATAATCTCTTTACTATCAACTGAAGCTGAGTGTGTGATGACTTAAGAATCGTTATAAAAATCAGTCCAGCCGGTCAGTACTTCAACAAGAGAGGAAAATCATGATGTGGCTGGAATTGGTGAGAATCGGTTGGAACAAGCCATACTTGTTCGAACGCACGGTGGCTCTTAGTACTCGGATATTTGCAAACTGATGTTAAAAGTTAAAATCGTTCAGGATTTAACATCCGCCTCCGGTTTGAACCCTGCTTCCAGTTCGAACCTGCTCTATGCTCAAAGATAATACTATTGAATTTTTTTTTTCAAAAGGAATAGATTCATTCAGTTGATGATATTTATGAGCAAGGTTTTTAACGTTCAATATGCTGGTAAATTAAACACGGCTAGTTGTAGCATTCAATATACTTGGCCAGTTGTAAATAGACATCAAACACACTTGCTAAAGCATAAAACTCACCATGACACTGAACTTGTTGTCATCAAACTCAGTTAACTTGCATCTCTGGTAAAGAAAGAAGATAGGGAAGACAAATGGGGACTTCAGACAGGTAGAGAGGTAGATAAATGGCCGTCTCACCTTCATATAGGCCTGCCTAGCCAGCAAAATAAATCGTCAGGCCCAGCAGAGTTACCAAAACAACGCTCTATTATGCACTTCAGGAACCATATTACAAGAATGATTAACATATTTATCACCATCTGTCTATAAAGAAAGATATACCCTTGAAGTTTGTTACGCAAACTACATGGGTAAAGCCCCTAAATTCTAAGGTATCCTGCAGCCTTCCTTTCTTTTTTCAGAGGAACCATGCTGCCTTTTCTTTGCAAAAACTATTACACAGTGTTCTTGCGACCTTATGCTCGGTTCATATAAGATAAGAGAGATGTCAGAGAAACGAAGAGCTAAGATCAAGAGAGATCACATGAGAAAGTTCGCCGCGTATGATACTTCGTACTTCATGCTCCATTTATTTGCGTTCTTTTAATTTCATACTCCACGTTTTGATCAGCCACTTTGTGTGGGTGGTTAGACCGTCAGGGGCATCTATAACCGCCTCCGGTTTAGGTAGGCAGCCCGGCCCTATTTGTTACTCTTGAAATTATCTTATTTATCTATAACCGCCTCCGGTTTAGGTAGGCAGCCTGGCCCTATTTGTTACTCTTGAAATTATCTTATTTATCTATAACCGTCTCCGGTTTAGGTAGGCAGCCCGACCCTATTTGTTACTTTTGAAATTATCTATTTACCGGGACAGACAATACCCTACGCTTGCTCAGTTGAGCTAAAAAATGATAGTTTATGATTAAATTTGTATTGTAACTAATTTATTTTACACTATAACTGATAGTGACTTATTTGACATAATTAAATCTAAAAAATAAAAAATAAAAAATAAGTTAGCTATGTGATGTAAATGAATATGAAAAATATAAAAAGTTAAAAAATTAAAAGTTAGAAAAGGATAAAATTTAAAAATAAAATAAAATTAGTTAGAAGATAGAAGTCCAAATCAAAATAAGTGAGACCAAAAAAGATTGATTGGGTTAGCCGTAGATAGGAAAGATTCCCACCCTTTTGACTTCCCTGCCCTTCGGATATCGTTTAGCGAAATGAAACACAGCATATGCATCCATCTTTCGGCTGACCCTCCAATTCCAATCCGAGAGACAAGATCCATGCGGGCACAATTTGCAGAAAAACGCCCCTGTGGGACCCCCCCCACTCACCTCCCTTTCCCATTCCAATCCACATCTCCCAAACCCTCTCCGTGCGGCGGCGGTGGCGGCGTCCACGGGCAACGAAGACCACCATGTACCCATCTCCGTGCGGCGGAGACAGTGCCTCGCGCGCCGGGCGGAGGCCAAGATCTGGGAGATCTTCATGCCGGAGCTCTGCTCCACCATGACCGAGGGCAAGGTCGTCCCTGGACCACACCGTCGTCGTGCACTCCAGCGGGTCCGAGCCCGTCGGCTCCGCCATCGTGCTCCTCCCCGAGTACGAGGATGAGATCCCGCTGTGAGTAAGAACACGGTGGGTAGCCTTGCCGTCCCGATGTTTAGGATCGGGTACACCATGACAGCTGATGCTCTCGATGGGCTCTACAAGAAAGTGTGCTTCTTCTGTTTCTTGAATTGTTTACGAATCTTATGTTAGTGATATGATGTGGGATGACTGAATAAAGGAGTGACCTTTTTGCAGAGTAAGGGGAAGTGTGTGACAATGACAGCGCTGCTGGTGAAGGCGACGTCAATGGCGCTGGAGCAGCATCCTGTGGTGAACTCCAGCTTCAGGGATGGGAAGAACTTAGGTAAGTGAAGTCGATAGCAGGGTAAACTAATTTCTGTAGGGGAGAGGCTTATCTTAATTAATTCCTGTTTGAGTAGTGTACCTTTATACATGATGTCATTCTATAGACTACCAGTTGGGGCAAGGAAGAGAATGGATTATTTCAAAACTAAATTCCTTTGTCAAGAAGATCAGGGGATTAGGAAATACCACCTAGTAAAATGGCCTGATGTGTGTTTACCCAAAGAGCAAGGCAGGCTAGGTATTTTGGACCTAGACACCATGAATATTGCTCTATTGGGCAAATGACAATGGAGTTTAGAAACTGAAAATGGGGTTTGGCAGGATCTCCTTACGAATAACTATGTGGGCTCTAAATCTTTGGCACAAATGGGTGTCAAGATTGAAGGCTCCCACTTCTGTGACTGGCCTAATGAGAATCCCACGTTTATTCTATACCTATTGTAAAAGAGTGGTTGTGAATGGCAAGAGGACCAGATTCTGGGAGGATAAGTGGTTAGGGGACAAATATTTAGCTCAATTTTATCCAAGATTATCCAATTTAACATTCAGCAAGAACTCTCTATTGGGGTTGCAGCAGTGTTTTGGGCAATTTGGAAAAGTAGGAATGCTGCTTGTTTTAGAAACGAAATTGCTGCTGAACCAATCTCTTTTATATATAACATTCGTCACTGGATGAATCTGTGGGCATTAACGCAGACAAAGGAGGAAAGCAGAGAGGCTATACTACAGGGGGCAAAAGTTCTGGAGCGCGTTGCTGCTGAGATCTTCAATGCAAGGAGGGGATGAAGACCAGGGGCGCCCATGATAACTACGTACTGAAGAATAGAAGAAGTTGTGGAGAAGACAGAAGTCTGGGGGCGCAATTGGAGCAATGGAAAGCTAGAATGGGAGATCTGGGGATGCATCTGAGACATGCCCTGTACTCTTACTGATGCCATGGATGGTGCTAAAAATGGTGTAATAAGGTCTAGGAATTAGTCTTTGCTTGGAGATGGTAGCCTGTATTGGTCATTGTTATTGATGGCGACCAGTAGAACGTCTGTTTGGCTTTGCTTTGTTTTTTTTTCCTTTTTCTGAACTCTGCTCCACACCTTGTAGCTGCTGATGCTTTCTAAAACAAAGAAATCGGGGGCTTTGCCCACTGTTTTTTTAAAGGAAATCAAGAACCATATTCTGTATCTTCACACGCCGTATAATTGTAAAATATGGCCGAACCTTCACTTTTAGTAGTACACAAGGATTAATTGATCACTTAGCATGGTAATACCCACCAGTGCTATCGGACCCCAGTTAGTTGTAATACCGGCCGAAATTTACCAGTGGGTCCACTTTTCCAACAAGTTCATCTCAATGCAAAAAAAAAAAAAAAAATCAAATGTCAACTTTATTTTCATCTTTATTTCATGTATATATATGAATTTCTAGTTCATATCTGCAATATTTCATGGTTATTTTTTAAAATTCGAATTCTTTGAAAAAAAATCATATTTAAATTTTAAAATTTTTGGCTGAAATTTTCCGATAATTGGCCATATCAGTCCTATTGGGCTCCGTTAAGAATTTGAGACTTGTTTTGAAAACCCTAATACCCACTCACTATGCATAACGCACTAGATTCACACTTTTCCTACCATAAGATGTCCTTCGGCTATACCACAATGTATCAATTCACTACCTTTTTAAGTTGAGCTTGGGAGGCACTAGGAACATTCATATGTTCATCGTTATCCACTATATGGAAGGAATTCCATCTATGATTACAACAGAGCATCTCCTTTCTTGTAGAGATGCTAAAAATTCATGTTGAATATCTGCGTAAGAGGTTAAGTAATTAGCCAAGTGTGCAGACTGCAGAGTTCTGTTTCTAATTAACAACATTGCTTTGGCTGAAGACCCTACATATAGGTTCTTGATTACATATGCTAAGGCGAGCTTGAGCCATGACTTCAAAAAAAAAAGAAGAAAAGTATTTCAGGATAGAAAGGAACTAATCTGAATCTCATTCTACAGTTCCAATGCACTGTAACACTGCCGTCACATACTGACATGTGGGGTCTGTTGACACAGGGTGAAAACTTGGGCTATATCTATAACATTATGACGCATTATTTGCACAAGTCATCGCTCAAATAGACAACTAAGCTGAACCAAGATGATCAAGTTGGTTTGCACAAGTCACTCAATACAGCCATACTGAAACTAGATATCAAGCTACCCGTTGCTTTGTACAAGTCAATGAAGCCATTACTCAAGTAGACAACTCAACCGAGAGAAGTGTTTCTATACTTTCCTCTCTAACAAGAGTAACACTAATATCAAAACACATAAAGAGGTAATATCTATCCACAATTCATCGTGTTTTAAAAATCATACAAAACATTGTTGAGAAAAGCAGTACTGTACCAAGAATTGACAACAAAATGTATACTTTTCTTTTATGGCAGTAATGTCATGGGTAAATCGAGTGCAGCCTCGCATGTGCTGAATTACTGCGAAGCACTCCTATGCTGCATCATATCTCATCAGCTCAGATCAAATAAAAGGGGAGATGTGGGAGGTCATCCACTCATGCTACGGTTGACCATATGCATTGCATAGTGTCGAGTGTTCTACTTCCTTGTCTCTTGCTTTACTATCTGAAACTATCCTTGTTACGTATAGTCATGGGAGGCCTTAGGAATTCTGTCAACTTCTAGATCTCCGTTTCGTCTGCAACCGGGGGCACCGCTACTTGAGAGACAATAGTGGCGCCACTCCCCAGTGATGCCGGCCAAACCTCTGTCTACTTCTCGTCTGCTCTAGGAGATTGGTCAAGCATCAATTGCTGTTACGATTTACAAATAACTTCTCCTCCAACACGACTGATCTATACTTCATGTGACTGGCAAAGTAATGCTTGTACAAATCTAATTTGTGCTTCCAATTGGATATCTGCTGCAATTATCAGTCAGTGACTCAATGTAATTTGGCCGGAGACCCAGAGCTTGTAGAATTTGCAGTCCTCAGTGTGTGTTAGCAACAGCTTCTTTAGTATGTGTCAGTCGCAACACTCAAATTTGGTAAATTTTTGTGACTGTAGGAAACCAACAATTTATCCAACTGGTAGCTGTATAAAAAAATTGAAAATTGAACTTATACTGGATATGTAAATGGTTTGACTCCATTAAAAAATGAGCGCTTACTAACTCTTGTTCTTGAACTGTGAGTAAATAATGTAGAAGGTAATATTGGAGGAATATTCTAAAAAATGTGGAATTCGGTGGTAGATAATTACAACTAGATATACCTACAGAAGTTAATGTAGTAAACACATTAGCAGGAATGGACATCATCCCGAGCTATTGTACAATTTGGTCGCACCTTATCGTTTTTATTACTACAAGAGTGTAGGTAGAAGCAGTACTGAAAGAAGCATTCATTGCTTGGCATCGTGACAATCACTGTATATAACACAACGATTTTACATTCTTCCAACAGCAAGATTTGATTCAGCTCTCCTGCATGGCAACAGACCAACTAGTAACTTTTGAACTTGGGCTTGGGAGACATCGAGAATATTAACGTCTTGATCACTATTACCTATGTAAGTAGATCCATCACAGTTTGTGTTCTTGTAGAATTGCTGGAAACTCATAGCTACTACTTTTGGTGTACTTCATATTTTCTCTTCCGATATTAACATGACCAAGAATCAAACTCGCAGGCTCCTGGTACTTCGTATTGTTAGAATGATCTCAACCCCCCCTTGTTCGCGCCCTGATCGGGGGCGTCTAGCCCAATAGGCTGGTGGGCCCCTGTCGCTAGCGTCATATAAATAGAGGTGGGAGCCGGGGCGGCATAAGACATGAGGTTGGACGTGCCGCCACAAATCCCACCAACAAAATCCTAGACCCGATCTAAGAGAGGGCGCTCCAGCGACGGGAAGCTCCACCGTGCCGCCACCGTCGCCGCGCACCGGGAGACGCCGTTCTTCCCCGACCGTCGCTGCCCGTGCGCAGACCTCACCGACGAACCCGAGATGGCCACCTCCTCCTTCACGCAATCAGACGGTCAGTACCCCTACCTCTCTTTCCTCTCGGTATTATCTCAAGAACAAGAACAGAGGTTTTAACAATGGTATCAGAGCGGGCAAAGAACCAAGAAATCCAGATCGAGCCAAAGAAATAAAAAGGAGGCACTGCCGCGGTCACCCCGCCGCCCGCCCACGCACTGCCGCCCGCCACGCGCCGCTGCGCGCGCGCCTTGAGCCCGCGCCCGGCCACTGGCGCTGCCACGCGCCACTGCTGCTGGCCCGCGCGAGCCCGAGCACCGCCCGCTGCCGCTCCGGACCGCAACCGGCCATGCGCCTCTCGCCAGCGCGCGCAGCCCGCCAGCCCTCCAAACATGAGCGAGCAAGCCCTGCGCAGATCCGAAATTTTCGGGAGTGGGGCAGATATTTTCTTTGACCGGTCAGCATGTTTGATTGTGTGGTGGAAGTTGCCTCCGTGGGAGAAGCTAATGGGGCATGTTTTTGACCGGTCAAAAGACATGTATTAATGCTTTTATTCTTTTAAGTATAGATATATCATATATATATATATATATATATATATATATAGTTTCATGGTATGCGTACTTATATATATATATATATATATAAAAGAAAAGATATAATTTTTCATTATTAAATTCGAACCAACGGGAGAATTTAATTTTTTGAGCATTGTTGTGAATTATGATATTGTTATTTTCTGACCAACGTTGATAATAACAGTATTATAATTTAATTAAAGATTTTATGCATTATTTCTATTTCTGTCCAACGGTGATGTAGATTTAATGTATAAATAAAATTATAATGCATATAATTTTTTGATATTATGATATTGTTATTTTTTGACCAACGTTGATAATAACAGTGTTATAATTTTAATCGATGAGTTTTATGCATTATCTCTATTTCTACCCAACGGTGATGTAGATTTAATGTGTAAACAACTGTATGTTTTAATTTTAACCAACGTTGAAATCAAGGCATGCAGTTGATGTTAATATGTTTAAATGTTCTCACTGTATATGAATTGTGGTTTCAGGAGGATACTCCTTGATGGGCTACATCAGGGATATCCCAGTTCTCAAAGGAGACAACTACGGTGAATGGAAGAAAAAGATTGACCTGGCATTCATCTTGGCTGAGGTGGACTGGGTAGTCACCACACCGTGTCCCACAGAGCCTGTGGCACCGGTGAGAGGTGACAATGAGGCTGATGCTGCTTGCGACTGCATGCAGGGACTATGCTCCTATAAAAATGTCATATGATCTTGATCATAAAAAGTGGGTCACTGCCAACAAGAAATGTTTGGCCGTGATAAAAAACACGATTGAGCCTGCAATTGTGGGCTCAATCGCAGAGTGTGACACTGTCACAGAGTACCTTGAGAAAATAAAGAATCAATTTACTGGCTCTTCAAAGACTTATGCTACACAGCTGATTAAGCAGCTTGTGACAGAAAGGTACTCTGGTGGTGGCAGTGGCATAAGAGAGCACATACTCAGGATGAGCAACTTGGCATCCAAGTTCAAACCAATGGATTTGACTCTCAAGGATGAGTTCCTTATTCATTTGATTTTTGCTTCCTTGTCAAAAGAGTTTGACACTTTTGTTGTCAACTACAACATGCAGCTCGAGAAATGGGACTTAGAAAAGTGCATAGCTATGTGTGTGCAAGAGAAGGAAAGAATTAAATCCTCACATAGTGGTTCCATCAACTATGTAAAGGATTACAAGAAAAAGAACTTTAATCATTCCTCCTCAAAGCAAGGAAAGCCTCAGCATAAGCCTCAGCAACAGAATTTCACAGTGGAGAAAGATCAGTGCCTTCATTGCAAGAAAAAAGGACATTACAAGAAAGATTGTCCCGATTTCTTGAAAATGATTATGTCAAAGAAAGGGATTCCGTTTGACGAGGAATATGCAAAGAAAAGAAAGATGCGTTAAAGTCGCAAATGGAGTCCAAGCTGAAGTTGAAGCCGTTGGCGATATTTCGTTAGAGCTAGCAAATGGCTTCACTCTTTTACTTAGAAATGTTCTTTATGTTCCCTCTTTACAGAGAAATTTGATTAGTGTTTCATGTTTGGATAATGATGGTTATGATTGTCATTTTGGAAATGGCAAGTGTAAAATAATGTTTAATAAAGAATGTGTTGGCCTTGCCATCTTACAAAATGAGCTTTATTTGTTATCATTACGTGATGATGTGAATGTCGTGTGCGATAATGGGAACGTCGCGTGCGAGAAAGTAAATGAATCCTCGTCTACGAATGTAAACAGAAACGAAAGAGAACTCTAGATGCGTCGTCGAAATTATGGCATCGCTCGCTTATGCCATATTTCGAGGGGAGAATAGAAAGACTAGTTAAGAATGATATTCTTCCTCCATTAGAGTTCTCAGACTTAGAACAATGCAGAGAATGCATTAAAGGAAAATATGTAAAAAAATTAAGAAAGACGCCAAAAGAAGCACAGGAGTTCTACAAATTATTCACACGGACATTTGTGGTCTTTTTCCTGTGAAAAGTGTGGTTGGATATGACTCGTTCATAACATTCACGGATGATTACTCCCGTTATGGATATATTTATCCAATCAAAGAAAGAAATGAAGCCTTGGATAAATTCAAGATATTTAAGGCTGAAGTTGAAAACCAACACGATTTAAAGATTAAGATAGTCCGATCTGATCGTAGGGGGGAGTACTACGGTCGATATACCCCATATGGACAAGTTCCTGGACCTTTTGCAAGGTTTTTACAGGAAAATGGCATAGTGGCCTAGTATTCTACACCGGGCGAACCTCAGCAAAATGGAGTCGCTGAAAGACGCAACCGTACCCTGATGGATATGGTGCGAAGCATGATGAGTTATTCTACACTGCCATTGAGTTTATGGATGGAGGCGTTAAAAACCGCCATTCATATTCTCAACAGAGTGCCTAGTAAGTCGGTGCCCAAAACACCGCATTTGAGTTGTGGACAGAAGAGTTCCTCACTACACCACTTACGTGTGTGGGGAGTCTCTTGAGGCTAAAGTATTTAACCCAAATCTTGGAAAGCTTGATCCCAAAATAGTAAGTCGCCATTTCATTGGCTACCCCGAAAGTCAAAAGGTTTTCGCTTTCTCCGTCTGCACCGATATACAAAGTTTGTAGAAACGAGACACGCTGTCTTCTTAGAGGATGAAATGATGAGGGGAAGCATGGTAACTCGAGGAATTGACCTTGAAGAGAAGCGGGCGTATGCGTCCACTCCAATGATTCAAGAGCCATTTTTCGCAGTTCCTGCTGTCGCTGCACCGACGGTGCAAGACACCGTGGTGCCAGCAACTGTTATTGTTCCTCCTGTGGCAACAATGAATGAGAATGAGGAACTGTTCTTCAGATCCTACAGAACCCATTGCCACGATGAGGGGAGCAACAAAGAGCCTCAAACAGAAGATATACCAAATGTAGAGGCCCCGAGGAGGTCTCAAAGAGTAAGAAGATCAGCTATTTCTGATGATTATCAGATTTATCATACAGAGAAATTTCAAATGGAGGATGATCCCACCTCATTTGAAGAAGCCATGAGAAGCGAAAATTCTTCAAAATGGCTTGAAGCTATGGAAGAGGAAATGAGGTCCATGAAGACTAATAAAGTCTGGGACTTAGAAATTATTCCTAAAGGAGCCAAAACAGTAGGCTGTAAATGGGTCTACAAGACAAAACTTGACTACCAAAGGAATGTAGAAAGATACAAAGCGCGACTTGTGGCAAAAGGCTTTACGCAAAGAGAAGGGATTGATTACAATGAGACCTTTTCTCCAGTCTCATGTAAAGACTCCTTCAGAATCATAATGGCATTAGTAGCACATTATGATTTAGAGTTACATCAGATGGATGTAAAGACGGCATTTCTTCATGGAGATTTGGAGGAAAATGTTTACATGACACAACCGAAAGGTTTTGTCGTGAAAAGAAATGAAAGAATGGGATGCCGCCTAAAGAAATCGATTTATGGGTTAAAGCAAGCTTCAAGATAATGGTACTTGAAGTTTGACAGTACAATAAGAAAATTTGGGTTTAAAGAGAATGTGGAGGACAACTGTGTTTATGGAAAGTTTAAAGACGGGAAGGTTATCTTCCTAATCTTGTATGTGGACGATATCCTACTAGCTAGTAGTGATGTTAGTCTGCTACTGGAGATAAAGAAGTTTTTGTACTCAAACTTTGATATGAAAGATCTTGGTGAAGCTTCGTTCGTTCTAGGGATCGAAATTCACTGGGATAGAAACAAATGGACATTGAGACTATCACAAAAGGCATACATAGAGAAAATCTTAAAGAAATTTGGTATGCATAAATGTAGTCCTTCACCTGCACCTATAGTCAAGGGCGACAGATATGGGGATTTTCAATGCCCCAGGAACCAGTACGAGCTCGATCAAATGAAATCGGTTCCATATGCTTCAGCTGTTGGAAGCTTGCAGTATGCTCAAGTGTGTACACGCCCTGACTTAGCGTTTGTTACCGGGTTACTTGGCAGATTCCAGAGCAATCCTGGAATAGAACATTGGAAATTGGTAAAGAAATTCTTGCGTTATTTGCAAGGAATAAAAGGCCTCATGATGACATACAGAAGATCAGATTTACTCCATATAGTGGGGTATACAGATTCTGATTATGCGGGAGATGATAGAAAGTCGACATCCGGATATGTATTTACTCTCGTTGGAGGAGCTATATCGTGGAAAAGCTCAAAGCAAACCGTCACTACATTGTCCACAATGTATGCCGAGTTTGTAGCATGTTATGAGGCTACGGGGTAGGTGAACTGGCTAAAGAAGTTCATACCCGGTCTAAAAGTGGTTGACGACATCAATAGACCACTTAAGTTGTACTGCGATAATGAACCCGCAGTAATGTATGCCCACAACAATAAGTCAAGTGGTGCTGCCAAACACATTGACATAAAGTACTATGTTGTGAAAGACAAAGTTCGGAATCAAATTATAAGTCTTGAGCATATAAGTACCGCAAAAATGTTAGCGGATCCGGTTACTAAAGGCTTACCACCCAACGTGTTCAGAGAACATGTAACCGGCATGGGTTTAAGGGAAAGCCTATGATTTCTGGACTAAAAGATGGCCCAAAAGATTAAAGTAACAATTTCGGAACAAGAGAGGTGTATTGTATCTGTTGAATCTATCGGCGATTGACCGTGACGATGAGACATGTTCTATGCACTAATCTATGATGGAATGAGTAAAGTCAAAAGTAATTAAAGATAAAGTATAGATTGAGATCAAGGGGGAGAATGTTAGAATGATCTCAACCCCCCCTTGTTCGCGCCCTGATCGGGGGCGTCCAGCCCAATAGGCTGGTGGGCCCTTGTCGCTAGCGCCATATAAATAGAGGTGGGAGCCGGGGCGGCATAAGATATGAGGTTGGACGTGCCGCCACAAATCCTACCAACAAAACCCTAAACCCGATCTAAGAGGGGGCGCTCCAGCGACGGGAAGCTCCACCGTGCCGCCACCGTCGCCGCGCACCGGGAGACGCTGTTCTTCCCCGACCGTCGCTGCCCGTGCGCAGACCTCACCGACGAACCCGAGATGGCCACCTCCTCCTCCACGCAATCAGATGGTCAGTACCTCTACCTCTCTTTCCTCTCGGTATTATCTCAAGAATAAGAACAGAGGTTTTAACACGTATTTCTGAAGCAATCTTGAGAAAAGCACATCCATTACCAAGGTAAAGTGTAGTGAGAAGTTACGCTCATGTTATTCAATGTTTACTCGAGTAACCTAACACATAGCTAGAAAAAGTGAAAAACCGACAAAAATTCGTTCTTCTATTCCAAGGAAGACATAGGAGTTTTTCTCCGTGCAGAGTTGTATAATCTTTTCAGATTGGCAAGCTGAAAACCGATAAAAAAATTCCTTCTTCTATTCTAAGGAAGACATAATAGTTTTTCTCGGTGCAGAGTTGTATAATCTTTTCATATTGACAAGCTGAAAATTCAGTGAGAAGTTGTGTATACAAATGTTTTTTTTTGTTGAGGGAGTTGGATGCATCCATTACGTCCCAAGAAGTTGATCCTCTGTTAGCTCGTTCATAGTTTCTTCTGTCGATTTTTTGTGTCATTTTCCTTCGTTCTGCTTGTGATCAATCGGCCTTGGAGTTCTGAAAGTTGACTCCCCGTTGGTCTGATCTGATGCAGTGGCACACCGGCACGGGCTGCTGTTGCAGCGTCCTCTGCAAGCTTTCAACTTTTAATATCTTTTGTTCAACTCGTGATATGTGTTAATTGAAAAAAATATATTAATCCACAGTAAATAATGTGGTAGCTAAAACTAAAGGCTAATCTCAAATTTTCGTCGTAGTAAATACAGCTGCAAAATGTGAGGAACCATGTTCTGTAAAATTGGTTGCTCCTATTTACTATGACTGCACCAAGAGTAGATGCCTCCTTTTCAGAGAGAGAGAGAGAGAGAGAGAGAGAGAGAGAGAGAGAGAATACTCCGTCTCAAAATATAAGTCCAAAAACATAAGATGTATATTTTGAATTGCTTTATCTATAAATATAGGATAGATTTAATATTTTAATGTAAAATAAGTGTGCTATTTTTTCGTACCTAAGGTAGCGTTCAAAATAGCGATGGTTTATAGTTTTTTTACTGTAGCTGAGTTAGCTTATTTGGTATAATTAAAATTAAAATTTTTTAAAAATAAAAAATATGTTAGCCCATCATAAACAATATAAAAGAATACAGGAAAAAAACAAAATACAAAAAAACCAAAGCAGAAAAACAGAAAAAAAACAAAACAGTGCAGTAGAAAAAAGCGATTGCTAGAAGCTATGGTTGGTTTTTATAGAAGTTGAGCAGGGCTGCGCTTTACTTTATACTTCTTTTGTATGTTGGGCCATTTTTTTTATGATGTCCATGTATGTAGGGCTCACACTTTCTATGCAAATTTTGTGTTTTTGGTCACAAATACCCCTATTGACTCTCCAGCTGCATGGCATTTATAACCTGCCACGAATAAATGCATTAAGGATATAGGGGCTTCGTATTGGCTTTTTTAAAAATAATTTTTAACTAAAAATAAATAATAATAGTTTAAATAAGTGATTTTTAGAAGAAAGGGATGAGCGATGGAAAAAGTGAAGGAGAAATATGCATGTGTTGAGAGAGAGAGAGGAGTGGATGCGTAATGCACCCGTGACTCTCTGCCTTATCTCTGGAGCGAGATAGTAGTGAGAGGAGTGGAGATATCGTTTCGAGAAACCGAGTATTTGTATTGACTTTTGACTTTTCTAAACAGAAATTAGAAGCAGAAACTAATACAAATAGGACTATTTAATCATTTTAAGTGGTTCATTTGTCTATATGCTGAAGAAAAATACGCTCAACATAATTGGACGGAAGGAGTATTTCTGATATGCATATATTAAATATAATAATTAAGAGTAGTATAATTATTTTTTTAATATCTCTTTCATCTATATGTAAAATAAAATGCGTCCTGACAGAGAGAGTGGATAAGAGTAGTGAATAAGCGTTCATCATTTATCATGCCTATGCTCACTATTTATAACACGATGGTTTCACTATTTGCCAACCACAAGAATTACATTAGTTTTTCTACTTGTCATAGGATCAACTTAATTGCAACTGTGGATCCTGTGCCTGGGAGACATTGGGACCTGTGGCTGGGAAACTTTGTCTTAGCCCCGCTTGTTTTAGTTTTTTTTTCAGTTTCAGCTTCTAGTTTCAGCTTTTTTTCACTATTCAGTAATTTGTCTCTTTCTGAATTTTTTTAGATTTTTTGGACTTTTTGTATTTTTATTTTTTGCCGTGTTCCTTTGCATTGTCCGTGATAGGCTAATATATTTTTTCTATTTTTACATTTTTTAAAAATTTAATTATGCCCAAAAAGTCAAATCATTCTGATAAAAAAGCCAACATTGATAAAATTTCAGCCAAAAACCAGAAGCCATCGCTAAAATGATCACCCCCTTAGGGGCGCTCGTTTTAGCGATGGCTTCTAGCTTTTAACTGAAATTTCACTGTAGTTGTCTTTTTTTTACTGTAGCTGATTTGGCTTTTTGGGTATAATTAATTAAAAAAATAGAAAAATAGAAAAAACATGTTAATCCATTAGGGACAATACAAAGGAACACGAGAAAAAAAGAAAATACAAAAAAGCCTAAAATATCTAAAAATTTAGAAAAAATGAAATACTGAATAGTGAAAAAAAAACAGAAACTAAAAACAGAAGTTAAAAAAAAATTGAAACGAGCGGAGCCTAACCATGAAAGTTTCAGGCCACGTCCGGTACCAAAGATTCCAAGCAGATCTGGAGACGTCCTGCAGCTTACTTTCGTCGCAGTTTGAAGAATACACCGTACGTCTTACTTTGCATATGAGCCACACACAGCAAATCTCCACATTGACGAATACGCTACCTTGAAAAACACCATCTCCATCTTTGATGAGCGCATCACTTTGAAGAATAACGATGCTACGCTTTTCCGGACACAGCACTCTCCTTTGCATATATAACCCATTTATCTTTCTTTTCTAAGTATAATAGTACGCTCATGTTATTTTTGTAATTATAATTTATAACAGTACACTCATGTTCACGTAGATATCTGAAAATTAGAATTAAATAATTTTCATGACACCTTGGTTCTTCGTATAATAGTTCATATAAACGTATATCCTTAAAAACATTCTTAAGTAAATCCTTGGATCTTTGTGTATAGTTCTAGTTGAATAGATTCTCTCATATGCTTCAACCTAGCCATTTATATTCCTTTTGTGGCAATTAAAGTCTGGACGATCAAAGTTAAAGGCTACATGATCATAGATGGTATCTACCGGTATGAATTACACCAGACAGCAAGACTCAGAAATCACATCTCGCATATCCGACGTCTCAGCTCTGATGAACGGTCCTGCGTATCCAACTGGTGTAGGTTTATGGGCAATATCGTTCACGGCAACCCCATCTAGCTGGTAGCGAACAGATTAAGGTCCATCGTCAAAATCGAAGAACACATCGTACCTTTCCTTGTCTGGCTCATGCTGTCCTCGGAAATCACTCCCAAATGTAGACCCCAACCTTAAGAATTGGAGGTTCCGCAAATGTAAGGTTATTAAAAAAGAGGATCGAGTTACAGTACTTATCTGCCTCATGGATGATTTTTTTTAAAATAATACATTTTTATTGATATTACAAAAATATATCACCGTTTCAAAAAATTACAAGAATAATACTCTGTCGTTATTTCAATTGACGACAGAAGTTCTGTCATTGAACGAATGGATGATATAGTGCCATGTCAGTGTCACAGGTTCTGTCGCCATTTCAATTGACGATGGAGAGATCAATCATCAATTGAAATGCTGACAGAAGCCCTTGCAGCTTCAATCATCATTTCAAATGGTGACAGAGACCCAACATCCTCCGTCAGCCAATTGCGACCAATTGGCGATAGAGTCTTTGTCACAAATTGAAATGGCGACAAAGACATGCATGCTGTTACGCAGGACTCCACGTAGGATTGTTACCAATTGAAATAACGATAGAAGCTCTGTTATCATTTCAATTGGCGACAGAGAATTATTTCTGTAATTTTTTGAAGCAACGGTATATTTTGGTAATATTAATAAAAAATATTATTTTAAAAGTAAATTCCATCAAGGCCGAATTCTAATTTTCTAGAAAGCAAATTTGTTTATCGGTAATCGGCAGTCGGCAGTCGGCAGTATGATGCTTCTCTGGTGGATTTCTTAGAACATATCCCATGCAATTCAACAAATACTGCCAGACCAGCATGGTGTACATCAATGTGAGCTGAAGAATCCCTAGAGCTCCATGTGCTGAATTGTTAACCATAACTCAGCTACCGCTGTTGACGCCTCGTTAAAATAAAATCGTATGTCCGAGAAATAAAGGAAGGACCATTCTTTATTTTGTTTTTCAAATAGAGCTTTCATTATACAGATCAGCACAAGAGAACACTGGACTATCCGACTATATATACCAGCAGAAACTGCAAGATGCATTGCATTGCTCACGCCTCACATTATATGTTCAGTGCAGCACACCCATGCTTATTGCTTACAATATTAGCTCTTATACATGGCAATGCATGGATGAACCCCTCAACTTTTGAATTAGGGATTATGATGCATCGGGAACGTTTATATGATGATTATCATAGCCAATGTAAGTAAATCCATAAATCCATCTTATTGTTATAGCAATGCCTGCAATTTATGTTATTGTAGAGATGGTCAAAATTCATACTGAACATCTGTGATGCTGCGAGCTGCAAGTTGCTAGTTAGCTATATAGCCAAGACACCATTGCAATTAACCTTAATTACGTCCTTGTAGTTCTAGTTGAATAGCTTACTCGTATATACTTCAGTTCTTTTTTTAAAAAGGTACATAAATGTTCCATAGATATATAGCAATAACAGAATAGCATTTCTTATACAAATTTATCGTACAAATTAATGTACAAAGGGAATTTCTAACACCTACTTAATTAACTACTCCATCGAACTTGTAGGCCGCACACAGACCATATGGAACAATCGTGCTGAGGACCTGCGCTCTGAATGCAGTCGTGAAACCAATGTAGGTTATAGGTATCATTGTGACCATGTTTTCATGAACTCTATTTGCTATTAGAGTCATCGAAAGGAAGAATGAAGAAAGTTCTCTCAGTATGTCAAGAAGAGCAGTGTCTTCTTGTGCATCCTATAGTTATCGGCCATGTATAGTAGATAAAGTATACCATGTATTAGACGTCAAGGCCAATATCTAGGTCGAGGCAAGTTTTTTTTATTTACATTATTCAGGCCAATATCTCTGTATGTGTGTATTAAGATCAGCTTCTCCGGCCGGTCACTTGCAGGATAAAATGGCACGGCTTCAGTAGACATTTATATGCGATGCACTAGCACAATACTCACTGTCGCCGTTAGTCATTATCATAAGATATACCTGCAGGAAGCAACTTATGTATTCATGTGAAATACCCCTCATTCATTAATTATCTACTAAGCGTGATTAGTATTAATCACACGGGTTAATTAGTAAATGGTTAGCGGGATTAAGTGCTAGTTAAAAAAAAAATTTGGTAGAATTCAAAATTTTGTTGTAATCATTGCTCACAATAGCACAACTAGTTTGATCACTAAATAAATCCAATCTTTATTAAAGTTTTGCATTTACATCAGAGGGAATTGAATTACAAGCAAGGATCATCTCATACATCCACACATACATTAGATTTGTTGCACACATGCTAGTACACAGCTATAAGGATACACAGTAGTACATATATTGCATCTCATTCAGTAGGAATCACCGTCGAGCCAGCAGCCCCAGATCGGACCCCCCCAGCCAAGCCTAGCGTAGCCAGCGCCAGAACCGGCGGCCAACTCGGCTTTCCAAGATATTTTCGTGTGGCACAGCAGCTGGAGCAGTAAAACCAGGGCAGATACAATCCCCAGAAAGAGCAACCCCAAGCAAGCGCCAGAGCTCAGTCACAAGACCACCGAAGGTAAGCACACACACAGCTCACTGGTGAGGGACAAAGGAGAAGCTTCCCATTTCTTCCTCCCATCCACAAACCACAAATCCCACCACATTCCAGCCCCCAAGCACCATCCAACCGAAGGCAAGCAAGGGGGTCAGACAGCAGGACCACAAGCCGCAAGCCAGAAGGAGTCCATCGCTGGGTTTGTCGGCAACCAAGCAACTGGGACAGCAACCACAAGCATCACCATCACCGCATCCAAACCACCAAGCTCACCAGTGAAGGTAGCCACATACATCCCATCATTACTAGCTTGTTCAGTAGCACATCACACCCATCTAGTAAATCCACCGTGTAGCATAGCATCACAAGCACACCACAAGAACCGGCACAACTTTTCAACCACCAGTAAGAGGAGGTAGAGGAGGGAGGTTACCGTAGTTGTAGGTCGACGGTGGCACGCCGCCAGTAGCTAGCACACGCCCCCGAGAGTCACTACACATCCCCCCGGCATGTGAGCGGTTCGGGCTCCGCCGTGCTAAGCCACGGCAGCCTACCTCCAAGCCAACCCCTGCACTAGCACCAAAACCAAAATCAGCAAAACCAGGGTGTTGTTAACCGATTGCAGGTAGGGAAAGGGTAAATCGGGCCTAGTAGGGCCGGATCCGGCCGAAGGCCACGGATCCGGCGCCGAGTGGCAGCGCAAGTCACCGGACTAAGGGGGGGGAGAGGCGGCGCAGCCACTAGAGCGGCTGGTGCACACGAGAGTAGGCCGAATCCGGGTTCCAGGCCCCGGACCGGGTCGGCGCGCGGCACCAGGGGCCGCGAGGAGGCGGCGCGGGCCGGCGAACCAGAGGGGGAGGCGGCACCAGGGGCCGCGAGGAGGAGGCACGGGCCGGCTAACCCGAGGGGGGAGGCCGGCGGTACAGTGAGCCGAAGAGAGAGAGCGGGAGAGAGAGAGAGAGATAGAGGAGGGGAGGCGGAGTGATGCGAGAGAGGAGGGAGTGCGACGGCGCGGCACTGGGAGGAGGAGCAGAAGGAGGCGGCGGCGTGAGGGAAATGAGGCAGAGAAGAGGGGGGGCGGCGGATAAAGCAAGGGGGAGTGGGCCGACCGGGTGAGCTCGGTAAAGAAAAAGGAGAAGAGAGATGGGCCGGCGCAAGGAAATGTAGAGTTGGGCCGGTCGGATCAAATGTATACATATGTATATATATATGTATATATGTGTGTATGTATTTATATGTATATATATGTGTATATATATGTGTGTGTGTTTATGCAGATGGGTATATATATAGATAGATAAAAAAACAAAGTTTTATAAATAAATAAGTGATAAGAATAGAGTTGGTAAAAGCAAGAAAATTCGAAGTAGAAAATTTTGCATAACACCCGCATTTAGACTTCTCGCCGCATAATAAAAATAAATGAAGATTTTATTAACATGTCCGAGGACTTAGCTTAAATTGTATTGCATGAGTAATTTTATTCTTCAAAGTTGTTGCTCGGGTGTATTAGTATTATTAGTTGCCAGCCTAAAATCCCGTTGCTCGTTAAATTAAATTATTAGGAATAGTACGTCGTAAGATAGCATTAGTTAACCCTTTCTTTGGTGGTTAATTTAATTATAGTATTTCAGCCCTTCAAAACCCGATAGCCACCAAACCCCAAAACCTAGGAGCCTCGCGGCATATTATCGCATCTGTGAGTTTAGTTCATTTTCTCGTCGAAACCGTGCATTATTTTAGTAGCCTCATATTCCTGCAGGAGGCAATCCGAACTCTCAGAGGAAAGAATACCTGGGTAGTGCGGAGGCTCAGGATCTTTTGTTGAACTCAGGCAAGCATCCCATTGATCAATTCCCCGAGTATTTTCGATACCTCAGTATTTTGATATTATTTAATATTACCCTGCATTCAAATAAAAAGCTTGTTAAATCAAGATTATTGAGAAAGAAAGATCGGTGACTGACGGAGCAGTCGACCGTGTAGATAAATAAAGGGGTGGGCAGAGGTTGCCTTGGCAGGTATCAGAATGGCAGGTTGGGGACCTCTGCATAGGGTATAATATAAGGAGTTAACCCACTTCATCTGTATGAAGGAACCGTATTAATACGTATCAACCACATCTCGTCTGAAGACGGACAAGATTAGTAGTGCTATTAAAGTTATTATATCCTCCACATGGGTAAGTATTAATCAAAGGAAGTGAACCCAAGACTGGTTATGATCAGCAAAGGGGGGGATCCGAACCTCGTACCCGAGACTGATCTGATATTCAGCAGGGGGTACGTAAATCACGAGAACCCGAGACTGATCCGATATTCAGCAGGGGTGCGTGAATCGCAATAACCCGAGACCGATCGATATTCAGCGGTGGGAGTACGCGAAGGCGATATATTACGCAGATGGAGTCTTTGGGTGGGGTTGAGCAACCGGCCCGACCAACGGCTATGTCCCTTTGAGTGAGTTTGGGCGAGGTGATTCCGTCGGGCTACCAATTGAGAATAGTCGGTGGAGATATAATATACTTGATAGTTCTGAAAATTCTGTTTTCTGATCTGGGCACCGCATCTTAGGAAATGCGGCAATCCGTACGTCATTAGGATCAGAATTGTGTTGGGTAAAGTGATACAAGCTTGCGCAGTGCTAACCAAACCATGAATTCATGTCTGTCTCCGGGAAAGGAGATTACGGGAACTTACGGAAGTTCTTCGCTGTTCATACAAATGCTCAGTAGCTTTCAAAATAATAAAAATCAAAATCTTTCACAACCAAAAACCTTATTTTCCCTATGAGCAGAAAGATTGGTTTTTGAGCTTGAGAATAAAGCAAAAGAGAAAGAAGAAATAGAGGCATTTGGTGCATATTTGTTGTTTAAGCTTGCTGAGTACTCTATACTCACCCTTATTATTATTTCCTTTGTCTAGAGGATAGCTTTTACACTGCAGCCGCAGGAGATGAGACCAGGCAGGAGGGGCCCTACTCCCCTGGAGAGGGCTATGGTTCGAAGGATGAGCCGTATGGGGGTCGCCCCTCATACGATGACTGGGAGGATTAGATTGGTTGGAGTAGTTCGGGCTCCACGTCTTAAGTATCTGTACTGGCCATATATTGTATTTTGTACTTTCTTCTATTGTTTAATTAGAAACCTGTCAGACTTTTGTAATAGCCTTGTAATAGCTAGACTTATCTTGCTGTATAGACTCTTAGCCCTGCGTGGCAATACAATTATATGGATTGTATTATTTCTAATTATTGTTCTGCTGCAATATTCTGATGGGCTTATTACTCGTTAGAGCAGTGTTTTATCGGCTAAAGCGAGTAATAATCCGTTGACTAGCATAATTACCCCCTGGTAATTGTGCGGGTCGTTTCATCATGCATGTGAGTTTAATAAGTCAGCTACCACTTTTAAAGTTTTGTTTGACTCCCAATAAGTAGAATTTGAAGTAGGTGAGGACTAAAGCAAGGGTTGTATTATGTTTTTTTCTCAAGTGGACCGTTCATTTTCAGAGCAGCACGTCAGAACACTTGATTATAAATACCACAAGGTCCAAGGAGCAGCTAGTGAACAGAAGCTAAGGTATGCCTCTAGCTAATGGCAACTCCTCATTCTTCATCTCATTGTGTTGCGGCATGAGGCATCAGGAGCTGTAAGAAGATCCAGTGTCAGAATCCTGGAGCTTTAGGAGGCTTGCTTTAGATGATGCAATTCTTCCTAACTTGTTACTGTCGAGCTACAATTTGCCCAGCTCAACATTTCATAAGATCACACCAATACACAACCACTGTAGTTAGAACAAAATGGACCTATATAATGTTTATGGTATGTTGTAAGTATTATTAGGATTAGTCTCACATCGGTTATGAAAAAAACACAGTTTATAAGTGTGAAAGAGACTTTACTTATTGGACTAGTCTTTTAAGAGAGAAAACCTAATGCCATTTATAAGGCTGTTACTTTAGGATTTGCATACGTCAGCTTGTGGGTTTAGTTATGTTTAGTCTGTTTGGAGCTAGACTTTATGGCTGCAGAGGTACATAGCCGATGTGTGAGGGGGTGAATGTTGGGAATAGTCCCACCTTGGTTGTAGAAACAAAAAAGCACTATTTATAAGTGTGAGGGATATCTTATTCATTGGACTAGTCTAAATAGCATTACCACAACGCTTTCATGAGGGGCGATAACACCGATATAACTATAATCGGAAAATTTTGAAGGATTTCATGTCAAAATTCTCAAATAAAAATTTGAATTAAAAAATGGCAAAAAAAATTGGCTGCAAATTGATTGAAAATATCGGCTAAAATTTTTTAAAACAAATTTCAGCAAAAAATCTTTGACAAAACTTACGCGAAATATTTTTTTCAGAGTTGGTTTAAAATTTTACCAAAAGGGACCGATAATTAGCCGATTATCAGAACCATGGTTGGAATTTGCAAGAACTAGTGCAAAACAAATTCCACCAAGATATGGAAAAGCACATTCGCCTTGTTCATCCTATAGTTTGTAGCAGTGTAGTAGACAAACTATATTTACACTATACATCAAGGCAAATTTCTATAATGCTTGTTAGTGGCAGCGTGATATCCTCTAGTTCTTCTTGGAAATCAAACCGCAAATGCTATATTCAACAATAAAAATTGTAGGCCCAGCTAGCTAGCTGTGTATGTATATACGGCTAAGAATTTTGATTTGTTGTATTAAACATATCTTATTATGCTTGTAGACAAAGCATAATCAACTTTGTACACGTCTCTGTATTGTTTTTCAAGGCTAATTTCTGTAATAAAGCAGTATTGTTTGTCTACAATCAGCAGTATGGTTCTTTCTCATCTGGCTTTCTTAGAAAAACAAATTGGCATGTATTTAGCGAATTATGTGGAAAGCAAATATATACAACAGTAGTGCGAGACCATCGTGGATGCTATACAGAAAGTCAGATCCATGTTTTGCATTGTTTACTGCAGCTGAGTTGACTTATTTGGTATAATTAAATTTTAAAAATGTAAAAAAAATAGAGAAAAAAACATATTAACCCATCACGGACAATACAAAGGAATAAAAAAAAGACAAAAAAGTCTAAAAAATCTAAAAAAATCAGAAAAAGATGATATTATTGAATAGTGAAAAAAAGCAGAAACCAGAGTATAAACTGACTTTAAACCGTTTTGAACGGTGGGTAAAACTCACTCAGTTTGTACTTGGGCACCCCCAATAAAAAGTTGAAGGGTAGGTGATAGAATTGATGAATCAGTGACCCATTCTATTTTTTTTCCTAGGTAGACCTCTCGTTATTCAGAGCAGTACACGAGAACACTTGGCTATTTTATTTATAGCACAAGGCGCAAGGAGCACTGTAAAGCTACAGTATTCAGAGCAGCACGAGCACCATTACCATCTCTTCTACATGGCAATGGATGAAACCCCAACATTTGAACTTTTGGGCTTGGAATGCCTCGGGAATATTCATATGATGGCCAGCATAAAAATTGTGAGTAAATCCATCTGATGATGGTAGCACCTACTGCTTTTGTGTTCTCTTAGAGATTGATGATAAAAAATTTGTATAAAATTACTTACAGTGAAAACGTAAGAGCTAATTGAGCAAGCTAGCAACGAGTCCAATAGCAATTCTTCTGCGAATTTATTTTACAAAATGTATAAACTTAATTGTACCGCGGCTTACACCTAAGTAACTAATCCAAATTTGAAGGCCACGAGGAGAACGCAGTCTCCGGCTGTCTTCAACGATGGATGATGCTCCTGCAAATGATCATCGTTCATGGAGGAGCTATCAGCGGCAAAAGGTTCAGATGCTGAGATGTCCGGGCAAAGGCTCCTACCAATCTCGCACCATGTCACGTCGAGGATGATGCATCATCTAACCTTATGGTGGATCTCCTGACTTTCCTTGCAGTAGAAGGATCAGGCATCAGGATCATGGTCTGTTGTGCTCAAGGGCTCAACATGGGTTGCTTTGTTCGTTGTATATAAAAATTAGAGCATGTAATCTAATAATTTAAAATAGAAGTACTTATGTCTAAAAATATTGAAGCAAAATGATCAAGGTGATGACTCACCTTACGCATTGCGCACAATTAAGTTATCTGGTCTTGAGGATCTTGGTCTTGCTCGGCTCGTTGCTCTTCTTGTGCTTTGTAATCTAATAAATTCGAGCCTAGGAGTTTGAGTAAATACCAATAACTAAAGATAAATTTAAATAAAAATTCAAATGAACTCCAAAATTTATGATTTTAGTTTCATTAGAAAGATCTTTATTTTAGATAAATTTAGAAATAAATTTCACTTAATTTGGATTTAAGATGAATGAGAACTAGCTTTCAAAGTTGAAGTCTAAATTAATTCCAGAAATTATTCTGGAGAGGTAGAATCTCTCTCACTGTTAGGTGGGACCTATGGATTTTTATTTTATTCTATATTTATTTTCTATTAAAAAGGCCACTATGTATAACAGGTAATATGGGGTCACCCGATCTTTCCGACGTAGGATAGATACTCACGGGAATCTTAATAAATCATAATGATCCTTCAATGCCGGTGCAAGAAATGAATACTCTTTAACCCGTCAAAACACACTCGTGTTAATTTCGCCGATTTCTCAAAAGGTGGTCTGCCCTAAAGGCTATGAATACAAGGTTTATATAACCCATTGGGATGTTCATATGGTCCCCAAATCGAATACAACTCAACTTTATATTGTTTAGACTCGAACTCACATAAAAAGCAAACTAGATTTTACAGTCATCACATTGTTGTGGTCATAGCAGATAATTTATGATGTCTTTGAAGATGGGACCTTATCCGTTGCGTAGGTCTTGAAATAAGCTTTCTAACAAGTATAAGAACACCCGAGTCAGACTCCGTTTGTGAAAGTTATGGCTTTTTTAGTAAGTGCCTGTGGGCTAACTTGAACCGAATCCGAATTGAGTTCCGAATTAAATCCAAATTTGAATTCGGTTGGACTTGTAGGAGGTCCAAATTAGACTTGAAAATCTAATCCAAAACTTATACTTTAAGTTCTTAGGTTTCCCCCCTTTTGCTCTCCCACCGTATGGACTTTCTTCTCCACATCCACATAGACATTTCTCTTATATGCTCCAACCAGCTACATGGGCTTTGTTCTTATTAGCTCCATATGACAGTAAGCATGTAGTATTCTTCAAGTTCTTTTAAACGCATCTTCACTTTATGTTTGTATAAATCGAGTATGAGCTTGCATACAATTACGTAAAATAGTAGTTCTGCATCTCCAAATATAAAAAATAATGACCTAATTAAAGTAGAGTTCACCTGGCCATATTTCATGCGGCTCAATAATTCTTTCCAGTTGAACAATATATTTAATTGAAAAGTACAAGATACATGTATACCCGTATCAACAGGAAGTCCACTATTTTAAAATTTCCTTTTGATTTATTTTTCTAATGATTACGCTACAGAGCATGATAGGTGGGGCTGGTTACTGTGCAAACAGTAGACAGGGACCCACATGTCAGTGACTCCCAATTCATTTAACCAGTTTAAAGGTTTTTTAAATGGATAGGGCCCATATGTCATAGAGACTAAACTTGTAATTAAACACAAAGGGCCCACCGGTTAGCAAGATTAAGGACTAGCTAAGCACTGTCATTAGTTTTAATTAAACTTTGTTTAAACTTTACCACCACGCGCTATAGTTCTTCTTCCTGCCAAGGAGAGACAGCGCTCATCGCTGGCGAGGGAAGGGGCGGCTGTTGGAGATGAGGCCAAAAATGGGCTCCCTGGCTTAGCACGATCCTCTAGTCGAGGCAGCGCGGCTCAACTTGGGGTGTAGGGTGGTCGGCGGCAAGCACGGCACTACGGTGAATGGTGAAGAGGTAGGACAATTCCTCATGCTGGAAGCATCTATGGGGCATAAGTGTGAGGCCCCCACGTTATTATCCCTCGGATAATCACGCGTGGCATACGGATTACTATTTACCTGATCAGTAAGACACTGCTCCGGCAAATAATAAGCCTTTACCTGAGTAGCGCAGCAGAATAATAATATAGATACTGTCGTCTTTATTACAACAGTTGCCACAGGGCTTAAAGTCTGATTTTACAAAAGTAATTAACAAAAGCATAACTAATATCCCAGGGCTCTCTCGCCCGCTCGGCTGGGTCTTCTACTCGTCCCAGCCGAAGTATACGGGGTCCACCTCACCAGGCTCCTCGCCGTCGTCATCCTCCTCTCCTGACTGATCCGCAGGGCTTGCCTCCCCCTCGTCCTGCTCGTACGATTCATGGAGCGAAGTAGGGTCTAACAAAGGAGAATAATAGCAAGGGTGAGTACCACAGTACTCAGCAAGCATAACAGTAGTAAATGCACAGCTATGCTCTCATGTCCTTAAGTCCAAATTCTAAATCCTTTTATTCCAAAAGTAAACTTTACCCGAAAATATCTGTCATATTTTAATTATAAAGCTGTCTATTTTCCACCCGGTAAGGTACGATCCCTAGTGATCACTGTAGTTCACAATCCAGTGAACTGGCATGAATTCATGATTTTATTAGCACTGCGCAGGCTTTGTACCACTTTACCCAAAACTGCTCTGAACCTTCTGAACTAGGTTTTCCACACTGCCGTAGGTGCGGATTCAGGCTCAAAACACAGAACCTTTCTCCGGTTACGTTATTCCATCCACCAGCCCATCTATTGTTCGTCGGTGTACCAAGTCGCTCACTTGGGCTCCACCGAGTTCTAATAGTGTTTGGTTGGACCGGCTCCGGGCCCAACACTCCACTTAACGCATATAGCATCTTCTCGGGACTTACTCATATCCAGACTTGCGTTACTGGTCCTGAGCTTCATCCATATCTGACTCACGCATAAATACTTACCCAATGTGGTGGACTCGTTAACGTAACGGGTTACTAAATTCTGCCCGCCCAAGACGGGGAGATGGTTGGCACGATAGTTACAGTTCCCAATTCCGAGTGAAAATGGGTTAAATCCTTACATGCTATCCATATGTAAAGGGGTCCCCTAACCTCTCTGCATCCTTTCCCTGTAATCCCTTTACCCACCATATATTTACACACACATACTTATATGTATATACACACCTCTGTCTGTGGGCATGCTGCTCCAGCAGTACCACAGCTACTAGCTCTTTCTCTTTCTTTTACTCTTTCTTTCTCCTTTTCTCTTTTTCTCTTTCTTTTTCTTCTCTTTCCTTTTTCTTCTCTTTTCTTTTTCTTTTCTCAAATAACTCATAATAAACATCATTATTCTCATAACTGATAAAGAAAGAAATAGCTTTTATGCAACTAAACATAATTATTAACATTTCTGAAAATACCAAATACAATTAACATAACTAGGTGCATGGTCAAAATGAGCTTGCCTGAGTAGTAGCGTGAACTGGAATGATAAAAAGTAGAAGCTGCTCCTTGGATTGGTTCCTGACCGGAGTCTGAAATGCCGATGCTAAACTTAGCCAAAATATTATTTATAATATTAATCTTTTTTGAAAATTTGCTTTCCCTTCCTCTATATATATACACAAATATATATATATGCTGACCTTTTATTTATGCAAATCAACCAATGGAGTTGCTACTAATGAAATGGTATTTCCAAGCTAAATAAAAACAGTTCTAATTTAATAATAACAGAGAAGATCATTTTTGTTTTGAAAGGAAGAACACATATGAATTAAATGCATTCACTGGGTTCCCTACAATTCACTCGGCCCACTGCCTTGCTCACGCTGCCCCCTGGAACCTTCCACCTCCCTCTCTAAATCACGCCGCCGCCTGCTCCAATCCTCCTCCCCCCTCTCTATTAACTCACATCCTCCCTTCCTGCCTCTATTCCCCTCCTGCTCCCTCTCCCTCGTGCTGCTGCCCTGGCCCCTTGCTCCACTCGGCAGCATACCGCCGCCTCCCTCCCCTTCTCTACCGCTGCTGCCTCTCTCTACTCTCTACTCCCTGCGCCGCCTGCCGCATCTCCTCTCTCCTCCCTCTGGCTCCAGCGCTTCCCCCTCGCGCCTTCTCTCTCCCTCGGCTCCCTTCTGCGCCGCCTCTCTCGGCTCCCCTCTGCGCCGCCTCTACTCTCTCTCACCCCCCACGGCTCCCCACCGCCTGCTCCACTCCCTCTCTGCTCTTTTCTCTTGCCTCCCCTCCTCACTCTTTTTCGGTTTCCTCGCAGGGCTTGCGCTAAGGGGAAAGGTCAGGGTGGTCCCGATCTACGCGGATCTAGGGTGGATGAACTTCCTGGGATCGGATCTGGCGTGGCTCCCTACCAGTGGCGGCTTCTACGGTTTGGGGAACGGGTTGGAGTACTAGGTGTTGCGGATTCTTGGACATCGACGGTCCGAGCTCCACTCCCATACTCCACGGTTCCATGGTGCTATCACCCTAAACTTCCACCTCTTTCTATTACTTTGGTTTTGGAGTACAGGCTTCTATTTGTTTGTTGATGGCTGCGGTTTTGGGTGGGGTCCGAGCAAAAATCCCAAAAGAGGTAAAGGATAAAAAAGGAGGGTGTGACCTACTTGTTGTCGGGCTCCAACAGGGAAGAGGGTGGAATGGGGGGTCCGTAGGCTGATCTTCACGAGGTCGCTGTCGGGGAAGAAGACGTACGCGCGGATCCTTGTCGGTCGTCACTGGCTCGATGTGGTCCCCTTCTGCTCCCTGGGTTCCTGCTGGTTGCACTTGTTCTTGTGGTGTCGGTCTCCTCCTCCTGGCCGCACTGCTCCGGCTCCACCTCCTGGCCTCTGGCCGAAGGTGCTTCCGATAGTGCTGCTGAGGAAGGATGTGGCTTTGGGGGCTCTGGTTGTGTTGGGAATGGGGGTGGTCTCTTACCTTTGGCTTGCTGAGTTCTTGTGGCTGTGTGTGCTATGGTAAGACTTGTGGATAAGCAGGGAGTAGATACAATGGACTGGGGGAAGGTTGTATCTGAGCTGGTCTCCTCTGGTCAGGTGTCAAGGCATTGGTTGGTAGCTCGATCCTTGCGCTTATCTCCTTCTGAGTCTTGCGATCCTGTGCTGGCGATCCTTTGGTCTGAAGAGTGCTTCATGCACTGCTGACATGGGCTGGTTAAAAAGGGCTTAACAAGCGCCTTTGGGCTGAAAATAATGAGGCATGATGTGGGCTTTGTGGCTTAAGGGTTTTTGCTGATTTTGTGGGCTGAGCAAAGATAATGGGCTGAACTGAATATAGTTTGCGGGCTTTTTGGGCTGAGGTAAGTATTGTGGGTTTTGGTTTCTCGAATTGCCGAATGATGATGCCCACAGAGACGAGAGGTGCCGACCGGCCCGGGACGGTCTGGGAACCTCGGAGATAGTCTCAAACTGGCCCTAACAGCCCAAGGGTGACTGACGGCAATTCACTTCTCAATCCTCTTTATTCTCCCTTGGATTGCTAGCTAATAACTTTCTAATTGCTAAAAGAGAAATAGAATTGGTTTGGTACTAATGGCAGTCTAATCGCAGGCAAAGGACAAAGGCGCTACTCGGCTCTCACCCCGAAACCACGAAGATACACAAATCGTTCTCTTTTGTAAAACATTTTTGTAAACATATTGTAATTAATATATTTGATGCAATTGCAGTTATCGAATTCAATTGTAAACTTATTTGTAAAATAATTTGATTGAATGCATTACAATATGAAATTCATTTTGTATTGGAAAATTGTAATAGAGTTTTAATGTTTATGTAATCATGCAAACTTTAATTTGCTCAAAATTTGCAATGGAGAAAATGAGATGAATGCTCACAATAATTAATGCTTAAATTAATAAATACCGATATTTGTTTACTTAATCAGGGTATTAGAGTTAGGGTTCTTTCAATAAGAGTGCTCCATCAGGTAGAGCAGGGTAGCACAAAACGTGGGCTCGTTCTCACGGCTGGTCGCTAAGGCATCATGCGTCGATACGACGGTGTGTCACGGCTGGTCGCTAACGCATCATGCGTCGATACGACGGTGTGTCAGGCAGAGTGCTAGCGTGGCGAAGCCGACGTCGTCGCTCAATTGAATGCACGGGGTGGCAGAGGTACAGCGGTCTGAATGCTTGCG